>CM062815.1:936580082-936890082 GCA_031772625.1 Pinus tabuliformis
TTAGTAACGCTTGAGGTACAACCCGTTACGGGGTTGCGCAGTGGAATTCCGTCGTAATCCATTAACTCGTAGGCTCCTTTTGCTAACACCCTTTAACAATATGGGGCCATCCATAAGGAATTAAAATTTAACCTGCTCCCAATTTATCGGATTCTTGGTCATAAAGCAAGACCAAATCACCTTCTGAGAAGATACGGGGTTTGACATTTTTGTTGAACTGCGCCTTGACTCGTTTCTTATGGGTTTCGTTAGCCAAAGCGGCGTCACGACGGGTTTCATCCAATTGGATTAATTCCAAGAAACGAGCCTCTTCTTCCGAAGTTCCGGGGAGGAGATCAATTGCGAGTTTAAGCGACGAAATTTCGCACTGGATTGGCAAGACTTCTTCCAGGCCATACACCAGTTGGAAAGGTGTGAACCCGATCGCATTCTTTACCGACGTTCGTAAGCCCACAAGGCTAAGTACAGGATTAGGTGCCACCTTCTTTTATGAACCCCGATCATCCTTTGCAACATACGCTTCAGGACCTTGTTGATTGCTTCAACTTGTCCGTTGGCTTGTGGATAATACGGGGTAGAGCTGTCGTGAGATAGCCCTAGCTTGGCAACTAATTCGACCATCATGTGATTGCGAAAATGCGATCCATGATCTGTGACTATAGCCTGTGGTACGCCGAACCTGGCGACTACATGATTGAAAAAGAAAAGGGCAGTTGTTTCACCAGTGTTATCCAATGTAGGCATCGCCTCAGCCCATTTGGTAAAATAGTCAACAGCGACTATAATATACCCATGCCCCCCGGTCGAGGTGGGGTTACATTGCATGAAATCGATGCCCCATTTGGCGAAAGGCCCAATAGCAACTATTGGCTGTAAAGGTGCGGGCGGTCTTCTGGTTTTGCTATCAAAAATTTGACAAGCATGGCAACTTCTGACTGCGATTATGCAATCTTTGAACATGGTTGGCCAGAAGTATCCTGCTCGTAAGATTTTTTGTGTTGTTGCATATCCAGATTGATGCCCCCCACACGCGCCTGAATGACACTCATTCAGGGCTTTTTCGGCCTCCTCATGGGTAAGGCACCTCCTCAGAACTGTATCAATACCACGACGGTAAAGCGTATCACCGATGATCATGTAGTCTTTGGCTTGGTATCGTATACGTTTTTGTTCAGAGTGAGAGGTGGTAGGCCTGAACTTTTGGGTTTAGAGATAAACTATGATATCTCCATACCACTCATCGCTTGTAGATATCAGAAAAAAATTCTCGTCCATTTTGAATATTTGCCCCCCAGCAACTGTCGCGACAGTATATAAGTCATGGGGTTGCAATCTGACAAAATGGTAGTTTTCCGAAAGAGGACATAATGTCGAAATCTTTGAATCGCTTGAACACCTGCAAGCGCTAGTTTTTCAACATAAGAATATTTACTTTCTGTATCATTTAAGTTTTTACTTAAATAATATATAGGATGTTCAATTCCATCGACTTCTTGAACTAAAACCATCGCAATGGTCGTATCCGCTGCAGCCAAATATAGGTTAAAATCTCTTTGATAGTCTGGGGCATACATTAATGATGCTTTTACTAGAGAATCTTTCAGAGCATCAAAGGAAGTTTGCGCTACCTGATCCCAGACGAAAGGTACATCCTTTTTCAAAAGACGAGTGTAACCTTTAGCAAGTTCTGCGTAATTTGGAATGAACCTCCTCAGAAAGTTTGCTTTCCCTTGGAGTTTCTGAATCTGAAGAAAATTTGAAGGTGGAGGCAAATTAATGATTTCCTGAACCTTGTAAGGGTCGAGACGAATCCCATCCTTAGAGACTACAAAGCCAAGTAAACGACCAGAACCGACGTAAAACACACATTTGTGTGGATTGAGTCTTATCTTGTAGTGTCGGCAACGTAGAAATATCGCTCTTAAATGCTACGGATGATCAGTCCGCTTTCGCGAATGAGCCGGAAGGTCGTCGAGATAAGGTTGAACGATGTTCTTGATGTCATGGAAGGCATAATTCATTGCCCTCTGAAATTTCGCCCCTGCGTTCTTTAAACCAAAGGGTAATTTTCGATAAGCGAATGTGCCCCACGGACAAATAAATGCAGTCTTTGACTGGTCCTGTGAGCGGATATTTATTTGATTATACCCGGAAAATCCATCTATAAATGAAAAGATTTCACATCCGGCGCATTCATCAATTATCTGGTCGATGAAGGGTGTAGGGTAGTTGTCCTTCGGACAAGCTTGGTTTACATCCCTATAATCGACACACACTTTGATTGTCCCTTCTTTCTTCATAACAGGGACAATATTCGATACCCAATCGGTTAGAGGAACCGGGTAGATGAAACCAGCATGGAGGAGCTTTTCAACTTCTGCTTTAATGGCAGTGGCTTTCTTGGGGTGCACCTGCCGAAGCCGTTGTCTTACTGGTTTGACATCAGGATACATTTTAATTTCATGTTCAACAATACTCGAGTCTATGCCTGGCATTTCATCATATGACCAAGCAAAGACATCTCTGAATTCGCGAAAAAGAGCGTTATATATTTCCAGTTCTGAAGGGGAACAACCTTTGCCGATATAAATATTCTCTACAACATTTGTTTTAGTCGAGATATTTATGGCTATAGTATCTTCAATATTGGATAAGTTTCGCTCGGAATCCACCGTATTTACAGTATTTGATAGGAATTCAAAAACTGAAGGGTGGTAAAGGTCATGTTGAGTATCCTCTTCATATTCCGGAAGAAGGGAACGATGGTGGTAATCATTCCACGGGGCCCCCCCAATTACCATTGATTGTAGAATTCCTTCGTCAGTCCCATGTACTTTCGACCAAGGATCTAATGGGGTACCATATTCTCTAGACCTATCTACCCAAACACTTGACGAGCGTTGATTTGGGTTCGCCTCCCATGCCCAAAACATTGATTGCTACAATATTTCTATAGGGCTTGGGGGCAAAACCATTTCATGATCCATGTTGACATCGTCTTTTGCGACCTTCGTGGAAGATATCATGTTGCAGGTTGCTACTAACGCTATATTTCCTATGTATATAGGAGGTGGAAGCGCGAAAGTTCCCATCATTGTGGGGTCTTTCAGTAGACCTACTCCGATATCTTGAAGCGAATGGTTGCTCTCATGGATCATGGGAATGCTTCCTATAACTTGTGAACCATTAGGGAGGAAGTTTTTTTGGTCGAAAACCGTAATCCCTCCTTCAAATGGGAATGCGATCTTCCTAAAATAAGTCGACACAACAGCTGCCATGGCATAGATCCATGGTCTACCCAGTAGGATGTTGTAGTCAAGATTCCCATCGATGACCTCAACATCAATTTCCACTATTTTTCCTCCCAGTTCAACCTTTAAGTTATTAAGGATACCGTACGGGGTATAAGTCCTTCCGTCGAAAGCTTTTAATGTCGTCGAAGACCGCGACAAGGTTGGAGATCCTAAATTTTTCTAGCAACTCATCGACATAATACATGTAGATGCCCCCTCATCAATAATGGTTCTGTGAACAGTTTTGTTGAGGGCTTTCACTTGAATAAGGAAAGCTAGTTGAGCTGGTAACTGAGGATCGTATCCTTTGTGATCAAAAGATACAAGATTGGAATCCTTAGGATCAACCCCACCAATAGCTGATAACAAAGCCTGCCTTTGGGATGGGCAATTCTGTAGTACTTCAAGAGTCGACATAGCGGATGGCGATTGGGCCAAATCTTCCACTATGTTATAATGTTGCGCCGCCCTGGTGCGAGGATTAAATGTCGACTTGTGTACTACTCCCTTTGGCGGTTTTATTGTTAATTCAGGAATGATGGGCGGTACAACTTCTGTCGAAGTTGTTGTCGAACTACTTGGTTGATCTTTACCTTTGTCGTTCGACAGCTGCGTATTTTCATAATCTTTGTTCCTTGTCGAAATCAAAGCATCATTCTGTTGTTTTGAAACCGACAACATAAGTACTTGCGACGGGGAAGCATTTCCACTATCAACCAGATTTTGACCTGGATTAGGAAATGGATCAGTTAACACAGCTGGATTTTTAGGACTCTTAAAGAATCTTTTTAACTCAGCTTTGTACGGACAATTTCCTGTCCGATGATCTTCCTCATCACATATTAGACATTGATATTTCCTATTTCCAAGAGGGTTTGAAGAAGTTTTTCCAGGAGATGACTCACCCTGTTTCTTCTTCTTCCCTTTGTTTTGCTTCTTCTTGCTTCCTGGTTGATTGGTCTCTTTTCCTTTATCTGCTGATACGGCATTTACTTCCGAAGCAAGAATTTCTTCTTTTGCATTTTGATCTGAATTCTTACGGGCTTTCTTAGACGAAGCCTTTATCGATTTCGTGTTTGTCGTGCCAATCACGCCATCACCGGCATGAGAGTCACTATTGGATTTAGGAGGAGGAGGAATTGAGAATTCCGGTCTAGGGGCATCAGGTATTTTGTCGTAGAGCGTGCCAGACTGAGTATAAACTAAGTCTAGATATTGTGCACGAGCAATAACTTGCTCCTCTGTTATGACTCCCCCCTTTGCCACATCTTCTGTTATAGCAGGAAGTAACGACTTTATAAACCATTCAGCTAACAGCCGATCGGGAACGTATGTTTTCACCATCCTACGACGACGACGCCACTCATGTATATGATCAGATATATGAGTGGCAGTTGTCTGCTTGAAGTTGGTTAATATTTCTGTTCCCGTTTCATACCTTATCGGTAATTGAAAATGGGTTAAGAAAGTCGTGGCTAGGGAGCTAAAATTGTCGAACGAGGCTCTAGGTAATTCAATATACCATTTCACCGCCGGACCCGTTAACGTCCTCTGGAAAAGGCGAAGCCTTATCGAATCATCATTTAGGGTGTTTGATGAACACCACAGGTGAAAATTCATCACGTGATTCGATGGGTCTTCACCTGGATTTCCATTGAATTTAGGAATGTCAGATGGAAGTTTGTGAGGAATCGTTGGCCACCAAGGGGCGTAAGCAATCGGATCGTTGGTTAACCGGTGTAAATCGGGTAACTCTAAAGTTGCCACGAATGGTAACTGTTGATTCAGGTTAGGCGAAGCATAACCAGGGTACGACGGAATCGCTTGAGCAGTGGGCCTTTGCATACCAGCATAATGTAATTGATGTTGGTACGACTGATACGGTTGGTGGACTTGACCACTGTAAAGCGGTTGGTTTTGACCGTTTTGAATATATGGTTGTCCACTGTTCGCAAAGATCTGCTGCTCAGAACCTTGGTACACTTGCTGGAATTGTGGTTGTTGGTATTGCACCAGCCATGGTTGTGAAGCCATGTTCTGTTGTGCTATGCTAACCGTTGGACCAAGGTGTGGGGTAATTGTACCCGTTTGGACCTGTGTCGCCCCACCAGTTGGCGATTGTGGTTGTGACCCATGGTCAAGGGGTTGTTGCATTACAACTTGAGAAATCTAAGGTTGACATGCTACAGGCATCGCTTGAACTTGTGACACTGTTACAATAGTCGGTGTGGTTGGGATGTTCGTCATAGGTACACACTGTTGCATAGAATATACAACCCTTGGTTGTTGAGGTAGCATAAGTACCCAACCACTTGATGTAATTCCAGTATAACCTGAATATTGTTGTGAACTCCCGTATGGATACCCTCCCGGAGGGGGTAATGAAAAGGCATACTGCCCCCCATACGGTAGCAATCCAGAACTCAAGGGGATTGATTGTCCTTGGGGAATGGATTGCCCAAATTGACTTCCAAATGGATCAATCTAGCGAGTCTCAACATAAGAGTTGCCGGATATTATTCCGGATGAACAAACTGGAACAGACCACACTGTCGAAATAGTCCCTTGGTGGACTCCTTCTAGCTGTTGCGAGCTAGTCGGGACAGATGGTATGCCGGCAAACATTTTCGGAGTGACGACAGGTACTTCTGCTGTCGCTGTGTCGTTTGACACAGTCCTAGATGTTGACGGTTGTTCAGACATTTTAAGTCTATCCAATAGATTGCCTAGCGATTCTACAGGAACTTCCACTTGTGGTGGATTAACTTCTGATGAAGGAAATAGAGTGACCCCGACTCCAAAATGGGTTGGAGTACTTGCTTGCGGATCCTCTACAATTTCCTCTATCGCAATCAAACCAGGTGGAAGGGGAAGACCGTCAGGTTCGTAAAATATTTCTAGTGCCGAAGAAGGGGTTGTTTCGACAGCGACAGTAGTTTGAGGAACAAAACTCTCTGGACCGGTTACAGATGGAACTGGTTCAGTAACGCAAGTATTTTCCCCCAGACTAGGATTAGTATTACTGTCCCCCTGTGGCTGTTGAACTTCTTCTATAGAGGCAGGGTTTCCAGAAATGTTTGGAGTAACCAGAATCTCAGATGTAGTTGGAACACTTGTTCTAACTTTGATGGGAGATTTTGAACCGGTTAAACAAGTTCGCTTTGTCCGTACTGTTTTCGATTCCGGAGACAAAGACGGTTGACTCGTAAGCCTCCGCGAACGACGGGGTTTCAATTGACTTTCTTCCACGATTGCGGATTACTCGATCAACCAAAATACAAAAAAAGAAGAAGGGGAAATTGGTGTTTCCGAATTGAATGAATTTTATTAGACGCTTTAGACACAACTTGCTTTTTCAGTTTTAAAGAGTCGAGAAAAAGCTAAAGATGACTCTAGTCTCCTTCGATGTTTTAACGAGCCTGAAGTGACAAATGCTCGGATGGACATTTTCTGTTATAGAGTATGAAAAAGACCAAAAGAAACTGCTCTGGAGATCTAGGCAGAGGGTGTGCCAAACTTTTCGCAAAACCACAGAATACTTTTTACGGTACGGGTGGTCGATCTTCGTGAATGCTGTGTTCACTACATTGCGATTAGTAGGGCGGCCGACACGACTTCCTAAGGATAAAGGATATATGCCTATAGGGGGTCTCCCAATATATACGCGACGGTACGTGGGAGCACAATCCGTACTAGCGCTATCGTCCCTCAAGAGGAATCACCCACCTTCCATGAGATTGACAGTCACTAGGCTTAACGACGCCGGAACACGTCTCTAGCCTAGACCTCTATGTTTTGCGTTATGTTACAAAGTGTTGTTAGGTTCATTCAGTTTATTTTAGGTTGATCTTTTTAAAGTTTGCCTTTCAAGGTTCACCACGAGATGTATGATACAAATTCCTAAATGCAGTCTAAGATGATAAGCAAGCTTTATTATCTTTTCAACTTTGACAATCCTAGCTACTAAGGGAAAAGAATAACACTATCTTTTCTCAAAGAGCAATCAACACACTCTAATGCACTTTCCCTAAATCCAACATGCAAACTATATGCACAATGCAGGTGTTTGTTTTCCACTTTCTTAGTATAAATGCCTACAAAGAAAGCTTTTTGCACAACTTTGAATTTGATTTTAAAATGATCAATATAAACAAGTTCACTTTCTTCGAAATCAACAAGGGTAGAAGAGATTACAATCACTTTGCGATTTTCGAAATAAAGACTTGTTTTGACACTTTGAAAGAGACAAATTCAAACCAATAAGCAAAAGTAAATCTATAATCAATCTGAAAACAACCAATGAACTCTCTTCTAAGATCACTATCAATCATATCTGAATCAAAGGCTACAGGATGACTACTTTACTCATGCAAAGGAAAACTGTAAATGACGTTACAAACACATAAAAACATTCACAGTCTTTTTGTACAAAAATAGGCGGAATCTAAGCAAAGAAAAGGTGTTATTAGACTGGTACCTATGCTGGTTAAAGGCTGCAAAAACAGGGATCAAAGCAGGGCAAAAGACAGCAGAGAACCCTAGCTGCACAAGGCCACACTGGTTCAGCGCAAGACCAACACTGTCAGTTTGAAATTCAGCGCAGATAGCCTTCACGGGACCTGCGTTGAAATGCAGACTGCCTTCACAGTGTCTGCGTTGAAAGAGAAACTCTCGTTTCCCTTGGGTTCCGGGTCATAAAATGCTCAAAAATCAACTGTTTCAGGCCAAATCAGAAACACAAGCAAGGTATAAACAGAGGGATGCTTTGAGAGGGTACTAAAGACTATCACAAAGGATCATCAAGTCATTTGTGGATCTAGTTTAGATCATAGACAAGTCCAGCAACTGGATCAAAGCAGCAACTTTCTACTTTATATCCGGGAAAGATGCAGTTCGATAGTTGCTGTCAAGTCTATGAAGTAAAAAAATGACGGAAACACAAATGAAATGAATAAACAAGTTCTCCCCAGTGGAGTCGCCAATTTGTTGTGGGGAAAAATGCCTATGCAAGACGATCCTATCCACCTAAGGTGTGACAGTGCCTTAGCAACAAACGAATACAACTATTATGATTTCTTCCTTTATGAAATGTGAAAGAGGGGAGATCGGTAGACTTACCGTTGTCTTCCGGTTGTCCCTCAATCTAGATCCTCTTCTCTTCGGGTGTCCACAGCTACTTGCCTCCTCGCTTTCTCAAGAGAACAGCTACTTGATTCCCATGAGATCACAAGAGAAAAGCTACCTGTGACAAGAGAAAAACTACTTGCGACAAGAGAAGAACACAACACAAAGGCAAATATACATATTCATAAATGATTCAGGATTAGAAGTAAATCAAATACACTAATGCAATCATATAAAATACACCAGCAGATAGGAAAGAATCAAGATAGCTTTATTGATTGATAACAAGGTTCAGGAAGAGATACAACCCATAGGGCTCCAATCCAGCATCTCCTTCCCAACAGAATGGAATTCCTTCTTCAGCTCCCTTCAAAGCATTAAGCACCCAATGTTTCCAGTCACAAACCAACAGCAATTCTTTGCAATAACAAAATTCCAGCCTTTAGATCTCATGGAGGAGAGATCCATATATAGATGTTTGGAGAGAGGATGAGTCAGCTTGGGATCTGACTAGTGTCCTCTCCCTCTCTCAGTTCTTGAGTCCACTTGGAGGTTCTTGCTTCCACTTGGAGATTTGGAACCTCTTACTCATCACCAGTCGAATTCCTTGATGCAAGTGTCATTTTGGAAGCTTCCTGGGCATTGACACCTTGAGGAATGACTCTGCCACATGTCCAAACTTGCTCAGCGCAGGTAGCTAGTGTTGGAGTTGACATTCAACGCAGGTAGCCAGTGTAGCAGTTGACATTCAGCGCAGATGCTCAATGGAGCAGTTGACATGATCCAGAATTGGCTTGTTTTTTAGTGTTTTCAGGTGGAGAACTTCTGTGAATTGCTGTGGTTAGTTTGCCTTGTTCCTCTAGGGGTAGGAACAACATGTTTTAGGGACTTTCTATCCCTTAGATTATGGACATTTCATGCTCGAGGCTGTAAGGCACAAAAATGTCTATAACACCACATCCTCATCCTTTCTTGAGAGTGCATCTGCCACCACATTTTGCTTCCCTTTTTTGTAGATGATTTCAAAGTCATAACCCAACATATTTTGTGACCCACTTTTGTTGCTCTTCAGAGGATAATCTTTGTTCTAAAAAGTATTTAAGGCTATCATGATCCGTTTTTACCTTGAAGTGTCTTCCCATTAGGTAGGGTCGCCATTTCTTAAGTGCATGGAGTATTGCCAACATTTCCTTCTCATAAATAGCTTTTCTTAGAAACTTTCCCTTGATTGGACGACTTTCAAAAGCAATGGGTCTTTCATCTTGCATTAGAACAGCACCAATTCCATTTCTTGAAGCATCACATTCCACAATAAAGGTTTTTGTGAAGTCCGGTGTAGCTAAGACCGGTGCTTGGCACATTGCCTCTTTAAGATGTTCAAAGGCCTTTGTTGCTTCTGGAGTCCATGAAAATGCATCTTTCTTCAATAATGTCGTTAGAGGTGCTGTTGTTCTCCCATAATTCTTAACAAACTTGCGATAATACCCTGTCAACCCGAGAAATCCGCGCAAATGCTTTATGGATGTGGGGATTTTCCATTCCTTAATGGCTTTAATTTTGCTAGGGTCTACCTTAACTCCTTCATGAGATACAATATGACCCAAATATTCCACCTCCTGGACTCCAAAAAAAACATTTGGATATTTTGGCATATAATTGTTTCTCCTCTAATAGTTGTAGCACCCTGTCAACATGTTCAACATGATCCTTCCAAGACTTGCTGTAGATAAGTATATCATCAAAAAATACTAACACAAATTTTCTAAGGAATGGTTTGAAAATTGAATTCATCAAACCTTGAAATGTTGAAGGTGCATTGGTAAGGCCAAAAGGCATGACCAAAAATTCATAATGACCCTCATGAGTTCTAAATGTCGTTTTCGGAATGTCTTCAATCTTCATTCTGATTTGATGATATCCTGAACGAAGATCCAACTTCGTGAAGTAAATTGATCCATGCAATTCATCCAGTAATTCATCAATGATAGGAATGGGGAACTTATCTTTAATAGTGAGCTTGTTGAGCTCCCTATAATCCGGACACATGCGCCATGATCCATCCTTCTTGTGCACCAATACTACTGGAGCAGAGAAAGAACTTTGACTCGGTTGAATTATACGAGCCTCTAGCATTTCTGCAACCATACGTTCAATTTCACTTTTTTGGACATAGGGATATCTGTACGGCCTGATGTTTGGAGGAACACTTCCTGGAATCAGATGAATAGCATGATCATGATCACGCATAGGTGGGAGACCTTTGGGAGTCTCAAATACCTTGGAATGATTGTCCAGGACTTTTTGGAGATCTGGAGAAATAGATGATTCCAATGTGGAAACATCTAGCGAACATAATTGTGCAATTACACCTCTTTGCTCCTTTTTTAGAAGCTTTGTCATGCCATTAGAGCTGATTATCTTTCCTGGTTTCCCTGCAATACCCCTTAATTCAACTTCCTTTCCTTCCACAGAAGAATTTCATGAAAATTTCTTGAAAATTAAAAGCTATTGTACCCAAGGATTGTAGCCATTGGACTCCTAGTACAACATCAGCACCTCCCATTGGAATGGAAAGCATTGGGCTAGTCAATACATATTCTCCCATGGATAGCTTGATATTATGGCACTTTCCTGAACAATTTATTGTTCCTCCATTTGCAATCATCACTTGACACTCTGGTGCTGGATATAGGAAGCAATTCAATTCTTTTGCTACCCTACAATGAATAAAATTGTGGGTGCTTCCTGAATCAATCAACACTATTACCTTTTTCTTCTTGATTTGTCCTTCTATCTTGATGGTTTGAGGAGTGGTAATTCCCGCCAATGCATTACAAGATATGGTCGGATTTATTTGTTCTTCATCTAGGCTTTGTTCCTGGAATATATCCTCTTCTTTGGACCTTTCTTGCTCCTTTTCTTCTTCCTCTTCACAATCTATGTAGAATAATTTCTTCTCAGCACACTTATGACCTTTTGTGTATTTGTTATCACAATTGTAACAAAGCCCTTTTGCTCTTTTTTCTTCCAATTGTTGTGGTGTCAACCTTGTAGGTTGTGGAAGACTATGGGTAACAACACTTCCGTATTTATAGTTGTGAATGGTATGCCTCCTAGTTGCCATAATTTTGCATTCAATTTTTCTTGCTAACCTGAATGCCTTCTCTAATGAATCAGGTTCCCAAAGGCACACATCATGTTGGATATTATCCTTTAAAGACCCTATGAACACATCAATCCTATGCTCCTCTGGAATATCTTTTACCCTTATGTTTAATTTTTGGAACTCCTCAATGTGCTCCATTATTGAACCCTTTTGTTTGAGA
Source organism: Pinus tabuliformis (assembly GCA_031772625.1). Lineage (NCBI taxonomy): Eukaryota > Viridiplantae > Streptophyta > Pinopsida > Pinales > Pinaceae > Pinus > Pinus tabuliformis. The sequence continues at coordinate 936,591,826 of CM062815.1, forward strand.
CTTGTCAATTGGCTAAAAAAAGTGTTGCTTTTTGTATCCTCATAATGTGCTATCAATTCTTCCGTAAAAATTGCCCAAGTGATAAACTGTATACGAGAACAAAGCCATTGATACCATACAAACTGATTTGGTTCCAAATATAAAGTTGCCATACGTACCTTTTGTGTGTTTTGCACATTATTGAGATCGAATAATTGCTCCATCTGTAATATCCATGTGGCGGGATCCTTGCCATCAAAGTTCCTCATATCGATTTTTGGAACATGGTGAGTCTTTGATCCAACATTAGAGTCTATGGAATCATGATTAACATTTCTTTTGTTTTCATCATGAGTTTCCTTTAGTACTCTTTCACCCTTAGTGACCATTTCTTGTAGCAACTTATTCATATTTATCTTCAATTCTTCCATCTTATCATCCGTGCCATCAATTTTACCGTCCATGCCATTCACCTTAGCTTCCATGCCATCCATCTTGGCTTCCATGCCCTTTATCTTAGATTCCACGCCATTTATCTTAGCATCTGTTAGCTTTTGTGAGCGTGACATTTGTTGCACTTGTTCTTGTAATTTTGATATATCATGTAGCATTTCTTCCTCTTCTTCATGAGTCATGCTAGAGCTTTCAGGTTCCTTACTAGGTGTTTGCATTTTCTTTCCTCGGGGCATCAGTTACCGATAATAATGCTTTAATATGCCCTTTGAATTCCTTCAAACCAAGCTTATGCAAAAATTAAAAAAATTAAACTACACACCTTTTTTTCTTTGTAGAAGCCTGATATTGAATCTGATGTATCTCTGTAATTTCGAATCATCCAGTTCTGAAATTTTTACCTGTAGTAGCCTTCTATGTCCTCTTTCCAATGCCACTAGTCTGATCCAAATTTGATTCTCCAAGAAAGATTTATGCACAATCTCCCGCAGTGACCTGATTATAGACTAGTTCCGTAGAGCGAACTTGTACGAAGTGCCACGTGTCACTGTTTCAACCTTTGACTCTAAAAAATATATAAATGAAAACTACAGTCCGTCCTCTTTCTGTACCTTCTTATGAAATTTCAATCCGATGCTCAGAAAGAACGCTATGACGATTTTCCCCAGGTCACCTGTTTTGAGTGTAATTCAGGAGTCTGCAAAAAGACCAACTTCCTCAGATCATATCTCCGAAAATATCACGCAAAAAGCTCTGAAATTCGGACCCAAGGTTCAGCGCGATTTCTTCTCAAATGGGTTTGTTTTTGCGACTTCTGAAACGTCACAGAAAAAAATTTATAGCAAAAATGCCACGATGACCTGTTTGGAGTAGCGAAACCCTAGAATCCAAAGCTCTGATACCAAATGTTATGAAACCAGCTCAAGAAAAGATAGAAAAGATAAATCCACGCCTTAGAATTCAGCCTCTTCGAGGGGGCAACCTCCTTTACATTACATAAATGAACAATTCTTGGATGATACAAATGACAAAACCTCCTTTCTATATATAGGAGTCTAAGGAGTCACAATATAATCCAGCCGACCTAACAATAATAATATAAAGCCCCAAAAATAACAATAGAGGGATTCTATGGGCACATTAATAACAATATGGGGGGAAATGGGGGCACAAAAATATAAATAAGGGGTATAACTACAATAGTAATGGGGTAATCACTAGTATTATAGGGACCCAACAATGGGGATGCAATGCTCCAGCAAGGGTAAATGGTAGGGTGGTGCAGGTGAGGATTTCAAATTAGGATTTTGCAATCATGGTTCATACTGCACAGTAATATTGCCTTATTAATGTTGGGTTATGGGAGGTCTTATCGAAGGTACACTTCCCTTTTTTGGTATGATCGGGCATTAAGTAACAATAATTACCAGATCACCATGCCTTAATTGCGGGTTTTTTGAATAATCATATATCATGTAAAGGTCATGTCACAATATGATTCGCCCCTCCCTGGCTTATATGTGACAGTTGACCTTGGCTATCAAAAGGGATTTCATGTTAAATTGAAATAATACCAAATAAAGTGAATAACAATATTACCTTTGTATGACGTACCTGGTTGACATGGAGAGAAGTCATTGGTGGCGAGATGAGCGAACTTAGCTCTGGTAGCGAGATGTGTGAACTTAACTCTGATGACAAGAACCATGATGATGTATGTTGTCTGTTGCAATAAAATATCTTATTCCACTTATTTCTAGAAGTCGTCGGCTGTTACAGGTGTAACAGCCAAGATGACTATTATATATTATTAATTTTTACAAAAATAGAGAAGAAAATATCATGTAACAACACTATCATAAAGTATGCTTTGAAATAACAAATGTTGTTACAGAGTGTGTAACAGCCGCCACAAGGTGGTTTTCAACTGCTACAGAAATTGTCTGTCTGTGCCCAGAAAAGGTTTTCATAGCCAGATTTTTTTTTATATATATTCTTTTTTAAGTTTGAAGGTGTAACAGCTGCCAACCATGGTTGATTTTCAGTTGTTACACTTATTGGAAAAATTAGAATTTTTGCAACACAAGGGGGCTTTCCCTTGTTCCTGTAATCTGAAGATCTGAATTTGTGACAATGTTGATGAATGAATCCCTTGAAGCAGGTTTGTGATATAACTGAAGATGATGCCCATTTTCAAGCAATGGTGTCCTCGCACTGTCAATGGTCACCAAATTTACAGTCCCATTGTCAAAGACTACATCTACCTCATAGGGACCTAGCCATCTGGTGCAGAGCTTACCCTTGAAGTCTTTGAATCTTGATTCGTATAAGAGAGCCCAATATCCTTTCTGGAACTTCTTCTTCTTGATGAATACGTCATGCCACTTAGCTCTCTGCTATTAGATAATCTATTTTTGCTAGATAGCAGCTAACCATTTCTCCTCCAATTCATTGAGCTGGTTCAATCTCTGCTTTTGCATTGTAGCTAGATCCAAATTTACCTACAATGTTGTTCTTAGTGTCTTGATTTCGAACTCAATAGGGAATAAGGGATTTTTTCCATACACAAGTTCATATGGTGAGAATCTCGTGGTATTCCTCCATGTAGTCTTGTATGCCCACAACACTTCTGGAAGTTTGTTGGCCCAATTCCTTTGGTGATTGGCCACGGTCTTAGTAAGGATCCCCTCAATGACTTTTTTATTGCTTTCCACTTGACCATTTTCTTGTGGATGATAAGGTTTTGTGATTATATGATGGATTTTATATTTTTCAACCAACTTCTATATCATATGGGATGTAAACTGGGACCCTCCGTATGTGACTATCTCCCTGGGTATGCCAAATCGAACAAAGATGTCTTCAAATAGAAAGTTTGAAACAACCTGCTTCATGGCTCTGGTTAGTTCCTTTGCCTCAACCCATTTTGTGACATAGTCAATGCAGAACAAGATGTAATATTTTTGTCTAGATTAAGGATTAATTGGTCCCACAAAATCTAGGGCATATTTCTCAAAAGGTTCTAAGACGATTTTGGGTTGTAATGGCATCTCATCTAATTGCAATGGTTGGCCCATCCTTTGGAAACTACCACAACCCTTCACAAACTTCTTGGCATCCTGAAATATTGTTGGCCAATAATACCCTGTCAAAAGGACTTTGTACCCTGTCTGTTTTTCTACGAAGTGCCCTCCACAAGGTTCCTCGTGAAAATATTTAAGGATGTCAAAGATCTCATCTTCTCTAACACATATAATCTGGAAATATGGTCCAGTGTGATAGAGATTACCACCTATCTAGGTATAGGTATCACTTTGTTGTATAATATTTCTTTTCTCCTTGGAGAACAAATATTGTGGAAACTTCCCTGTAGTAAGATAATTGGCTATATATGCATACCAAGGTGAGTAAGTAGAAATAGAAAAGAGCTATTCATCAAGGAAAGAATCCTCAGTAGGAATGCAATTGTCATCAATATTTAACCTAGAAAGAAAATCAACTACTACATTATCTTTTCCAAGTTTATTGATAATTGTGATATCAAATTCTTGTAACAACAATAACCAACGTGTGATTCTACCATTGATAATTGTCTTATTCACTAAAAAATGAATTACAAAGTGGTCAATGTGTACAAATACTTGATACTCGATGATATAATGTCGAAATTTATGGATGGTGTGCATGACTGCTAAGAACTCCTTCTCAGTCACTATGTAGTTGAGCTTAGTCGAGGTTAGATTTTTGCTTATGTACTAGATAGCATAAGGTTTCTTATCCTCCAGTTGACCCAAAACATAACCTACAGCAATATCATATGCATCTGTAGCTATGTGAAATGGCAGTTCCCAATTAGGTCCTCACAAGATCGTAGCTTCTAATACACAGCATTTTGGCTTTAAAAAGGCCTTCTCACACTTTCCTGTCCACAAAAATTCAACATCCTTCATGAGAAAGGAAAATAATGGCGATGCAATTTTTGAAAAAAAATTTATAAATCCCCTGTGATACCCTGCATGCCCCAAGAAACTATGTACCTCTTTTTGTGTCTTTCAGGTTGGAATTTTCAAAATTACCTCTATTTTTGTAGGGTTTACCTTGATTTCATTAGCACAAATGTAGTGTCCGAGCACGATCCCTTAAGTCATCATTGTGTGACATTTTTCAGTGTTGAAAGAAACATTGGTCTGTACACATCATTCCAACACTTTTTCCAAATTAGCTAATGTTGTTTCAAAAGCATCTCCATAAGGTGTAAAATCGTCCATGAAGATTTCAAGGGAGTCATTCAACAAGTCAAAAAAAATCCCCAGTTTTGCCCTCTGAAAGGTTGTTGGTGCATTAATGAGTCCAAAAAGGAGTACTCTATATGTGAAGGTTCCCCAAGGGCAAGTAAAGGTTGTTTTATCTTGATCCTCTAGGGCAATCTGTATCTGGTTGTAGCCACTAAACCCGTCTAAAAATGAAAATAATTTCTTTCTGGAAAGGGTATCAAGGACCTGATCTATAAATGGTAAAGGAAAATGGTCCTTTTGAGTGGCCTTATTGAGTTCTCTGTAATCCACACAGACTCTCCACTTGTCATTCTTCTTAGGAATGATGACAAGCGGTGACACCCACTAACTTTTAGATATCAGATAAATAAAATTAACACTCAAGATTTTTTGTAATTCTTCCTTCACCACCTCCTTTAGTGCAGGGTTCATGCGGCGTTGTGGTTGTCTGACTGGTTTGCATCCATCCTTCAAATAAATACAGTGAGTGCATAGGTTAGGGTGGATCCTTTCATATCCATATAGTCCCATGAAAATGCCTTTTTGTATTTTTGTAGTAGTTGTAACAACAGTTGGGTTTTGCTCAGCAATCAAGTTGGGCTTAACATATTCAAAAACTATCCTGGTTCTATTTCAATTTTTCTACTGTTAATATTTGAAGTGGTTCTCATTTGTTCAAAATCTATATCTTCCACCTCTTCTTCCTCATTTGTGTTTTTAACAGAAGCGATAGAAAGTGAGTTACTAATAAAACCATTAATGATGTCATCTTCTGTCTCATTTTTGAAATATTGGGCTTTCCCCGGAGTGAGGAGTGGTAGGGAAAGATCTGATTCAAGCTCAAACTTATCCCACCAAGGGTTTTATGATCAAGGTGGATGTTGGTGGCCACCCACCTATACCACTTGTACCCCCACAACTGTCTCTTTCAATTTTTTAGTTTGCTTATTTGTAGCACAGTTTACTATTTTTATCATTTTTCGGGTCCTGAACTTCACAAGCCGTTTTGAGGCCCTAAACAAAGTTTTTTGGGAACTATGGGAGAAACATGGGTCTATGGACCAATGTTTCTCTTCCCAAATTTGTAGTTCTCATATAGATCTTTCTAACGAGCTATTGTATGTGTCAAACAAAGATCGGGTGCCAAAGTTACGACCCCAGGAAGTTGATGTACCAACATACCCAAAACAGGGCCCATAATTTGGTGTTTCATCTTCTAGGGTTAGGTTTTGGGATGTTAAGGGTTTTACATTGTTTCTCAATAATAAATAGGCCTTCAAGCCTCATTGTAACACAGTTCAGAGGCATGTAGCCACCACATCTCTTCTAAGAGATAAGCTACCATCGCCCTAGCTAGTTTATTTCCATTTCTGTTTGTAAGCATATTTCAGTATTTCACATTAATGAAATGAAGTATTATTTCCGTTGCATCTCTATGTTTATGGTTATCTCTGTAATTTGTTGTGTTCCTATTTAAATCTGAATCAGTGGTATCAGAGTGTTTTGCTCTTTCTCTGTTTTTCTTTGCATGTCCACAATGAGGTCGGGATATAAGGAGCTAGGGATCGATCTGGTTGAACCTTTGCAAGATTAGCCTCTCAAACCCCAACGGACTCCCATGGCCAATGAAAATAAAGATGAGGGAGCAGGAGATCCTATCAAAATCTTGCTTGAAGAAGCCCTCAAGCGACAAAGGAACACAATCATGGATAGCTTTGCCCAGATCCTTCAGCGGCTACCCAGAGGCGACACATCGGCTTCCAACAGCTACTCTAGAAACGCCACACTGTTTAAGGTACAAGTTAATTTTGAAATCCCCATATTCGAGGGTCAGATAGACGTATATGTGTAGATAAATGGTTAAATCTACTAGATGGGTATTTTTCTATTCATGATTTTTCAAGTCGGGAAAAGATTATTTTCGCTCTTCTCAAAGCAACCCCCCATGTCAAGGACTGGTGGGAAACCTACTGCAAACAGAAAGATGAAAGTACGAGCTCATTATTTTCAGCCGCACCCACTTGGAATTCATTCCGAGTTGCCATCAAGGAGCAATACTACCCTGTCAAAAGCTATGAGGACAAATACATAAAGTGGACCACACTGCGACAGGGAAGGGACCAAGATGTGTCAGAGTTCACAAACATTTTTCATACCCTTCATATACAGTTTAGTGTTAAGGACTCTGGGTTACATTTAGTACTCAAATATCGCGGCTACCAACACAGATACATCCAGGAAGAGATGGAGTTCTTGAACATCTCCTCACTCGGCGCGGTGTACAGATACGTTGTCAAAATCGAGCAGAATTTCAAACAAAAGAAACGAGACTTTGGATCTGTAAATCCAAAGCAAGGGAAAGGCTTCCCCAAATCATAGAACTAAGGACAAAGCCAAGACAGGGAAACCCAAGTCAACCCGTAGAAGCCACAAGAAAAGAAAAACACCACAAAGTCGAAGAAGGACACGGGAAAGTGGTGCGAGTTCCATAAGAGCCCCACTCACAACACAAGTGAGTGTCAGACCAAGAAGTCGTTGGTGGCCGAGTTGAAGGCTTCCGAAGCAGATGCATATTCCAACTTTGAGTCAGAACCTAACAAGGGGAATGGCAAAGGGAAGCAAATCATTAATGCGGAGCCCAACACCACTATTGCAACTGCCAAGATCTAGAAGAATCAGCCCGAAGATCCTGAGGAGGGGGAGCGTCTTTTCCACTCATAGATGTGGGTGAAGGGTTCGCCGCTGCAATTCATTGTTGACAGTGGGAGCCAAAAGAACCTCATTTCAGTAAAGGTCATGAAGCGGTTGGGCCTACCGACTACACCAAACCCGCAGCCGTACAGTATCAGGTGGCTTCACCAAGGACGAGATCTTCGAGTTCGCCAGCAGTGTTGTCTTCCTTACAGCATCAAACCCTTCACAGATGAGGTATTGTGTGATGTTACACCTCTGGATGTTTGTGATGTACTATTAGGCCAGCCATACTTGTGGAGGCGACATGTTGTATATGAGTCAAGGCCTCATGCTATCATTATTTCTTTTGTAATTCATTATACATGATACTGGAGGTAGCCCCAACTACCACCACCTCTTTGATCACTACCAAGAAAGGCAGCAAGCTCATCTCCTAGACTAGGAAATTCATTTTCTGTCTAGTTCGCTCCCAAAGTAAGGGGAAGATCGTAGCCACATCCATGACCCTCGCGAAGGGTTCCTTCACACAGTAGTAGCAGCAAAAAGGGATACGATCATGACAGAACACAGGAACAACTTCTCCTCACCCACAGGGGTACCACACAAGTTTTAGGTGGGCGACAAATTCTGGTTGCATCTACAGAAAGAACGCCTTACAAGAACCCATCAGAAGCTCAAACCACTCCGACATGGTCCTTACACCATTACCAAGGCTATGGAAAAAAATTATTTGGAGTATTTCATTCCTTCATTCCTTCGCCTGCACCAAGTGCTCAATGTGTACCGCCCTCAACCATGCTTCCCACCATTACTGGACACATCAGAGATTCCAGAACAACTCACCAGGGACCAAGTTCTACAGATGGAGGAACTCAATGCAATGGGGACCATTATTTCCTAAGGGGGGAGGAATGATCCATGTGGATGTTGGTGGCCACCCACCTATCCCACTTGTACCCCCACAACTGTCTCTTTCAATTTTTCAGTTTCCTTATTTGTAGCATTGTTTACTATTTTTAACTGTTTTTTGGGTCCTGAACTTCTGGAGTCGTTTTGAGGCCCTAAATGACATTTTTTGGGAAATTTTGGAGCAACATGAGTCCGTGGACTGATGTTTCTCTTCCCAAAGTTGTAGTTCTCGGATAGATCTTTCTAACGAGCTATTGTACGTGTCAAACAAAGATCGAGTGCCAAAGTTACGACCTCGGGAAGTTGATGTACCAACTTACCCAAAACAGGGCCCACAATTTGGTGTTTCATCTTCTAGGGTTAGGTTTTGGGATGTTAAGGGTTTTCCATTATTTCTCAATAATAAATAGGCCTTCGAGCCTCAATGTAACATAGTTCAGAGGCATGTAGTTGCCACATCTCTTCTGAGAGATAAGCTACCATCGCCCTAGCTAGTTTATTTCCATTTATGTTTGTAAGCATATTTCAGTATTTCACATTAATGAAATGAAGTATTATTTCCATTGCATCTCTATGTTTATGGTTATCTCTATAATTTGTTGTGTTCTTGTTTAAATCTGGATCATTGTATAAATCCATATTTGGTTTTGGGGGGTAAATATTAAATTTCTTTGTCACCTGGCCATCCGAGATCACCATAGATCCAGATATACAGCCTATAAATGCATCTGCAGTGGCTAGCCAAGGTCTCCCTAAGATTAAAGGGTGTCCCCCCAGGAAGATACGAAAGTCAGTCGGATAACTCCAGGAAGCTATTGTAATCACTATATCCTCTAACACCCCCTCAGGTTTAACATGGGACCTTTCCGCTAATTCAAGTGCAGGAGGAGTATGTCTAAGTCCCTGCAGCCCGAGAGTGTTAAAGAGGTCCTTTGTCATTACATTAATGGAAACCCCAATATCGATCAACGTGTTAGCTATGGGTTGATCATTAATGTAGACAGTAACCGTAGGATTTCCTAGATCATTATACTTAGTTAGAAGAGGATGAGCAAACATTAATTCAGATAATTTCCCCATCTTATGTATGGTAGCAAGGTCCTTAGGCTTCCTCCCAGGTCTCTTGATGCACAAATATCGCACTGTTTTATCATAGATAGGTACTTCTTTAAGGGCTTGCAGCAGAGGAATTCATACATGCAGATTTTGCAACTCCCTAAGAAAATCAGATTCGGGTTGTGAAGTCATCCCAGGTTCAGCCAATCTCTGAGGATATGGAGGGTCTTGAGTTACAGCAGTCGAGCTGGTTGTTACAGGTGTATCAGCATTTTCCAAGTTGGTTGTTACAATAGTAACAGTTCTTCGCAGGTTGGTTTTTACAGACGTAACAACCTCCTCTGTATCAGTTGTTATATGCACAGCAGTCACCTCAGATCTTCTGGTATCTCTTCTGGATGGTTCACATTCCTCCTCTGTAATGATAGGGGAGTGACTTGGTTTAATTACCTTTCCCAATCGAAATTGAATTTCATTAAGCCCCATGGGGGTAATAAGGTAGGTCTAGAAGGTAGTCGGAGCCTCTATGCCCTGAGTTGCTTTATTGTTCGGGTTTGGGTTAGGTTGCACAGGTAGTTGGGGTCGCACAAGCGGTGTAGGAGCAGGAGTTTGGAAAGGAGGTAACTGTAGCTATTGTTGCATGGGTAATCCATGTAAAGTTGTATTCTGGGCATTTCCTCTCCAATTTTGATTCCAAGGATATGGTTGAGATTGAGGATATTGGATAGAGGGAGATGGAGACCATTGGTTCCAGGGTGAAGGAAACTGTGTTGAAGAAGGAGTAGGATATTGCCATGGATATTGTTGAGTATTATATGCATTGTTCCATGAATTGAAAGAGGAAAAATCTTGACACATACCTAGAGGTCGTGGTTGCCATGGCCTCCTCGATTTCACCTCCTCGCTTGACTCTCTCAGCTTCAGTGTAGGAATCTCTAGACATTTTCGTGTGGAATGTTCCAGCTCACAAATATTAAACACGCTGATGTTGTTCAACTTGCATTCCCTCAAAGGATGATTCTTCCATCAATTCAGACAGAACACAGCCAAAAGTATATCAGCTTTTTCTTGTGTCTTCTTGATCTACATTGTTGTAGAGAGAGTACTGAGGATATTGGTCTTGAAATTTTCGAAAAAAATCCTGATCTCCGCTATGTTTACTCCTCCTCATATAGATTTTTGTATTTGGGCAGAGGCATCTTGAATTGTGCTCCTCCCCTTAGACGATCCTCTATAGCATCCTAGATAGAGCTTTACAATTTCATCGAATGGTTCCTGTGATATATCCCCCATCCCTAATAGGTTCAGGGTGTCAAGGCAGTCATCCCTCATTCCTCTGATAAATATTGTCTTCAATATTTCATGGTCTAAATCATTGTGTTTAGACCTATATAGATTATAGTGGAACCGCTCTACATAGTCTTCCAGGCTCTAATCCTCCTTCTACGTCATTCTAAATAACTCCCCCCTTAAGTGCCTAGTTCTACAATAGTCTTGATACTTTGATAAGAATGTCTCCTTCATATTGTTCCATGTTCGAATAGAAGCAGAGCCCAGTCCCATGAACCAGCTCAAGGCTACCCCTTTTAAATTAGCAGGAAATAATTTCAATTTCTGAGCATCTAAATTATAATCATAACTTCTGCATAAGACATCAAGTTCAAATAAAAATGTGTATGGATCTTCCACAGTCATCCCCTGAAAGGAGGGTAAGGATGACAGAGGAATATTTTGTAGGTTTTAACCCCATACAAAGATTACCTGCATACGAATTCTAAAACATAGAAAATAAACATTGCGAGACCATAACACATAAAACACATATACACAGAGATTTTCCCCTAGATCCCAAAACCGAGACTGCCAGCTTTATTTTTCATTATGTTCCTTTCAATGTTACAATACATATTTATACATGCCGAAGCATCCAATACCATGGACCGAAAACCATCACATCCAAAACCTTGGACCGAAAACCATAGGTAGGTCCGCCCAACCTAATATAGGGTCCAAAAAAAAATTCCCATGGACGGGGGCTACTCACCCCCCTCAAACCCCCCGGATAGGGGGAGTTTCCGCACCCCCTGTGACCCCCCCACTGTGCAATCAACACAACAGAGTTGCCGCACCCCCTGTGACCCCCCAGTTCACTACGTAGATTAGTCATGGAAAGAATATAACACAACCCAAAATTCTCCCACTTATTGTTTTCTTTCCACAGGGGGCCACAGGAGAGCTTAGTCATTTTTCCAGCCCTAAAACACCCATTGTTTCTCTACACCAAGAGAACTTCTCAGAGCTCACAGATTTTTTCAATGCATCTGCAGTATTCTTCAAAGTGTCCACCTTTACTAGCAACACCTTTTTGTCTTCTATCATATCCCTCACAAAGTGATACTGAACATAAATGTGCTTTGTATTTGAATGATAAGAAGGATTCTTTGACAAGAAAATTGCACTTTAGCTGTCACAGTCTATCCTTATAGCTCCCTGTACTAACCCCATACTTGAACACTACCTCTGCAACCAAACTACTTCCTTGCTTGTATGAGTGGTTGACATGTATTCTGCCTCTGTAGTTGATAGTGCCACTACAGATTGTTTCTTACTCATCCAAATGACTACACCTCCAAATAGGATAACACATACCCACTTGTAGATGTTCTCTGATCCAGATCTCCAACCTAGTCAGCGTCAACAAAGCCACGAATATCTAACACTCTGTCCAATCCTGGTCTTCCTTGGTAGCACAAACCATAATCACTAGTGCCACGCAAATACCTAAAAATCCTCTTCATTGTTTTCCATTGCTCCTTCCCTAGTTTTGACATAAACCTGCTCAATACTCCCACTACATGTGAAATTTCTAGTCTAGTATAGACCATTGCATACATCAGGTTATCGATTGCACTTGCATATGGAACACGGGACATATCCTCTTCCTCTTCTTGTGTCTTGAGACACTGTTCCGCAGATAACTTTACACCTACAGGAATAGGAACCTTCACCGGTTTACTATCCTGCATATTAAACCTCTGTAGTATTGTCTCAACATACTTCCTATGGTTTAACCAGAGCTTCCTCTTAACCTGATTTTTTTTAATTTCCATGCCCAAAATATACTTTGCAGCACCAAGATCTTTCATGTCGAATTTGGAGGAAAATTGGGTCTTCAAATCCTGGATAATTTCTTTGTCATTTCCAACCAGCAACATATCATCCACATACAAGACCAGATAAATAACATGGTCACCAATTAATTTAAAATACACATAGTGATCTACTTTGCTTCTGGTGAAGCCAAGTCCCCGTATAAATGTATCAAATTTTTGATACCACATCCTTGGTGACTGTTTTAACCCATACAGAGACTTCTTTAACTTGCATACCAGTTCCTTCTTACCCTTCACCACAAATCCTTTAGGTTGCTTCATGTAGATCTCCTCTTCCAGATCCCCATGAAGAAATGATATCTTCAAATCCATCTGTTCTATCTAAAAATCAAAAGCAATAGCAACAGATAAAAGTAACCTAGTAGAAGTTACCTTGGCAACAAGAGAAAAAATATCACCAAAATCAATTCACGGCACCTGGGAATAACCTTTTGCTACCAACCGAGCTTTGTATTTCTCCACCTTTCCTTCTGCATTTATCTTCTTCTTGAACACCCATTTGCTACCAATGGGTTTCCTTCCAGCCAAAAACTCCACCAGATCCTAAGCCTCATTTTTGTGCAAATATGCCATTTCATCAACCATGGCCTCTTTCCAAAGTTTTCCATCCTCTGAATCTATTGCTTCCTTCACAGTTCTGGGATCATCATCAGTAATAGATAAAGAAAAGTTTGAATAGAAAGCAGATGGACTATACCTTTTTGGCTGCCTTCTTTCTCAAACTGATCTTCTTACACCTGGAGTTTGTGGCTCTTCATCTTCTGATTCCTCCTCTGTTGTAGAAACTGATTCTTCCTCCTTTAGCTCAAACTCTATCTTCTCAGGCTCCTTTGGTTGGACTTCATGTTTAATAAAATCTTTCACCTCTCTGAACACCACATCTCAGTTGTACACAACCTTCCTTGTTGCTGGGTTCCAAAGCTTATAACCCTTTAAACCATCATTATACCCAATAAAGATGCACTTTTCAGATTTACTATCCAACTTGGTTCATTTCTCCTTTGGAACATGTACATATGCATCACATCCAAATACCCTCAAATGTGAAAGAGAGGGTTTCTTACCAATCCATACCTCTTTTGGAGTCATATCCTCCAATGCTAATGAAGGTGATCTATTGACCAGGTAACATGTTGTCTCCACCGCCTCTACCCAAAATTCATGTCCTAACCCGGCACCACTGAGCATACTTCTTGCCCTTTCCATCAACGTCTTGTTCATTCTTTCTGCAAATCCATTTTGCTGAGGTGTATATGGAGTAGTCTTCTGTCGTGCTATACCACACTTCTTACATAATTCTTCAAATTCTTTGTTGCAAAACTCTCCACCGTTATCTAACCTCAAAACCTTTATCTTCTTCTCTATCTTGTTTTCCACCAGAGCCTTAAATTCTTTAAACCTATCAAAGACTTCATATTTCTTCTTAAGGAAATATATCCATGTATTCCTTGAGAAGTCATCTATAAATTATACATAGTATATAGACTTACCTAGTGATGGAACCTTCACAGGTCCAAACACATCACTATGCACAAGCTCTAATATATGTTTCGCCCTCTTACCACCAGAGGGGAAACTCACCCAATTCTACTTCCCATATACACAATTTTCATAGAAATCAAAATCCAGAGAGTTATTACTCATACCCTCTACCATACCTTTATCATGAAGTATTCGAATAACTTTCTCTCCAATATGTCCAAGCCTTAGATGCCACAACATGGTCTTCTCTCTAGAGACCACTAGATTTTCTGCTCCACTTTCAGGAACCACAGAACTATTGCACCCATCAACTGTGCTACCTTGAAGCTTGTAAAGAGTTCCAATCCGAACTCCCTGCATCAACACCAGTGCTCCTCGAACCATCTTGCAGGTATCCTTCTCGAACAATGTTTTTACACCTGCATCATCCAACTTGCTTACAGAAATCAGATTTCTGGCCAATGCAGGAATATGCAGAACACCCTGAAGTGTTCTAACTCTTCCACCTTGCAAATTCAAATTTACTTTTCCGCGACCAATGATTCTAGCCTTCCTATCAACCCTAAGAAGACATCACCACCATCATATTTCTCATACTCGTAGAACCACTCTCTATGGGGAGTGAATTGGAAGGATGCACCCGAGTCAATCAACCATGCTTCATGATCTACATGTGTACTTGAAGAAGCCAAGTACACATCCCCACCTTCATCTGAGGTGGTTTTTGCCTCTGCAGAAGGAGCATCATCAGATCCCTTTCCTTTATCAAGAGCTTTAGATTTACAGTCCCTTTTGTAGTGCTCGTCCTTTCCGCATTTCTAGTACACCACCTTTACAGGTTTTCCTGGAGATTTAGATCTCCCTCTAGATTTAGATCTCCCACTTGATGACTTATTTTTGTTTCTGTTCTAGGACCGTCCTCGTACAGACAAGGCATCACCATTCCGGCTCTCCATATTTTTCCATCTCATCTCCTCCATCAGTAAGGATGAGACTATTTCATCAAAATGCAAGGCAGTTGCATTGCTACCTATTGCAATAACTAGACTATCCCACAAATCTAGTAGAGAACACAACAAACCAATGCACTTATCTTCATTTCAAATTTTAATATCAACAGATGCTAACTGACTTACCACAGTATTAAATGCATTCAAATGCTCTGTCAACGAGTCTCCATCTTTCATCCTCAAGTTATACAGCTTTTTCCGTAGGAACATTTTATTCACTAGAGACATAGATTGGTACAAAGTCCCTAACTTGTCCCACAAATCCTTCGTCGTAGCTTCCCCTGATACATTTAGCAATACTGAATCTGAGACACACAATTGTATTGTGCTCTTTGCCTTCGGATCCAACTTCTTCCATTATTAAACGGACACTCCCGTTGGTTTAGTACCTAGATCTATCATGATCCACTGATCCTTATCCACCAACATATCCTCCATCTTGAATTTCCATAACTCAAAACTCAGACCATTAAAATTATCGATCTCTATCTTTCCACTGCTCGCCATCTTCTTTCACCACCAGAATCGATCCCGCGGATCTCCCACTGAACAGGGTCTACCACAGGCCCGAGCGAAACCCCTCAGCAACAAAGGCATCCCCTTGAAGCCAAAACAACTCCGATACCAAATGTATGTTTTAACCGTGTATGGAAATTACCTGCATACGAATTCTAAAACATAGAAAATAAACAATGTGAGAGCATAACACATAAAACACATATACATAGAGATTTTCCCCTAGATCTCAAAACCGGGACTACCGGCTTGATTTTTCATTATGTTCCTTTGAATGTTACAATACATATTTATACATGCCGAAGCATCCAATACCATGGACCGAAAACCATAGGTAGGTCCGCCCAACCTAATATAGGGTCCAAAAAAAAATTCCCGAGGTGTTTCCCCAAACCCCGTAGATGGGGGCTACTCGCCCCCCTCAAACCCCCTGTGACCCCCCCACTGTGCAATCGGCGCAATGAAGGGGGGGCTCCGCCCCCCTTCTAACCTCGTGGTTCACTATGTAGGTTAGTCGTGGAAAGAATATAACACAACCCAACATATTTATCATAGGAGCTTCACCTCCAATATCCCTAATTGGGAACTCAAAGGGGGTGATGGTAGCATCTGTTTTAGCATTGTTTTCATTGTTATCCCCCATGACTAATCCTTATAATGCTTTTTGTAGCAGACGTCCTTCAAACTATTCTTGTGATGGTCTTGCAGGTGTGATTGATGGCTCAAGTATCCTCGGGGCTGGTTGTTTCACCACACTACCTGCATTTGGATATTGATAAACCAACAGGTGCTCTCCCATCTCAGGTGTTTGATATTCCCCCTCAGTTTCCCCTTGTCCCTCAGTCCTCACGTCCAGGCTACTAGCTTCCCCTTGCTACTCCTGGATTGGATTCTTGATCTTGGGAGTGCGGGTGCTAACTTTAGAATGATATGGCCCAGACATAGAGGAATCAGAGGTTTCTACCCTTGTTATGGGAGTGACATGTTTTTGTGGCCTTGTTTTCCTTGCATCCCTTTGAGAGATTGACTATTATTTTTCTTCCTTAGAGATTAGTTCCTGCATAAATGTTTTCCTTCCCAAATCTACACTCTTCATTTCCTTTTTACGACTCGTTTTTCCTATGACTAATTAGAGTGGGGGTAGTTTTGGTATCTCTGTAGTTCCTACAGTTGCACACATGGACCCTATGTGTATTAATTCACACCCTAAGTGTCTCAGTCTTAGATATTCGTGATCCCACTATAGGTTTTAACCCCGTACAGAAATTACCTGCATATGAATTCTAAAACACAGAAAATAAAAAATGCGAGAGCATAACACATAAAACACATATACATAGAAATTTTCTCCTGGATCCCAAAACCGAGACTACCAGCTTTATTTTTCATTATGTTCCTTTCAATGTTACAATACATATTTATACATGTCAAAGCATCCAATACCATGGACTGAAAACCATCGTGTCCAAAACCATGTACCGAAAACCATCACGTCCAAAACCATGTGCGAAAAACATGCACAAAAAGCATAGGTAGGTCCGCCCAACCTAATATAGGGTCCAAAACCAAAATTTTCTGGGGCGCTACCCCAGACCCCAACGAGTGGGGTTACCTACACTCCTCAAAACCTCGCGTGACTCCCGCCACTACACAATTAGCACAACGAAGGGGGGGCTCCGCCCCCCTTCTAACCCCCGGTTAACTGTGTGGGCTAGTCGTGGAAAGAATATAACACCACCCAACATTCTCCCACTTGTTGTTTTCATTCCACAAGGGGCCACAAGAGAGCTTAATCATTTATCCAGCCCTACAATTCCCATTGTTTCCCTACACCAAGAGAACTTCTCAGAGCTCACAGATTTTGTCAATGCATCTGTAGTATTCTTCAAAGTGTCCACCTATACCAACAACACCTTTTTGTCTTCTATCATATCCCTCACAAAGTGATATTGAACATCAATGTGCTTTATCTTTGAATGATATGCAAGGTTCTTTGCCAAGAAAATTTCACTTTGGCTGTCACAATCTATCCTTATAGCTCCCTGTACTAACCCCATACTTGAACACAATCTCTGCAACCAAACTACTTCCTTGCTTGCATGAGTGGCTGCCATGTATTCTACCTCTGTAGTTGATAGTGCCACTACAGATTGTTCCTTACTCATCCAACTGACTGCACCTCCAAATAGGTTAAACACATACCCACTTGTAGATCTTCTCTAATCCATATCTCTAGCCCAGTCTGCATCAACAAAGCCACGAATATCCAACACTCTGTTCAATCCTGGTCTTCCTTGGTAGCACAAACCATAATCACTAGTGCCACGCAAATACCTAAAAACACGCTTCATTTTTGTCCAATTCTCCTTCCCTGGTTTTGACATAAAATTGCTCAATACTCCCACTGCATGTACAATGTCTGGTCCAGTACAGACCATCGCATACATTAGGCTACCGATTGGACTTGCATATGGAACACAGGACATGTCCTCTTCCACTTCTTGTGTCTTGGGACTCTATTCAGCAGATAACTTTACACCTACAGGAATAGGAACCTTCACCGGTTTACTATCCTGCATATTTAACCTCTGCAATATTGTCTCGACATACTTCCTCTGTTTTAACCAGAGCTTCCTCTTTGTCCGATCTCTTTTAATTTCCATGCCCAAAATATAGTTTTCAGCACCAAGATCTTTCATTTCGAATTTGGAGGACAAATGGGTCTTCGAATCCTGGATAATTTCTTTATCATTTCCAACCAGCAACATATCATCCACATACAAGAATAGATAAATAACACAGTCACCAATTAATTTAAAATACACACAGTGATCTTCTTTCCTTCTGGTGAAGTCAAGTCCCCATATAAATGTATCCAATTTTTGATACCACATCCTTGGTGATTGTTTTAACCCATACAGAGACTTCTTTAATTTGCATACCAGTTCTTTCTTACCCTTCATCGCAAAGCCTTCAGGTTGCTTCATGTAGATTTCCTCTTCCATATCCCCGTGGAGAAATGTTGTCTTCACATCCATCTATTCTACCTCAAAATCAAAGGGATAATACCACATTTGATTGTAAGGTCATCTAAGTAGACCACAAGGAAATCATGGATCTCTTTGGCAAAAGCAATATCATTTGAAAGGTAGCCCCTGTATTTTTCAATCCAAAAGGCATTTTCACATATTTCAAGGTTCCCCAAGGGGTTGTAAATGTTGTTTTGTCCTGATCATCAGGGTGAACTAGGATTTGGTTGAAACCTGAGAATCCATCAAGTAGAGAAATTCTTGAGGCCCCCACTACTCTCTGCAAGATGTGATCCATCTTGGGTAAGGGGTAGTTATCTTTCAAGGACACTTGATTTAAGTTCCTTAGATCAACACAGAGCCTTATTTCACCAGTTTTCTTTCTTGTAGGGACTAAGTTTGAAATCCAATCAGAAAATCTAATTGGTGCTATGATGCCAACCTTAAACATTTTTTGTACCTCTTGTTCCATTGCTGGGAGAAGCATAGGATTGATTCTCCTCAATTTTTGCTTAAAGGGTTTTTGATCTGGCTTGAGAGGGATAGTGTGTTGAATTACAGAGGTGTCATAGGATTTTAAATCCTCATAACTCCATGCAAAGACATCTTGGAACTCCTTGAAGAGGTCAATGTATTTAGGCTTTTGATTAGGAGGTAATGAAGCAGACAGTTTTATTATTTTGGGTTGTTCATCAGTCCCAATGTTACACTCTTCTATGGCAGTGTTGAGGGGTTGGATTTTTGGTTTGCTGGGAACATCATTGGAGTCGAAAATGTCTTCTAATGGAGCTAAGCCTGTTGGAAGAAAATTGTCTTTCAATTGTATAACTTCGGCTTCATCATCAGCTATCTCTTCACAACTGTTTTGTCCAAGTTCTTGTATGTTTTCTTTGTTAAAAATTGTTGGATGTAACATTTGGTTTGTTGTTTTGGGTGAAACATTTGTTTGGCGCTGTTCACCTAGTATTTGTGATTGACTTTCTCCCTTGGTATCAATGTTTAGTCCTGCAAATTCTTGCTGTAAAGTCAAGAAATTGTTTATTTGTGTATCATCATCAAATACTTGCCAATCCTTGACATTATTTGGGACAGATGGTCTGTGTTTTATCTCAGCTGTAAAACAGTGGTTGGGTTCAAATGGAAGTTTACAGGTGCTTGCAAATGTGGCCAAACTATGAGCATGAAGATTATGTGTTCTCGGAATTTTGGTTATTTGAAATTCAGTGAAGGAGTATAGTAGTTCAGCAGCAACAGACCTATAAGCCCTCAGTCTTTTGTCATTGGTGACAAAATTTCCCTTTACTTGTTGGATAATTAGGTCTGAATCTCCTAGGACTGAGACTTTTATGGCTTGTAAGGATTTTACTAGCTTTAGGCCTAGTAAGAGAGCTTCATATTCAGCCATATTGTTGGTGCACCTGAAGTTTAACCTATAGGCTCGGCCCTCTGCATGACTGTTTTGTTTGTTATGTATCCAAACCCCTGCTCCTGCCCCTAACTTGTTGACTGACCCATCAAATTCAAGAAACCAGAGGACTTCTTGGTTAAGGGAAGGTTTGTCAACTGTTATGGGAGTTGGCATCAACAACTTGAGATCTTGGTTTACCCTTGATTTTTCTTTTGGAACATTTCTGTTAATTGATTTCTCAACCTTCATTTCTTGAGCAGCAGTCTCTTCATTTGTCTGCTGGTCTTTTTTGAGTGTGTGGAATTCCTCATCACCTGTGGGGTTTGTTTTTTCATTGAAGAGAATGTAGGAGTCAATGTCAGAATGGACAGCATATATGGGGAAGTTTTGAGGTTTTTCTTCACTGCTGACCATGTATTTCATAAGTGACTCTCTATATAGTCTCTTGGGTTGACCAAAGACTGCAATTGTAGCATATGACATGTCTAATTGTAGGGACCCTTGAAGTTTAGCCCCCCATGATCTTGATAACAACATTCCATATTTGGGTGGGATATCAGCAACTACAACATCCATTAAGATTGTTTTATTTGGATATTGGACAAGGGATACACATAAGTCTTTTATCAAGCCTAAACACTTAACTTGGCTGGAGTCAAATGAGAATAGGTCCTTATATGGTCTTGTAATATCTAGATTCAACCTTTCCATGACTGATTTCGGCATCAGGTTATGAGAGGCACCTGAGTCAAACATTGCATTGTGTAGTATCTTATCATGAACATGTAAACTGACATAAAATGGTAAGATCCCTGTGACTGCTGTCTTTCCATCAACCTCTGGACCGAACAGCAATTCTGGGGTATCATCCAACACATTGACATTGTCTTTATTACGAGTAAGTTGGAGGGACTTGTTGATTTGTTGTTTGTAGATGTCGTGCTTGGCTAGTTCTGAGAGAGGGATGACTACCTTCAGTTTGCCAATTTCAGCTTCCAAGTCAAAGGGTCTTTCAGATTGAACCTTAGTGTTGTGGGTGACAACCTTTTCTTTGTTTAGTAAGTTTTCTTCTTGATCCTTGTCTTGATCTTGGGGCTTGTGCCTTTCATTCATCTTTTGAGGAAGGTCACTTGGATTAGGCTGCAAAGATGATGCAGCCAGTGGCTGTTGTGTTGAGGGAAGTTGTTCAGTAACTTCTTCAACGGTTACCTCCTTTGTAAGTGAATCAGTTGTGTTAATTGGTTCTGTGACTATGGCTCTTTTAGGCTGCAGCCTATCCTTTGTTTTTTCAGGCTGTGTTATATTTACAGTTCTACTTCTTAGTTTGTATTGTTTATGAACTTCATAAACAGCTGTGTCATAGCCTTGTTTGAAGTCAAATGACTCACCTGACTTGGTTTGGAATTGTTTGATGTCATCATCTTTGTGATCTTCTTGACTCAGAAAAACTTGATGCTCATCATTGAGGCCCATTAGGTTGATGTGGGTGTCATCTACTTGCTCGTTTGAAGTGGATGTTTCAACATATTTTTCCTGGAACGGAGGTCTTATCTCTGGATCAGAATTGGCCTTGCCAACGTTTGGGTTTTGATTTCTCCTAAAATTGGGATTCCTTATAGGGTTGTTTTGCGGTGCTTCCCATGATGCCTTTCTCTCAACCGATTCCACTCTATCACCCAATCTCTTCATGCCATTGAGTATTGCATCCATTTTCTGATCAAAGGCCGAGGGTTCTTCTTTGTATATGTTTCTCTTTTCCAATCTTGCCCTGTTTCTTTTAGCAATCAGGTTTGCTTCTACTGTGACAGCTACCTTTTGGGCATCTTGGAGAGTTTCAGGTGCTCTTTCCTTTAACTGATATGCCATGTCAGGGTCAAATCCATCAAGGAATTTGTACAAGGCTAAATCAGGAGGAGGTCTTAAGTTTTGTGGTATTGCGTTGTATACATTGTTAAATCTGGCACAATACTCCAGAACGGTCTCTTGAGGACCTCTCTTGATTGTGTCATATTCACCAAGTATGTGCAAGGGATCTTTCTTTTTCTCCCATCTGTTAGTAAAGGCTTGATAAATCTCATCAGGGGTTGTGATGGTATTTACAGCAAGTGATCTGAACCAAGTTCGGACATCACCTGTCAGGCTCTGGACAAAAATTCTCATTCTCACACTATCATCATCTATTTCATAGTTCTCAAAGTGATCCTGCATCTTCTTGGCATGCTGAATAGCTGTGAAAGGGCCAGTGGAGTCAAAATATGAGATTTTGGTTTGGTAATCCTAAGGTAAGGCTGCAGGATTAGCAGGCAACTGCAAGGGTGCATATCTGTTAGCCATATTTACAGGGTTTAGAGGATTGACAAGGGTAACTGGGACAACAGGAACGATGGGTATCACAGGGGTAACAAGTATAGCAGAACCTAGAGTGTTGGTCAAGGGAATATGTGCAGTGGATGAAGGTGTGAAAGGAGGGCTTTGAGATGTGGATGGTGAACTAGGGGAATTGGGGGCAGACCGAAAAAGAACCTTGATTGGAGTGGAAATGGGGTTAGGGTGAACTGTCTCTAGACTTAAGTCAGCAAGCTTATCTGGCCCTTGCTGCTTCCTAACAATCTTAGGGATTGTGTTAGGATTTTCAAAAACAGTGGGTGGGTTGGGGTCCGGATTTGACCTTGTGTACCGTGGATTCTTCTTGGGAGCCAGCTTCTGAACTTGTTTTTTGAGTATTTTGAGGAAATTTTTATATCTGCAAGGACTAGACTAGATTTTGGAATGGTTGTATATGTCTCAAAGCTATCATGAAGATTTGACTGAAGCAGCTTTAGGGGATATATAGAAACTAGAAAATCCTAAGGAGTCCCCAGTGGAGTCGCCATTTATGTTAACACCCAGGTTGTTCCCTATGACTCCCAAGGGAATACGGCCGGGGTAACCACTAACCAAGCTTTGGATTACAGTCTCTAGCCAAACTGTAATCAGAGAGGGCTCTCTCTTTAAGATTTATCTCTGTTTTGTGAGGATTTTAGGCTAGTTATGAATTGAGGGTTTGGTTTGAATTTTGGTTGAGTGATATCTTTCAATACCTAAGATGTAGTGTTCAGACAGTTGTAATTCATTGGGCAATGGAGTCTAGAGCTGTGAATTGTTTGAAATGCTTAAATGGGAGTGTTCAGACTGCAGGGCCTATTGGGTATTCCAACAAACAAACTTAAAACTGTGGTGATGATGTATGATTAGCCAATGGAAAGCAATTAAGAATTTTCCACTAAGCTAGTGGTGTGAAAGTGAAGTACATTGCACAGGAGCAAGCTTGAATTCCTGAAACAAGGGTCACTGTGAAAGATATATTCTGAAAGTGCAGCGATTAAGAATTACACTTATCAAGATTATAACTGAAGAAAACATTCATTAACAACATAGATTGAGCTCAGGGTATTTCATTAATAAATCCTGAAGCTATTCTTTTTCTTTGCTGCTAAATACTAGTACTTAGAAACATGTATAGATTGTAAAAGACTGAAACACATAACGAAGAGAGTTACAGAAGACTTATTGTATTGTGAGATGCACAGGGATCCTGCGACCTTTAACAAACACCATGAACACATTCAAACAGCTCAGAACTTGAGAGATTCCATCACTTCTTTTATTAAACTCTGAATAAATTACAACATAGGATCTCTTCAAGAGGAAATCAACAACCCCTGCAAGCTTATGCGAGGGGGAATTTATACAATCGGTTCCAAAATATCTGAACCGCTGAGTTATCTGATAATTAAATACGTTACCAACTTTTACAAAATATCAGAAAAGCAGTTACTGCTGCTATTAATACAAAATGAATGCCCTTTATATCTGTCAGGAGATACTTTGACCCTTGGAGGCCACTTAGTCGGTCTGAACATTCTGCTTTAATGCTGGAAATGTGCCTTTATGGCTGTTGTGCTGTAGCTTTTCGGCCCTGTTACCTGTTAGCTGTCAATCTTGCTTTTTTTGGTCGAATATGATCTGCTGAGTTGGCTCAGCCCTTCCCTTTTCATGCATGTTGATTTTACTAAGTTTTCCTGTGCATGCCAACCTGTATTTTTTGATGAAAAAACTTAGTGAATGGCTTCCTGGTCTATAAGATCATCTGTATTGCCTTAGTCCACCATTCCTGTGTGGGCAGTTGATGTCTAAGAATTGCATCCAAAGTCTCATCTGCCTCTGTGTATTTATAGAAATTGGGAGGCACTTCAAACAGGTGTTTAATTTCATTCATTATAAAGAATAAATTCTCTACCTTGTTGTAGAGACTTTGTCCTGTAGCTGGCCCTGTTTCCTCTGAGGTGTTGGGCCTTTCAGTGATCTGATTTGTGGCGAATGTGTTGACCCTCTTGGCATACTGCTCAAGTGTAAGTAGTCTTCCTGCGTTGTTCAGTAAGCCAGGGAGACCTCTGTTTTGCAATGCCACAAATTTGTCCATGAATCTGTTGACCTCTGTCTGCATGTCCTGGGTCTTTCTTTCTAATGTCTACACCAGGTTTCTTAGTGTCAGGACCCTCTTTACTAACAAAATAGTCTCAGTCCTGTTGGAAATTCCCATAGTTGCTAACTGAGCACTTGTTCTATTATTAAGCACATTGATCATCCTGTTGGCAACTTCAGGCATATTGCCTAGAGAGGCCCTTGATCTCTGAATTTCCTTCTGTGCTTTTGCAATGAGCTCCAACTGCTCATGAATTGTCTCAATATACTGCCATTGATCAGTGATGGATTGGCCAATATTGGCCCATAGCACTGTCTTGAGCTCAGCCACTACTTTATCCAGTTTGAGCTCCTTCTCCAACTCCTTTATCCTGTCTTTGAGGGATTTTATTTCCCTGCACTTTTCTGCCACAGTCTGCTTGGATTTGTCATATCTTTCATTTACCTTGGCTAAATTCTCCCTAGCCTCATTTAATTCTGTCATTTGAGCTTCCAGGGCCTGAATCTCATTTCTCAGCTTTTGCATGTCCAGGCTTGGGGCCTGCTCTGTTGTTGGTGGTGGTGCTGAGGTAGAAGGTGCTGTCAGTTCTGTTTGTTGAGCGAGGGGAGCAGTAGTTGGAGGAGCTTCCTCAAGGTTAATTATTTGAGGAGGAGGCTGAGATGTTTGACCTCCTTCCTTTTGCTGTAATGATGCTTGCAATGCTGCCTGTGTAGCCTCTGATTCTCCCAGCTTTTCTTGAGTCTGGATTAGCTGTTTATATAAAGACACCAGCAAAGCTGTGGCATCTTGATCATGTCTCAGCTGGGCAACTTCATCTGTTTGAGGGTGAATTGTTGCTGGGGTTTTGATCTTTCTCCTCAAAGCTTCCATGTATGCATCCCTCAATTTCAATATTTCTTGTATGCCCTTGATGTCCTTGGGATCATGCCCAATCTCTATGATTATATCTTCTAAGGACCTGATCCTGTTGTCCTTTGCTTGAGAGGATGCTCTCTCCAACTCAAGTTGGGCAGCTGTATTATTTAGGCTATTTTCTAGCCTATAATTATCCAATGTCTTGTCTGCCAAGGAGGCATACACCATCTCACCTGTTTGCTTATGTAATTCGATTTTGTCCATTGGGTGGATGTCCTTGGCAAGGACCTCAAGATTGGTCCTCAAGTAGTCTGAAGGGGACTGTGGTTGTAATGCAGTTGGTATGAAGTGACTCATGATCATTTTGCCTTCACTAACATCATATGCAGACATCAGTCTTTGCTGGTTAGTGGGAGCCATTTTCAACAAATGATTATATAGTTGTATCTTTATTGGCTCATTCCTCCTCTTTATGTCAATGAACTGATGTTTGATGCTCAGTTCACCTTCTCTCTACTGGCTTGAGGAGCTGACTTCTCCTCCCACTATCCTCTCTTGTTCCTGCTGGAAGGAACTCCCAGATGCCTCCCTGCTAGGTGGGCCCATGCCCAAAGATTGCCCTATAGGCACTTCTTCCTCTGAGAAGGGATTCATTCTATGTCTTTTCTCCCCATGAGTTGTCGATGTTGTGAGGGGAGTCTCTCTGTCCCTCTTCCTGCTTAATCTTCTTTTTTGGGGTTTGGAGGACTGAGGCCTCCACTGTTGTCTCTTGCCTAGGAGGCACAATTTGTTGGGGTTGTTGCTCAGTGGATTTTGGGGCTTCCACTGTTTGCTTTTGCTACACATGCTGCTCCTGTCTTTGTTCTTCTTGCTGTTGGTGTTGTTGTTGTTGATGCACTTCCTGCAGCTGCACTTCTTCTTGCTGTTCCACCTCTTTTTCTGTTTGCTCTTCAGTCATGGGAGGTGGCTGTTCCTGTTCCACCTATTTTTGTTTGCCTTTGCTGGATGTCTGTTGAGTGTCCATGGCAACTTGCTGATGTGTTGTTGAAGATGAGGCAGTTGCTCCAAGTTACCTTTGATATGAGAAGGAAACCTGTCCACAAGTTTCCAAGTCAGCCTCTTTTTGAATATTCCTAGCCTCTCTTTCTAGCATTTGCTCTCTAGTAATTGGCTCTTCTAGAGTGCCCTCTTTCAAGTTCAAAGAATTGGCATACTTTTCAACATGAGGCAGCCTTACATGTGCATAGTTACCCAATTTGTATTTTATCCTCCTGAGGGAAATAAAATGATTAGGGTCATAAGGTGTCCATTTGAAACTGGTTTGCAATTGGAAGCCCTCTAGGATCATATCTGCCTCCTTCCATCCCTCCTCTCTTTTGTTGTATAGAAAAGGGCCTAGCTGGTTCCTTACCTTCAGCTGCACCTTCTTGTTCTTACTTTGGAAATGGAAGCAGTCGGCATTTCCAAACTGCCTGAAGTATTCTAAGGCAAAAAGTCTCATAGGGACGTATCTTGGCAGCCTATAAGGGTTCAACTCACAGCCATATATTCTGATTACTGTGTGGTGTTGGTAAAAGTACCAATCACCAATGTTGTAGGCCTTGGAGAGATGGAGAAGTCTTTGCATGTCATCAGTCAACCTTGGAGGAGGAACATCATACAGCAATGTCATAGCTGGGTGAATGGACAGGTCTATGAATTCACAGTATGTGTATGGCGATTTAGAAGTATAATGAAAAACTGAAGTCCAAAACACAACTGACCTTGGATTTCCCTGGGCATTAAGTTTCTTGAGGGGAATGGAGAAACTGTCTGGTTGATAAAATAAGAACAGATGGTAGATGTATGAGGTGTATCTGAACACCCTTTCCCTTTGTAGATTCATTAGCTGTTCATGAATCTTTTCTGCAATATATGTGGCATAGTCATAGTGTACAGCAGGAGGCTTTCCAGGAGAAAATATGGA
This sequence comes from Pinus tabuliformis, assembly GCA_031772625.1. Classification (NCBI taxonomy): domain Eukaryota; kingdom Viridiplantae; phylum Streptophyta; class Pinopsida; order Pinales; family Pinaceae; genus Pinus; species Pinus tabuliformis. The sequence continues at coordinate 936,619,095 of CM062815.1, forward strand.
CAGCATTGCCATTATGGTGTCATCAACATCCTCAACTCCCCTGTACCCCAGGACGTAGCTGATCAAATCCACCAGCATTTTGCCCAAGTCATTCAGGTACTGATATCCAATAGGGGGAGTTCTCGTAGTTTCAGAGCTTGGCTGTATGAATAACTGATTGATTTTGATGATCTGGTCACTTGACAAATTACTCCCCTTCTTTACTAAGTCCAACATGGAGAGAGGGGTCAATGGTCTTGTAGTGTGAAAATGCAGCATCTCATTTATGGTTTCTGGGGTGATATGGAACAAGACTGAGCCTGTAGGACTGAGAATAGCTCTCTGGCATGGATCATAACACTCCTGGCATCTATGGATCAAGTCTGGAAGGACATTGACTTGAGGGAGGTTGTAAATGGGCAAATTTGAGTCCCAAATCCCCAAAATATCAGCTCCACTAAGGTGTTGGTCTTTCAATTCATTTAGAATATGAAGATTAAACTTAGAATTCATTGGGAACCAGTCTATCATCTGATAATCTACATCTCCCAGGGCTTTCCATTCTAACTCCCTTTGAGGGGCATTCGGAGGCTGAATATTCAAGGCTATTGGTGTTTCCATGGCTAATAAGGCTTCTGACTTGTATGTGAACTGGTTTGAGTGAGCAGAGCAACACAGAGGGGTTTCTTTGCAATAGAGAGGTGAGTTGTAAGGAACAGAGGGTAAATTTTGAAAGCAACAATTGAAATACTGCTCAGAGGACTGATGAAGCCAGTACCAGGACTGATAAGAGTGTTTCTATGGTGAATTTATGCAGTTGAGGTTTTTAGTTAACGACTGCGCGAACCACCTGTGAATTTAGGTAAATTTTGCTAAATGCAGGCTCTGCAGAAGGTTTTTTGCCCCGCCAGTTGGAAATGGATACAGGTCACTGGATGTTTGCTGGTGAATTCAGTGCTTTACACTCTCTTAAGCCAGTTTTCTTGTACAAATATGGATAAAACCAGGTGCGGGGGAATGATTTTGAGAAATACCTTGTGAATTGTCGGTAACAGTTGCAAATGCAGTTATGACGGATGCGCCCACGGTTTCTGAGTCGAGTTCTGCAGGTTGGCGCTGGTTTGGTCGTGAAATGCATGCAAGGAGAACAATAGTCGTTTTCGCAAAAAGTGGGAAAAACGCAAATTTTTGGCTAAAATATGGATTTTTTTGGAATATTGGCGTGTTTTTGGATGACGTCAGCATGACGTCATCAGGTGGGGTCAAGGTCGGATGACGTCAGCATGACGTCACCGGGTGATGTGGCAAGCTGTGAGTGGTCAACGGGGATGGTGAGGTGGCGGATAGATCAGAGCAGTGGCGGACAAGGGTGCTGACGCGGCGGCGAGGTAGCACGAACGTGGGCCTGACGTGGTGATGACGTAGGCATAGCAGGACCGGCGGTAAACCAGAAGCGGTAATGGTTTTTCTCGGACTGCCTTAGATACGGTCGTTGTTTTGTCAGAGGGTGACCCGAGAAATTGTGAGGGCGACGCGTGGCAGAGGCCTGACGTCACCCTCTGACAGTTTCTCGAGTGCTATCTTACGGACGTCGGGCCCAACCCGATATGCATACAGGCCGTCCGATCAAAGGTGCCCGATCCGACGGTTGACGGATCGCTAAATTGTGCGGACGATACGGCAGTGGGTGGGGTAATAAAATATTATTTTCTTTGAAAAACACGCCCGGCGGGACTTTGGGTTTCGGCGGAGTTATATAGTTTTCATTGTATTTTTCAAATGAAAATGTATATTGCGCCCATACTTTGGATAAGTCGGAAAAAGTGGGTTTTTTGTGTATTTTTGCGAATAGAGCGGGTTAGGGGTGAAAATGGGGTTTTTACAAGGTCTTTTAGCAAATGAAGGGGTTAATGGTTTGGATAACTTCTGAAGGGGGACAAGGGGTAGGGCTTGGGTTCTTAAAGTGACCAGATGTCACTTTAATCCCTGACTGTGAACATATGGCTATAGTGCCAAAGGGGAAGGGGTATTTATAGCATGCTTGGGGTTTATACACCATAGTGTTTATAATAGTAGGGAAAAGGGGAACATAGGGGATTTAGATAATAAGAAGTTAGGGGTTAGTAAGAGTGGGGGAAGGGGTGAAACACTAAGTTTTTGTATGAAATCAACTTAGTATAGGAAGTAGATCAAAATGAAAGGAATTTTTAGACAAGAAATGTGGCTCTAAAGGAAACCAGAATCAACATAAAACCTTGAATTCTTTCATAAACATAACTGGTGTAGGGATGTTAGTAATGAATATGAGAAAGGGAAAAAGGAAGTTAGACATGCTCCATTGTGTTACTGCAAAGTGATAGAGAAGAGGAGCTTTTCTATCCATTGATGCTTTCCTTGTTTTGACCAGCAAGATTCAGTTGGAAAGGAATGACATTTCTGCAACCCCATCTACCTACCCATCTACTTGCCTAGCATTTTTTGTTTCTTCTTGGAGGGTGCACTTGGACTTGCAGACCCTTATGTGCCTTTTCTTTTCCATTGGCTTTTTCTTTTGATTTTCTATCTAGAATTACCCTTATTGCTTCCAAGGTCCCAGATTAAGCAGTTGGGAACCTTAATTCTCTACCTAAGCTACTGGTCTGCCAAGATTAAACAGTTTGGACAGACTTCTTTCTCTATTCTACAACAGAAAATTGAAACATGGCATGATCCAGATTAGGCTGTTGGACCATCCATCAAAATTGAGTCCACATCAAGCTATATACACACATTGTCTTCTCTTGGAAATATGGGATCTTTGCATCATCAAAGCAGAGCATATTTGGCACTTTCTTTGCCAATCATGAAATATGAAACCTATTGGTATAGGTGACTAACAGGTCAGTTGAGTTTTTGCATGCATGACTTCAGTTAGAACTCAATCAGTTGAGTTTGGTGGAGTTGATTGTAGAGTTAATGAAGTTTTGTTCAGTTTGACTTGGTTAAACTAGTTGTAATTAGTCTAACTGCAAATAGACTAATGATGAGTTGTTAAACTAATGATTAACTCATAATGCAACTATAGAATACATCAGTTAACTCAGTTGCATGTCAGTGCATGTTCAGTTCAGGAGGGATAGGTGTTATAGGATCAGATTGCTATCAGTTGTGACTATAGTTGTGCATGATGATTTTCACAATCAAAGGGATTGAGTATGCCAATGAATTGGCCAATACCAAGTATTATAGCCTCTGCTCACATCTTTCCCAGTTTGAGTGATTCTTTGGAGGTTAAATACGAGTTTGGTAAACCATTCTCATTCATTCTTGAGCAGGGATTGAGCTGTGGAGGCAGGCAAGCAGCGGGGGAGATTTGGAGATCATATCTGAGTTGTATTGTGTGTAACAGGTGGAGATAGTACTGAGTACTTGTGAGTAGTATTGTACTATGTTTGTTACATGTTCTCAATCAATATAATATACAGATAGTTGGGGTTTTTAGCGAGATGCTTTCCCCGTTAAAATACTGTGTTGATATGTGTGATTGATGCTTCTATGTGCACCTGTGAATGTTTCTGCTTCTGTAAATTGATGATCAACGTAGAGGAGGTTATGTATTATGCATGCTCCACTTATAAGTGTATAATCAGGATAATCTCTGTGAATATGTGTCATATTATTCAAAATTTCTACACTTCGGAGGGCGAAGCGTACGCTTCCCGTACGATTCCGGAAAAGTGCCACGCTGTTTAGAAAATGGTTTTTTTTTTCAATTTTTTTTTTTAATTTTAGGTGAGTTTGCTTGTTGGGGGTGGGTCCACCTTGGGTTAGGGTGAGGAACGAAGGCAAAAAAAAAAAAAAAAAAAAAAAAAAAAAAATATATATATATATATATATATATCTAGCAGATGCTCCCTCATGGTAATGTTAAATTCTTAAAGTAAAAGTGACATTCTCCTTTATTTTTCAGTTTCATCCTTTTACTTGAATTTTTAACATTACCATGAAATGACTCAGGGTGTTTGAGAGTGGTTCCAGCCTCATTGGACTTCATATGGAGAAAATAGAATTTCATATCCTATTCAAAATTCAGCAGACTTAACAGTTTTCAGGAATTCAGGATCAATGGGATTGTGGCATTTCATTAGATTATATCAAGTATGAAGGTGCGATTAGCATTTAATCAACAGAACCAAGCCCTATATGTACCCTAGTGTTGGTGGTGTTAATTGTTGAACTCCTTTGTCATGCGGCACGCCCTTAGCAAAAAATTACCTTTCAATCAAGTCAAAATCATCGATCAAGCATGTTAAGCTTTTTCTACCATATTTTAAGTCTTGAATTAGGTAGTTTGATCAAAATTGGGCAATGTTGACTAATATCCCTAGACAATCGAGGTAGAGGCAAAGCCTAGACAAGAGGAGAAGAATCTAGATTCTAGATGGTTGATGCATCTAAATGGTTGATGCTCGAATAATTAATAATTAATGTACAATGGATGTTATATCTATCTTGATTTATGCAAAAATATGCATGTTTTCATGTCTTCTACAACTAATTTGGTATTTGGGATGTTTGTTTTGAGTATAAATGCAAAAAAATATAGTATATATATATAGCAGACGCTTTGCTTCCTAGATTTTTGGAAAATGTCGCTTCCGTGTCCCTGCTTCCAAAAAACGTTCCCGCTTTGTCCCCGCTTCGTGCAACGTTGCCATGACATATATCTCTTTATCATAGGTAGGGTAGCTAAGAAGTTTCCCATGAAATACTTCGGAATGGTAGAAAATGGGACTTCCTCCTTGCATTAAGACAACTCCCATCACTTAACCACTCGCATCTATCTCCACTTCACAGGGATGCTACAAGTTTGGTAATTCCAGAACTGGTGCTTCAATGATATTAGTCTTTCGCTCCTCGAAATCCTTTTACTAACCTTTTCCCCACTAGAAACTCTTGCCACTTGCTGTTATGGTGTGGAGTGGTGCTGCTACCGCTGAAAATGAGGCTATGAATTTTTTCAGGTACTATGCTGCCCCAACGAAACTCTTGACCTCAAAAACATTAGTAGGCACTGACCATTTCATGATGGCCTCCATCTTGGAAGGATATATCTTCATCTCTCCTCCACTGATCTCATACTCCAAGTACACCAAAGACTGTTGTGCAAACTCACACTTCTCGACATATGCTAGCATTTGGTGCTTCTTCAATTTTTCTAGCACTTGCATCAAATGTGAAATATGTTCCTCCGAGATAACACTATATACTAGTATATCATCCAGATAGGCAATAACAAATGAATCTATAAAAGGGCGCAATATATCATTCATTAATCTCATAAATGTAGCTGGTGCATTACATAGGCCAAATGGCATAACTAACCCCTCATACAAACTTTGCCTGGTTTTGAAGGCGGCCTTCCATGTATCTTCTTCTTTGAGTCGAACCTAGTGATATCTAGACTTCATGTCCAACTTGGTGAAATACTTTGCTTGTTACAACTGATCTAGCAGCCTGTTTATCTTGGGCAGGAGGTATCTGTTCTTGAGCTTGATTTTATTCAACGCCCTGTAATCTATACACATCCGTCAAGTCCCATCCTTCTTTGGCATAATGATGATCGATGACCCACATGGTGATGTATTCATTAGAATGACACCCTGTTACAACCACTGCTGCATATGTTTCTTCACCTCACTTTCTTATATAACAAATCATCTGTACAGTCTAATATTTGGTAATGGGGAGTTTGGAAATAGCTGGATCTCGTGCTCCACTTCTCTTTTAGATGGTAACCCTTTAGGTTCTCGGAACACATCCTTGTATGCTTGTAACGACTCCTCCAATTGTTGTTTCTATTTCTTAGAACACCCCTTTAGGGATGCCTTTCCTCTTATTGACTCCTCTTCAAACTGGATTTCTCTTAAAAATAAAACATACTTCTTGCTGGAATTGATTAATTTCTTGTCTTGGTTGGCACTTACTAGTGAAATTTTTGACTTGCCTTTGTGCGCGTTGATGGTAAAATATTTTGCATCCTTGATGAGCCGATACTAGTTAACTCTTATCATGAATATTGCATCACGAATGTACATGTATGTACTCCCAAACACAACTCCACATACATCAAGGGGAACCACATCGAGATCTACTTCATTAATAAAATCAACATTAATAGCAAATCTAATTTTACATCATTTTTTTACCTTCAACTCTGCATCCTTATTTACCCATCCTAGTGGATATGGGTTTGGATGATCACAAACTTCCAACCCCAACTTCTTGACCAACTCTGCTATAATGAGGTTCACCTGCGATCCTGAGTCAAACAAAGCATTAATTTTTGTCTTCTTGGCTTGTATCTTTGTATGGAAGAGTTTGGTCATTTCTTTCCCTTCCTGTTATTGAACACTAGTCAGATTCAACCCCTTATGTACTAACATACATATGATATTCTCATCCATGTCCGAGTTGATTTCAACTTGATTTCTTGAATCTGTGGCCATGAGATTATTCTTCTTGTTATATTTCTTTTTGTTTTTTGGGTTTAACTCTGGATGCAACTTACAACACTTCTCCTCTATATGGCCATCAATGTTGTAGTAGTTGCTAGGATCTTTGCACTGGTGTGCTGTTCTGCCATCTTTCTATCTTTTCCCCCTTTTTTCTTCTTCTTCCCCTCAGAAGCTTGTTGTTTCTCCCTCTGCTTCGATCCACTTGATTGCGCTCTTCTCATGCTTATGTTCTCTAGGCACTATTCTTATACACAAGCCTCGTTCACCAATTTGGGCTTGAACAACATCACTTGCTCACGCAGATGGTGGTGCAAACCACCCAAATACTTGAGGAGTACATTTGGGTTCTTTGGAGAGACACCCAACAATATAACCATCTTTCTTAATTCTATGGTGTACTCCTGCACGCTTTGGCCCAGCTTTTTCCGGATGTAAAGCCATCAAATCCACTGTTCCTCCACATACATAATGGGATAAAACTGTGACTCAATGAGGGTTTTGAAACCCTCCCACTTAGTCACTGGAGGTTCTCCCTCCAACCTCAAGGTTTTCCTGTGGCTCTCCCACCAAGTCAGTGCATGGCCCTCTAATTTCAGCCACGCGAATGAGATCTTTTTCCCTTCCTCACTATGATGGATACTGAAATAAACTTCTAGTTGCTGCAACTAGTGGTTCAACTTCATAGTGTCAATCTCGCCAGGTAGCTAGGTACAGGCAAGAAGTATGCAAAAAGGTGTAATTTTTTGCACATTCTTCTCTCATGTACTAGTGTAAGAAGTGTATTATGCACCTCAACTTATTTTTATTTGGTGATAGAGCTTGATCACATCGAATCCAAGTTGTTAGGGATAGTAATGTTTTTTTAATCTAATCTTTGCTTGAGTGGGAGATTGTGTAGAAGGAAGTCATTTTGTGGGGAAAATTGATGAGCTTGGTCTTTTATTGCAATAAAATTGTAGTTGTAGCCAATCACATGGTAAGTTATCAAAATGTTCGTAATTACTATATTTTAGCTAACAAAAACATAACTGATTAATAAGTTTTTCCAAGAAGTGATCCTGAATACCAAAATAAGGAAATTATGGGAAATAAGTATGCAAAAAGGTGTGCTAAAGGAGGGAAAAGAAGTGTAAAAATATTCCAATATAGGGGCTTGTCATCTCCCCCCAACCAAATCTATTGCATGTCCTCATGCAATGTAGGATCACCCCCCTATTTTTTATGTCCCTTGCTAGGAACACAATTGACAATCAACACTCTGAATGTTGGAGGGGTATCCTTCTTCATTCACAATATAAAAGTCAAATTCTTGTTAATGGTAACCCAAAGTTTCTCCTCATCTCCCCCCTCCTTTTGGGAGCTCCAAAAGATAGGATAGTAAAATTTTAAGCCAATCTAGTTAATGCCATGTTTTCCTTCAAACAATTAATATATTAGAGAGTAATGTCCAATGCAATTTTAAACCTTGATATTGTGAATGGACTTTTGAGATATAAACCATCAACAAGGGATGCATCTCTTCTATGTTCTATAGAATGGATTCTAATCTATTTAGAGATAGCCATTTCTCATAATCTTGTATGGACTTCTTTTGTGCCCTTTTGCGTGGACAAATTGAATGTTTGGTATTGCAATATACTAGCCTTTTTTGTGAATATCTTGGTGGGATTTGGGGCTCCCTTAACCCATTTCTCATCACTCCACTCCAATCACTCAATACAAAACAATGCATCACTCCACTTTAATTGTTCCACAAAATACAATAGATCACTCCACTTTATTTGGTTCCTCATAAGGGATATGAATACACTCAATTGAACAACCCCAACTACTTGATTAGGGTCCCGATCATTATACTATGTCATGATCAAAATGTGAAAATACCATTGCACAAGAGGCCCTAATACTCTTGATTACTATTGTGAAAGGCTACTTTAAATTGCTCATGCAACCTAATGTTGTGTTGTTGGCCACAACGCCCCCCATTACTTTTTGACAAAATATGGGGACCCTCTATTTTAATTTTAGAAAACTCCCTACTTTGGCATTTCGGTGACTCGTGATTCCTTCTTTCCTTAGTGCTTGGCTTTGGAAAATTTTCAGGATTTGATTATGTCTTGGTTGTTGCGATTGTTGCCTTGTTTACTTGATGGTTACCTTTCACATTCATGATGACATTGGTCATGTGGCAACTTCAGTGGCCCTATCATCTCGCATTTCACGTTTAGGTTGCATTGATTGTCTCCCTTCTTCTTGACTTGACAACTGCACAAAAATAGCAAATCATAAATAATTGTAAATATATAAAAAAAGATTCTTAGTATATATATACATATATCACATAATAAAATAATATTATAATATGTAATAAATTGTAAATATATTTAAAATATATCTACCTTGTAAATAATTATATATAATAGAATTAATTATAAAATTTGACACCTAACTCATTAATATTTTAACATATTAAAATATTGTAAATTGTGTAATACATTGTAAAATAACTCATTAATATTTTAACATATTAAAATATTGTAAATTGTGTAATACATTGTAAAATAACTAAAAGTTGATGTTAATATTACATAACATAATTTATATAATTTACGTAAATTATATAAAGGTAAGATAAGAGGGATTGTAATCTTAGAATTCTAGTTAATATAATATTATGTATGTAACACAGAATTTCAAATAAGTATAAAACTAAAATAAAAGAAAAAGCCAACCAAACAAAAAATAATACAAATCTTTTCATAAAAAGAGAAGGTAAGGTAGTGTAAATTTTCAAAACTTAACTCATTCACAACTGACGTCCAACGACTATTGCTTTAACTTCTTATCAATATCTCGTGGAATCCAAGGGTGCATATAATCTGTGCTAGAAATATAAGATAAAATGTTTTCTTTGGGGGGTTTGAACACAATAATATATCAACAGAGCCTGCATGCGATTTTACAATGCTGAAACACTTCCATAAAATATTTGACGTACCACAAGTATGGGATTTGTTTTTCACTCTCTCAGGTTCCATAAACATTTATTGTAACAAGGATTACCGTGGAACGAAACAAATGGACCGCAATGAAGTTAGTTACGGAAGGTCACTGGATAATGATAAATTTATGGCAAAATCAAGAACAATCCCTGACATGATGTGGCACAATGTTATTTACCACAGTGAATATCTGCACATCGAAAATGCCATCATAGAATGTGATTACACATTACAAATTAATGCTTTAATTCCATAATGCTGTAATTAATTATTTGTTTTTTGGGTAGGGATTTCCTGGCAAGATCTGATTCAAGCCATCAATAAAATGTTTGAAATTTAAAGTGTTCAAAAGTGCTTGAAACCGGTAGATCTCAACAAACTGAATCCAACGCAATTTCAATTGCTCAAAATCAATATCGTATGCTCTTGATATTGTATTATAATTGTTTTTCCAAACAGGTAAAAATTTGCAAGTTGGATGCAACTCTGCTAATTGGGCAATTTGTATGCTCACTCGTTAGGGTCACTAGACAAGATGATTATACCTCGTGGGCCAATGGCTAGATGCCAAGTGGCCTCATGTGATTGGTTCAATTTGGCAAGTTTTGATTGGTGGTAGGAGTTTTTAAGTGGCCCAATGATTTGGTGCCACGTGGCCCAATCACAGGTTGCCACATGGCACCCTGGTATTGAGCAAAATTTGGTTAAGGCCGCACTGCCACCAGGGAGGATCAAACACGAGACCTTTGAACTAGCATTGCAACGCTTTACCAATTGCACTGCAAGTGTTACTTAACATACATAGTGGCGAATGCATATTTAAGTTTTCGGCACTGTTGTGTTGGCGGATGGGGCTAAGCCCTAGCCCCCAATCACCTTACCGCCCACGAGACCGCAAGAAGAAGGGAGCCGAGGGCTCGGGCTTAGCCCCAGCCAAAGGTTTCGGGAACCCGCAACGTATTACCACCAGACCGCAGCAGGGGCGCTAACAATTGAGATAGCTAACAGTGAAGCCCAATCTACAGTGTTGACACATGCCATACAACCAAAGGGAGAGGTGCAATGGAGTTTGGCGACGAGCGCAGAAGTTTGGGGAACAACCTCGGGTTATATGGCGTCACAGATCTGTATGTCGAAAGCCTAGGGGCTACGCCGACGGGGGTGGGCAGTTAGCCCCAGCCCCCGGGTGCATGGCCCCATGTGGCCCAAAGTTTCCGCTGATCGGCCTTATTGGGCATTTAAAAGAGGTAAAAAATTGCACCTGAACCGACGGAATCTTGCCCCGTCGGGCGAAATTGACGCTCGACAAGCCCTGGAATTACGGAATTCGTAGAACAATTTGCAGAGCAGTGAGCATAAAAATTTTTCTAGAACATAACTTCTTCAATCTTTGGCAAAATTGAGCCCGACAAGAGCCCAACTAGGGGTTTTTTGCTGTTTTGGAGTCACTGGATACATAATTTTTACATTTTGAGCATTGTAAATCCATTTAAATACAAATTTGAGCACTTAATGAAAGAGGCCCAACATTGGAAGCTAGACCAGGAGATGTAACCCAGGAGGGGTGAACCCCCTTATCATTTTGTTGTCTTGCGTTTTTGATATGTTATATTTGTCTTTGTTTTTATGCTGTTAACTAAGTTTTAAAACCATTATTTTATGTACTTTTGCAAAGTGATCCATTGCCGAAAAGACAAAAAAATTATTTTCAAATTTTCCCATCACCTTCAAGTTTGTATAACAAATCAGTTTGGTATCAGAGCTCAAGGTTATTTTGAGGGTTTGATTTTGTTTGAAAGTGTTTTTTGATGCTTACAAGGTTGAAGCTCAAAAGAGGAAAATGAAAACTTATGGAGCTAAGGTCTCAAATTGTTTCCAGGAGAACACACATATCTCAAGCTTCACCAATCATGGCACATGAAGAAGGTCATGAATGGATGTCTAAAGATAAGAGAAATTTTAGAAAAGTTTTCTTTGAAATGTTTGAAATGGTGAAAGTTCTTTATGAGGATAGGAACTCAAGGTTGCAAGGAGAATGCTCAAAACCTCTAAAAGGAGATGGGGGAAATGGAGACAAACCTCCAAAATGGAATGGAGAAGATGGTGACAAGCCACCACATTCACCTCCATCTTCATCCACATTCTCATCTTCCTCTACTTCTTCCCCTTCACAAATACCTCCAAATTCTCCAAAGGGACATTGTAAAACTCCTTTGTTAAAGCTTGACATGAAATTTGAATTTCCTATGTAAAATGGAGAGGTAAACGCTGAGAAATTAGATAATTGGGTTTGTCAAATTGAAGTGTATTGCAGAGGACCAAGGATGATGAAACCAAATTCAATTCGCTTCTCTTAGGTTGGAAAGTGCAACGCTTATTTCGTGGGAGGCCAAAACTCAAGAGTACATGAAGAAAAGTGGTAAGGTTTTATCATTTTGGAATGATTTTGTTGTTGCAATAAGAAAACAATTCTATCTATTAATATACATGCAAAAAGCTATAATGGATTGGAAATTTTTTAGACAAGCTAAGGGTCAAAATGTGCAAAGCTATACTCAAGAATTTAGGAAAATAGATTTGATTTTGGGTATATATTTATCCTCCCAAGACACTCTATTCAAATACATTGGAGGTTTTCATAGTTATTTGAGACACACAATTCTCATGTTTAACCCTACAAAGATAGATGAAGTTTGTGTACATGCAACTCATTTATAAGCAAGAGGAAAGAATGTTTCCCAAGAGGGCAACAAAAAGCGATTCAAGAGTGGAGATAAAGGAAAGGAGAAATTCAAAGGCAAAGGGAAAAATAATGCTTTAGTCAAGAAGGAGGGAGAAAAACTCACATGTAAACACCGTTCAAAAGAAGGCCATGATGAAGACCATTGTTGGAAACTTCATCCTGAGATGAGACCCAACGAGTTTAAAAACAAAGGGAAACAAAAGACTGTTGCAACTACACAAGATGATTTAGGATCCGATTCTGGGGATGAAACAATGATCACAACCATGGGATTTAAAGGTAAGGACTTTATTGCAAGTACTAGTTCTTCTAGTAACCTCAATGAAACTCAACATGAAAAAGAAAGAATAGAGATTTCCCACATTGAATCCATTTCAAAGCATACCAAGATAGATACTTTGTTTGATAGTGGATCACAAGCAAACTTTATTTCAGAAGACATTGTTAATAAATTAAATTTGGAAACCATTCCTCATCCTAAACCTTATCCTTTAGGTTGGATATGTGACAAAACAAAATTGCATGTGAAAAAAAGATGTACACTGAGATTTGCCATCACTGCAAACTTTATAGACGAGGTAAAGCTTGATATAATTCCACTTGACATTTGTGGTATTGTTTTGGGAATCCCATATCTATATGATAGGAGAGCCATCTTTCATCACCATGAGAACAAATATCATTTGTTTAAAGATGGGATTGAGTACATTGTTAGAGCACATAACAAGAAGTTGAATTTATTACTAGTAAATGTTGGACAAATGAAGAGGTTTGTTAATGCTAGTAAGAATTTTGTACTCTTGATGATCAAACCCAAAGAGAATGTTGAAAATGAGTCCTTGTTAGGCCCCTATACTACTAGTGTAACCCCTTATTGTTATTAGTACAACCCACTTATTATATTGATGTACCCATGTAGTGCCCATATTGTTACTAATGTGCCCCATAGAAGCCCACTATTGTTATTATTGTGCCCTTACATTATTATTGTTATGTCGGCTCTGATTATGTTATGACCCCTTAGACTCCTATATATAGAAAGGAGGTATTTTCATTTGTATCATCGAAGAATTGTTCATTTATGTAATGTAAAGGAGGTTGCCCCCTCGAAGAGGCTGAATTCTAAGGCGTTAATCTATCTTTTCTATCTTTTCTTGAGCTAGTTTCATAACATTTGGTATCAGAGCTTTGGATTCTAGGGTTTCGCTGCTCCAAACAGGTCATCGTGGCATTTTCACTATAACTTTTTTCTGTGACGTTTCAGAAGTCGCAAAAAAAACCCATTTAAGAAGAAATCACGTTGAACCTTGGGTCCGAATTTCAGAGATTGTTGCGCAATATTTTCCGAGATATGATCTGAGGAAGTTGGTCTTTTTGCAGACTCCTGAATTACATTCAAAACAGGTGACCTGGGGAAAATCGTCATAAATTTCTCTCTAAGGATCGGATTGAAATTTCGTAAGAAGGTATAGAAAGAGGACGAACTGTAGTTTCTTGTATATCGTTTTGAGAGCCAAAGGTTGAAAAATTGACACGTGGCACTTCATACAAGTTCGCTCTTCTGGAAAGGTCTATAATCAGGTCATCTTGGGAGATTGTGCATAACTCTTTCTTGGAGAATCCAATTTGGATAAGACTGGTGGCATTGGAAAGAGGACACAGAGAGCTACTATAGGTAGAAATTTCAAAACTTAAATATCCGCAAGTACAGAGTTACAGTTGTTTCAAGTTCGAGGTCCTAAAATTAAGAAAAAGCAAGATGAGGAAGTTTGATGGCAAGGATCCGGTAAATTGGATACTTCAGATGGAGCAATATTTTGATCTACATGGTGTACCACTGTTACAAAAGGTATGTATTGCATCTTCATATTTAGAACCGGATCAATTTTTATGGTATAAAGGGCTTTGTTCTCGTAAAAAACTTGTTACGTGGTCAATTCTCACGGAGGAAATGATAGCACATTATGAGGATACAAAGAGCAACACCTTCTTTAGAGCAACACCACAACAATTGGAAAGAGTAAAAGGGCTTTGTGACATATTTGAAAGTAAAATTATGGCAACAAGGAAGTCTACCCCTCACAACTATAAAGATGGATGTGTTGGTCCTCCTAGCCTTCCACAACCTACAAGGGTTACACCACAACAATTGGAAGAAAAAAGAGAAAAAGGGCTTTGTTACAATTGTGATAGCAAATGCACTAAAGGTCATAAGTGTGCTGAGAAGAAAATATTTTACATAGAGTATGAATAGGAGGAAGAAAAGGATCAAGAAACATCAAAAAGAAGAGGATATATGCCAGGACCCGACCCCAGAGAAAGAAGAAATGAATCAGAACATATCTTGTAAACTATTGGCAAGAATGACCACTCCTCAAACTCTCAAGATAGAAGGACATATCAAGAAGAAAAAGGTGCAAGAAGTGAAAGATCACATCAAGAAAGAAGAAATGAATCCAGCCATATCTTGTAATTCACTGGTGGAATTACCACTCCTCAAACTATCAAGATAGAAGGACATATCAAGAAGTGAAAGATCACATCGAGCGTCAAGAAATGAATCCGACCATATCTTGTAAAGGATTGGAAGAAATTACCACTCCTCAAACTCTAAAGATAGGAGGACATATCAAGAAGAAAAAGGTTCAAGCAGTGAAAGATCACATCGAGCATCAACAACAAGTTCTCCAACTTTTAAAGGATAACGCCACTTCGGTGCAAAATCAAATGAAACAACAGGTAGATCAACATCATAGTGAAAAATGCTTTGATGTAGGCGATTGGGTATTTTTACTGCTACATCTAAAGAAAGCTATTTATGAGAA
The DNA here is from genome assembly GCA_031772625.1 of Pinus tabuliformis. Lineage (NCBI taxonomy): Eukaryota > Viridiplantae > Streptophyta > Pinopsida > Pinales > Pinaceae > Pinus > Pinus tabuliformis. Next base: position 936,634,141 of record CM062815.1, read on the forward strand.
GGAAATGTTGGCAATACTATATGCACTTAAAAAATGGCAACCTTACCGAATGGGAAGACTCTTCAAGGATGAGGATGTGGAAGCATTGTTTTGTGCTATTTCTATTATCCAACCAGATTGGATAAACGAAGCAAGGGATGAATGGAAGAAGGACAAAGAAGTATGGCCACTTATTCAAAAGTTGCAAAAGATCCCAATTCAAACAATATTGCCAGATATTGAAAAGGAAGGAAAAATCATATTGGAACCTGGAGCAGTCACAGAAACAAGAACCCGACAGCTACGAAATCGATCAATTTCAGAGTATCTCATCAAGTGGAAGAACTTACCCGTTGAAGATTCCACATGGAGGACAAGAATTTTATACAAAAGCATCAAGAACTACTCAAGCGTTGAGAACAACGCTTTTTGAAGGAGAGGGGCATGTTAGGCCCCTATACTACTAGTGTAACCCCTTATTGTTATTAGCACAACCCACTTATTATATTGATGTACCCATGTAGTGCCCATATTGTTACTAATGTGCCCCATAGAAGCCCACTATTTTTATTATTGTGCCCTTACATTATTATTGTTATGTCGGCTATGATTATGTTATGACCCCTTAGACTCCTATATATAGAAAGGAGGTCTTTTCATTTGTATCATCGAAGAATTGTTATTTATGTAATGTAAAGGAGGTTGCCCCCTCGAAGAGGCTGAATTCTAAGGCGTTGATCTATCTTTTCTATCTTTTCTTGAGCTGGTTTCATAACAGTCCTTCCAAGGATGTCATACATGATTAAAATCTGATTTGATTGAGGTTATTAAAACCTATGATAATATGTTTCAGGAACCTGAAGGATTGCCTCCTCAAAGAGGAATCCAACATGAGATCCAATTGCAGTGAAATTGTCCTCTTCCAAACATTGGCATGTACATGATGTCAGTAATAGAGAATGCAAAAATTAAGAAAAAAATCCAGGAGTTGCTTGATAAAGGGGTCATTAGACCAAGCACATCGCCATGCAGTTCATCGATTGTTTTAGTACCAAAGAAAGATGGTACATGGAGCATGTGTGTTGATTTCAGAGCCTTGGACAAGATCACAGTAAAGAATCATTACCCTCTTCCTCAAATGATGACTTACTTGATCAGTTGAAAGATGTTGTGTATTTCACTAAGTTGGACTTGAGAAATGGCTATCATCAGATTAGGATTGCTGAAGGAGACATATGGAAGATAACTTTCAAAACAAAGCAAGGTTTGTTTAAATGATTGGTTATGCCATTTGGGATTTGTAATGCTCTTGCAACATTCATGAGACTGACAAATGATGTATTAAGACCTTTTCTTGATGACTTTGTGATAGTCTACTTAGATGACATATTGATTTTCAACAAAACTCATGAAGAACATGTCAAGCATTTTAGGCAAGTCTTAGATATCTTAAAGAAAGAAAAGTTTTTTTTAAAGGCGTCTAAATGTGAATTTGGAAAAACCTAGTTAGTATATTTGGGACATTGTTGAAGAGGATGAATTGAAGATAGATCCCTCAAAGGTAAAAGTCATTGTGGATTGGCCTAAACCCAATAAGTAATAGAGGTTAGGAGACTTTTGAGAATAGCCAAATATTGGAGAAATTTCATTTCTAACTTTTCATCAATTGCAGCTCCATTACATGCCTTGACAAGTGTGAAACAAGTTTTTTCAGTGGGGAGGCAAGCAATAGAAAGCCTTCAATGCATTGAAAGAGAGAATCAGTACATCTCCAGTACTTGCATTTCCTGATTTAAGACAGCGATTTGAGATACAAACCAATGCAAGTGAATATGCCATGGGAGCGATCTTGATGCAACATGGTAAGCCCATTTGTTACCATTATGAAATTTTTAATGGTGCAGTTTTTAACTATCCTACATATGACAAAGAATTGTATGCATTGGTGCAAAGTGTGAAAAAATGGAAACACTATTTGATAAGAAAGGAAACTATCATTCACACTAATTATCAACCATTGGAATACTCGCAATCACTAACCAAGCTACAACAAGCGAGACATTTAAGATGAATGGGTTTTTTGTAGCAATTCCACTTGGTGATAAGGTATAAGACAAGTATCTATAACAAAGTTTTTGACATTCTATCTAGACCAATTGTTACTGCATCAATTATTCTTAAACACAATTCTATCATGCATGAGAGCTATGTTGAAAAATATGCTTTAGGTGTAGATTTTAAAGATGTATATGCAACTTTGTGTCAATGCAAAAAGTAGAGGAATTAGATTACCATGTTCATGATAAACTGTTGTATCATCTTGGCAAACTATGCATTCCACAGGGTGAAAGACTCAACATCGTAAGGGAAGCACATACTTCTCTTATTGCTGGCCATTTTGGTGCAAGCAAGACGGTGGAATAATTACACAGGTATTGTTATTGGCCTCGTATGAATGAAACTGTGTCACGATATGTAAGAGAATGTTCTTTATGAGCTACTAGTAAGCCTAGCAATAGAAATTTAGGATTGTAATTCCACTTCTAGTTCCTTCCTGTGCTTGGGAAAGTGATTCTATGGACTTTGTAGGAGAGCTGCCTATGTCTAAGAAAAATCATGGTTATTTTTATGTTGTGGTGGATTGTTTTAGCAAGATGTGTATTTTGATGCCTTGTAAGAAGCATGGTACATCTGAACAGACTGCACAAATGTTCTTTCAAAATGTATGGGTGCATTTTGGGTTGCGCAAATATATTATTTCTGATCTAGATTCTTGATTTGTCGGGAAATTTTGGTCAAGCGTATGGTGACTCATGGACACCAAGTTGAAGAAAAGCACAACATTCCATCCACAAACTGATGACCAGATAGAAGTGTTGAACAAAACAATAGTACATCGTCTTCTTGGTTATTGCAGCAAACATCCTAATCTTTGGGATGAACACTTACACTACATTCAACATGCTTACAACTGGGCAAAGCATTCATCGACTCAAACATCTCCATTTGAGGCATGCTTTGGATACTTACCAAAATATCCTTTAGATTTTATCTTTGGGAAAGATGTTTCTATTGATGGACATAGTGACATTGATAAGGCCAAGTGATTCATTGAACAAGTTCAATTGGTGCATCATATGGTTCAAGAACAGTTGGAAAAGAGTCAAGTCAAGTACAAGACAAGACATGATAAGCATCGTGTTGACCACAATTTTAATAATGTCTTCCGATTGGATTTTCTTCCATATATGAAAATGTATGTAGTTGTTAATGCTTAGAATTTGAGATTATATGAGCCTCCTTTGATTTAAGATCAAGGAGAGCATGTTTAGATTCCTTCAATAGAAGATTTCTCTCCTGAATTTCTTGAATAATTGCAGCAAGATACTATCCTTGACAGAAAAAAAATAACTTCAAAAAGAGGGATCATGGAATACATTCATGTGGGTCTCCAAGGTAGAAATCCAAGAAAAGCCAAATGGATTGAGATTGGAAGGGCGAGAGAACTATACCCTCATCTATTTGATGATTGAAAATAGTCTTTTGGAGGTCCAAAAGCTTCTAATGGGGAGGAGTGATCCAAGGGATCAGTAAAGTGCTCAAAATTCAAAGTGTTCAAAAGTGCTCGAAACTAGTGCCAAAGCGTAGATCTCAACGATCTGAATCCAATGCAACTTGAATCACTCAAAAGCGATATCGTAAGCTCCTGATATTATGTTCTAATCATTTTCCCAAACAAATAAAAATTTTGCTAGTTGGATGCATGACTACTGACTGGGTAGTCCGTACACTGACTAGGTAGGGTCACTAGGAAAGATGATTGTACCTCGTCGGCCAATGGAAGTTTTCCAAGTGGCCTCATGTGATTGGTTTGATTTGGCAAGTTTTGACTGCTGGTTGGAGTTTTTAAGTGGCCCAATAATTGGGTGCAATGTGGCCCAATCATAGGCTGCCATGTGACACCTTGATACAGAGAAAATTTTGGTTAAGGTCAAATTTCCACCAGGGAGGATCGAAACATGAGACCTTTGAACTAGCATTTCAACGCTTCGCCAATCACGCTGTGAGTGCTACTTAACATACATAGTAGTGAATGCATATTTAAGTTTTTGGCGTTGTTGTGTTGGGGGACTGGGTTGGGGCTAAGCCTTGGCCCCGATCACCTTACCTCCCATGAGACAACAGGAAGAAGGGGGCCGAGGGTTCGGGAACCCACAACATATTACCACCAGACCACAGCTGGAGCGCTAACAATAGAGGGAGCTAACAGTTAAGCCCAACCCGTGGTCTCGACACATGCCATACAACCAAAGGCAAGGGCGCAAAAGAGTTTGACGATGGGTATGGAAGTTTGGGGAATGACCCCGGGTTATATGGTGCCACAAAACCGTATGTCGAAATCCTGGGGGCTATGCCTACGTGTTCGACACAGATTGTCATTGATGTCAATATGGCAATATTCAAGAGGAGGAGACAGAGCATATCGGAGCCAAGAGGAGAAAAAGGAGCCAAGAGGAGCGGACCAAGCCAGAGGAGCCACATATATCGGAGGAGTGCCAGAGCAAGAGGATCCATATCGAAGGAGTGTCAGAGCAAGAGGAGCCATCGGAGGAGCTACAGGAGAAAACAGAGTGGACCAAGAGGAGCAGATGGAGCAAGAGGAGCCAAGAGGAGCAATATATATGGAGAAAATGGACCGAGAGGAGCAGATGGAGCAAGAGGAGCCAAGAGGATCCATATATATATATATTACAAGCAAATAGGGCCATCGGAGGAGAAAACCCATATATATATGCCTTAACACTATCGGCGGGCACATATTACAAACAACAATGCCAAAGGAAGAACTATCGGGAGTACTGAGGAGTGTGTATATATATATATATATAGAGAGAGAGAGAGAGAGGCGATATAATAACACGGACCCGCGGCTCCATTATAAACTGGCTAAATGTAATATCGCATCCGCTATGTCGTTGGTCTCAAAGGGCTGTCACTCCCGAAACCCCCGATTGCGATATACGGTTGTGGACCCGACGGGAATATAGATTGTGGCTTAATATCATATCGCATCCGCAGTGATCGCAAGTCATAAGGGATGGCGCTATAATTTGTCGATTGCGATAGAGGCATGGACCCGATGGACTTATTAAAAACAGTCTATAATATATCGCATCCAGAATGTCGGAACTGTTCAAGGTGCAAGCTCTGAAATCCGGAGCCGAAACTCTTATCAAGCAAAATAGAAAGAATATCGGGTCCGCGAAGTAGAGAATCCTTATCGCATCAGCGAAATCCGGAGCCGAAACTATTATCAAGTGAAGTGTAAAATCATATCGGGTCCGCAGAACTCTTGTATCGCATCGGAGCAACGGAGGTAGCGATCGCCGAAATCATCCGGAGCCGAAATTATATTTGGAGCAGCCTAAAGGAGATCGGGTCCGCAACCCATCAAGACTCGCCGATAAGGAATCCGCTGATATGACGGATCCGAATTCAGTTTAGGAAGAAATGTAAGGAGGCATCGGGTCCGCGTTACATCAGAGGAATGGGTCTATTGTTTACAGCGAACGTCGATGTTCATCGGACCCGAAACAATATTAAAGGGAGTCTAAAGCCATATCGGGTCCGCACCTCGTCGGAGGTCTGGGCTTAAGAGTTATTGCGACCGCCGAAATCCGGACCCACCGATAATTGTAAAGGCGGGTGCATAATAATTGAAGTCCGGCATTTGAATTAGAGCGGGGGTTTATAATGTTTTCCATGTATTATATGATACATGGCCGCGGGGTTAAGGTATATATTAAAACCTGTGCGATGGTTGATTAAAGCGCTCGGTGATGGTTGATTAAAGGCTCGGTTGGTGGCTTCCGATGGTTGATAAAATGCTCGGGTGGTGGCTTCTGATGGTTGATTAAAATGCTCGGGTGGTGGCTTCCAATGGGTGATTAAACGCCTCCGATAAAGCCTGTAAGGTATTAACCGCAGGTCAAGGGCCGAGTTTTATTTAAGAAAGGGGAGTTTGGGTTTTTCTACTCAAATTTTGGAACACTTGTATAGACAGAAGAAGCAAAGGAATGGAAGCCGAAGTGTCAAGCGATCAAGTGAGGAGGAAGCCAAAGAGCCAACATGTAAGAGGAAACGAATGGACAGGGGCATAGAGCATATAAAAGCAACAAAAACATAGAACTGTAGTGTTGTTCGTGAACGGTATAACCTGAGCATGAGATAGTGAAAGCAGCTGAAGAAAAGGGAGCAGCAGAAGCAGTGGAAGCTGAAAAGAGCGCAGCAGCACACCAGTGTATACCAAAGAGGTTGGAGCCTCAAAATTGAACAGGATTGAAGTCCTTGGGAGTTGGTGCTCCTAAGTCCAAGATTGGTGTCTTGGCAAAATAGAGTTGGTGCTCAGGAGGTTGGAACCTCACCAAAGTCCAAGTTGGAGCTTGGCAACCAATTGTGACAATCTATTTATTGTATTTATTTTTCTGCACAGTTATATTAATAAAAAAAATTATTCTTGTTGTTCATTTTGTGTTCTGAACATATATGTTTTAACTAGTAAAACAATAGTGAGAAAAAGAAACACTGATTCGCCCCCCTCTCAGTATTTCCAACAATTGGTATCAGAGCCGACTTCTTCATTCTAGCCTAACAGCTTGAAGAAGGATCAGCAACCATGATGAGAAATCATGAAGCATCAGGAAAACCTCCTCTGTTTGATGGCACTAACTTCGGGTTTTGGAAGAAAAGAATGACTTACTATTTAATGTCCCTTGGACCTGAAGTCTGGCATTTTTGTCAAACTGAATACCGAGCGACTTCCACTCTTCCAACAAACCAAGACGAGAGGAAAGCCTACATTGCAAATGCAAAAGCCATGAACTCTTTCACCAGTGGAATCACTGATTCCGAGTTTACAAAAATCATGCACTGTAACTCTGCCAGAGAAATGTGGGAGAAGCTAGTTAGCTTGTACGATGGAGACTCAAAAGTCAAAAAGGCAAAGCTTCAAACTCACAGAAGACAATTTGAAAGTTTGAAGATGGAAGAGGAAGAAGATATTTCAGCATACCTCCTCCGAGTAGCTGAAGTGGTAAATTCCCTGAAAGGATTGGACGAAAAGGTTGAAGAAAGTACTATTGTACAAAAGGTATTAAGGTCCCTTTCAGACAGATTTGACTCCAAAATAAGTGCTATAGAAGAATCAAAGGATCTTGACACCCTCAAAATGGATGAACTCCATGGAATTCTCACTGCCTATGAAATGAGGAAAGGTGGACCTAGCTCCAAAGATGCAGCATTCAAGGCCTCAAAGTCAAAGAAAGGGAAAGAAAGGAATGACTATAGTGATGAGTCAAATGTGGAATCTGAATTGGCTCAATATGTACGAAAGTTGAAGAGAGGATCTAAGCTTAAAGGCAAGTATCCTCTTATCTATTTTAAATGTGGTAAAATAGGTCATTATGCAGCAAAATTTCCTCATAAACAAGACAGTGATGATGAAAGAAATTCTAAAAGAATGACATACAAAAAGAAAGGGTTCAATAAGAAAAACCTTCTCTCCAAGCAAGGTGAGTCTGATGAGGATGAGTTTATGGTCATCAAAAAGAAATCAGATGAGGAAAGCGATCATGATGAAAGCCAAGAAGCATTATTCATGGCACTCACAGATGATGATGACTCGGGGTCAGAAGGAAATGTGGATGAACTGTTAATAAGTGCCATTGAAGAGAACGAGAAACTGCGGAACAAAATTATCTCTCTCAAAGTGGAAAACGAGGAAATAAGAAGGAGAGAAGATCTCTTGGAAACAAAGCTTAAGGAAAAAGAAGAGACTTGTGAAGAACGTGAGGCTGAAGTAGTATCTCTGAGAAAGGAGTTGGAGCAAATTAAAAAGGGTTGTAAAAGCTCTCAAATACTTGATACTATTCTGAAAAATCAAAAACCTCAACATGATAAGTCTGGAATAGGTTTCAAGGGAGAATCCTCAAGCACTAAGAATAGTGCGAAAAGCTATGCCGATGCACTTTCCTGCAACCCAAAAGATGAAAAAGTATCTTATCAAAAGTGCATCCCAGATTCCAAGAATAAAGAAAGAGTTACTCCAAAGAAGAATGTGGAGTCGAATCATGGACACTACAGCAAATACAAATCTGTACCCCACCAAGGGCCCATCAAAAATCCAAAGGACGAGGGAGGAGTAATTCTCAGAAAGGAAAGCGAACTAAACCATGGTTACTTCAAACCATATTTCTTGGACACTGTTTTCACTGTAAAAACTTCGGTCACCAAGCTAGACACTATATGGCTCGCAGAAGTGAGAAGACAACGCAAAAGGACCAAGTAATCAACTCATATGCTCCCAAAAGACAGGGACAAATCAAAACCTTCAATTCATTCGATCCCTTGACTAAATTTGATCTGACTTGCTCTTTTTGCTACAATAATGGACACTATGAACAAAACTGCCCACTCAAAGGAAGAAAGACGAGCAGCAAGATCTCTACAATGGACAAATGCGGCCTGGCTCTATTTGCGCAAAATAATGGAAACCAGTGGTTTGTGGATAGTGGGTGCTCCAGACACATGACAGGAGACAGAAGGAAATTTATCTCACTGAGCAAAAAGGAAGGGAATGTGTCCTTTGGAAGCGGAACTGGCAAAATTGCAGGAAGAGGAACAGTTACTCTGATCAATGGAAAAGGAAAAGCTCAAGATGCTCTGCTGGTTGACGGACTCAAACACAACCTTCTGAGTGTCAACCAAATTTGTGATCAAGGACATAAGGTTGTTTTCAGCACCAAAGATTGCGAAATAAGGAACTCTGCCTCAGGGAAACTTGTGGCAAAAGGAGTGAGAACACCAGACAACATTTACGTTCTGAACAAGATTCAGGAAAACAAATGCTACTTGAGTCAGGCAGATGAGAGTTGGTTGTGGCACAAGAGACTTGGACATACCAGCTTCGAAAATCTGGTCAATATCAGCAAGATCAAAGTTGTACAAGACATCCCAAGGTTGCCCAAACCAAATCAAGCAGTGTGTGGTCCATGTCAACATGGAAAACAGACCAGAACCAGTCACAAGACAAAGGAACACTATACATCAAAGCCCTTGGAGATCATACATGTTGATGTGTGTGGGCCAACTAGAAATCAAGCACTCCAAGGAGAAAGGTACTTTGTATTATTTGTTGATGATTATACTAGAATGATGTGGATATATTTCATAAAGTATAAATCTGAAACTTTTGAGTGTTTTAAGAATCTAAAAGCCCTTGTAGAAAATGAAAAAGATTCAAAAATTAAGTGTCTCAGAACAGACCAAGGAGGAGAATTCACATCAAACGAGTTCAGAGATTTCTGCAATATTCATGGAATTAGAAGGGAATACTCGGTTGCCAGAACACCTCAGCAAAATGGGGTAGTTGAAAGACGAAACCAAACTGTCCAAGAAATGGCAAGAACCATGCTGTTAGCAGCAAACCTACAACCTAAATTCTGGAGGGAAGCAGTAGGGACAGTTGTCTATACATTGAATCGGACTCAATTGAGACCAAATTGTGACAAAACTCCTTATGAGCTATGGAAAGGGAGACCTGCTTCAGTGAAGTATTTCAAAATATTTGGAAGCAAGTGCTTCATAAAAATAAATGATGGTTCACCTGGAAAATTTGATTCTCGGGTTGATGAGGGGATATTTCTTGGATATTCTCCACGGAGCAAGGCTTACAAGTGCTACAATTTTCGACTGAAGAAAATAGTGGAAAGCATCGATGTAAAGGTTGATGAAGATCTTCCAGAAAAGGAAATTGAAGAACAAGAAGATGACTTTCTCATTGAAGAAGAAGAATCTAAAGAAGAAGAGATAGATGATGAAGAAGAAGAAGATGAAAGAGAACCACCTCATACCCCTTCAAAGATGAAGTATGTAGAAAGATATCATCCAGAAGAACAGATCATTGGCGATAAAGATGAAGGTGTGCAGACCAGAAGAAGGATAACAACCTCACCCAAGAGAAAAGCCATTGCCCTCCTATCTATGATAGAACCAGAAACATTCATAGAAGCAAGGATCCTCATTAGGTAAAAGCAATGGAAGAAGAAATGTCCCAAATTGAGAAGAACAAGACATGGGAGCTGGTACCTCGTCCAAAGGACAAAAACATAATAGGAACCAAATGGGTGTTCAAAAATAAAATGAATGAGGAAGGACAGGTTATCAGAAACAAGGCAAGACTTGTCTGCAAAGGCTATTCACAAATTGAAGGAGTTGACTTTGAAGAGACATTTGCACTAGTGGCCCATATGGAAGCTATCAGGATGTTCTTAGCATTTGCTTGCTCGAAAGGATTCAAAATCTATCAAATGGACATGAAATCAGCATTTCTAAATGGCGAACTCAAGGAGGAAGTCTACATGGAGCAGCCAGAAGGTTTTGATCTGACGGCAGGAAAGGACCTAGTCTGTAAGTTGAAAAAGGCTTTGTATGGGTTGAAACAAGCTCCTAGAGCTTGGTATGCAAGACTGGATAACTATCTCCAACAACAAGGCTTGAAAAAGGGAGTGGCTGGAAGCAATCTATACATAAAGACATATCAAGGTAAGTTACTAGTTGCTCTTGTTTATGTCGATGATCTGATTTTTGCTAGTAATAATGATGAAATGAGCCATGAATTTTCTCAAAGCATGGAAAAAGAATTTGAGATGTCAATGATAGGTGAACTGTCCCACTTCCTTGGACTTCAAGTATCTCAAACCAGAGCAGGATTGTGTATATCTCAAGCCAAATATCTAAAAGACATGCTCAAAAAATATGGAATGGAGGACTGTGCACCCATGAGCACTCCCATGACCACAAACTGCAAACTGAGCAAAGATGATGACTCCCCTCTAGTAGATGCAACTCATTACAGGTCAATGATTGGAGCCCTTCTATACTTAACAGCCACACGACCAGACATAATGCAAGCAGTAGGAATGGTGGGAAGATTTCAATCGGCTCCCAAACAATCTCATTTATTAGCTGTAAAAAGAATTCTCAGATATTTGAAGGGAACTTCTGATTTTGGTCTCTGGTACCCAAAGAGTTCAACATTGACTGTAACTGCATACACCGATGCTGATTGGGCTGGAAACATAGATGATCAGAAAAGTACTAGTGGGAATGCATTCTTCCTAGGAGACTGTTTGGTATCCTGGCTCAGCAAAAAACAGTCATCCATATCATTATCCACAACTGAAGTCGAGTATATTGTTGCAGCAGACTGTTGCTCTCAGATACTTTGGATGAAGGAAGCGCTAAAAGTGTTAGGATATTCCGACACATAGGAAATAGTTAAGTAGAACTTGGTCTAGTATAGAGTTAGGTAAAGTGTGTTTCTTTACCGTTGTACATTTTGTAACTTACAATCCGACGGTCACGATATGTAGTGATCCGACGGTTCATTCTCTCCTCGGTATTACCGACACTTGATCCGGGGCTTGACACCCGATTGGTCCATGAATTCTATTTAAAGCGCATGGAGGGTCATTTGTAGGGTAATCCGTGCATGAGAGAAGCTTATGTAAATTTTCATTCTTTGATTAATAAATTGCCTGAAGTGGCTGCGTTGGCTCAGGCCGTGGACTGTTTCCCTCTTTGAGGGTTTTAACCACGTCAAAAATACTGGTGTATTGATCTGTGATCTGGTTGTGAGCGGTGTCCTTTTGGTGTTCTTTCTGAGGAACTTACCCTGTAAATTCCTACATGGTATCAGATCTATTTGAGGGCCGCGTCCGTTGGTGATCCAAATCTGAAGCCGGTAGAACTGCATCCGACTGCCATTTCCTATATCTGTTGTTTCTGACTGCTTTCGGGCCGAGAGGACTGCTCTGTTGTGTTCGGAGCATCTGTTCCAGTGAGGAACCCCTTTCGTTTCACGCGAAAAGGTTTCTGGTAGCCCTAGCTGCGTCTTTTTTAAGATCTGGAGGTATACAGTGTTTATTTGCAGTTTACTGTTATTTTCTCTCTGCTTATTTCGGTTTCGGTTTATTTAGCTTTTTTTTAACCGGATCTATACCTTTCATTTCTGCATATGCTCTTTGCCCTGCGACTCTGTGCGATCTGGGCAAATCAGAAACAGAAAGGAAGGATTTTTCTCATGCGTATGCTCTTTTCCCTGCACCTTAGTGTGATCTCGGAAAATCAGAAACATTGAGAAAAATATTTAGTTTTTCGGCTAAAGCTAACTTTGAGCCGCAAGGTTCAATTTTTTGAAAATATTTAATTTTTTGGGTAAAGCTAACTTCGAGCCGCAAGGTTCGTTTTCTTTGCATGTCCGTGTTGGGTTTTGTGTTTTTTGTTTTGTAGGGAAAAAGGGCTTTCTCAAAGCAAGCACGCAACCCAGAGCCCCCCCCCTCTCTCTCTCTCTCTCTCTCTCTCTCAAATTTTTTGTATAGATCAATTGGTTCAAAGCTATTTTAAGAGAGTAGAGGTCTTGGGTTCAAGTCTCCATTTTGTGGGGGCGGACTTTTTCATTTCCGCACATTCCCGCACTTCGTCGGCAACTTCAACAACTTTTTTTCAAAAAGCCATAACTTCTTCATCCGGAAGCCTTTTTCAGAGCTGTTTTTTTAAACCAGCCTAATTTTTCGAGATCTATCCATTGGAACACTTACTTTCAGCATCTTCAGCTTCAGTTTCTGTTGAAATGGAAATTCAATAACAAGTTACCCTTGACAGCACCAACTACTTCCAATGGTTATCCTACATGGAGGATTTACTTAGAAGTAAAGGTCTCTACCAAATAGCCACAGGCCAAGAAAAGAAACCGAAAGATGAAGACAAGGCTGCTAAATGGGAAAATATACAAGATCAAGCACGTGGTTTGATAGGGATGTCTATTTCTCCAGATCTTAGATTCCATATTGCAGAACTTGAAACTCCTCATGAAGCAATGGAACAAATCAATAAAGTTTTTGGGATTAAAAATGAAATTAGAGCCCATCAACTTGAAAATGAGTTGCTTACATTGGACCCTAATAATTTTTCTTGCATTGAAGATTTCTTGTCTAAGTTCAAGACCCTTAGATATCTTTTGGAAGGTGTTAAGGTTAAGAAAGAAGATAGTAACCTTATTTATTCCATCCTTACTAAGTTGGGACCAGCCTACTCTGTATTTGTTTCCACCTTCCATTCTACAAGAGAAGCCTTCATTTCTCAAGGAAAAGACTACAAGCCCCCTTCCTTTGACTCTTTTTGTGATTCTTTAATAAGAGAACAAGAAAAACTCTTACACCTTGGTCTTCTTAATCTTGGAAACTCTTCCAAGAAAGCGTTAGCCGCCCAGCAGCAACCAAATTCAAAGAATCCTAAAAAGTCATATCCTAAAAGGAATGGTCCTAAACCAAACAAGGGTCCTAAGAAAACTCAGCCTCAAAATGAAAGATCATTTCAGCAAAATGATAAGACCAATAAAAACAAATGGAAGAAGACTGACAGACATTGCAATTTTTGTAATCGAGATGGGCACTTAGAATCAAAATGCTTTAAGAAGATGGAAGCCTTGGAAGCAGCAATGAAGAAGCATAACATCCATTTGGGGCAATCTTCAACTTCAACTTCATCTTCAGGAATGGCACTTTCTGCATGTGGTTGTCAATCATCTCGGTCTGGTTATGCATTAAATGTATCTTCTTCTTCTCATTCTCATGAGTGGCTCATTGATTCTGGAGCTTCTTATCACATGGCCAAAAACAAAGCCATGTTTTCTTCTTTAAATGATTGTAACACCAAAAATATCTATGTTGGTGATGATAGATCTCTTAATGTTGTAGGGACTGGAACTGTTCATCTAGACAATGGTCAGTTTAATGATGTATTATGTGTTCCAACCTTATCCTGCAACCTTCTATCTGTCTATCAGATAACTCATTCAGGTGAAGGTAAAATCGTTGAATTTTCACCTCATGATGTTGTAATCAAGGACTTAAAAGATCCTAAACAGATTTTGGCTACTGGCATTGCTGATGACTCTACAAGGTTGTATAAGTTTCACAACTTTGGGTCATCAAATCTTCCCTCAGTATTTGTTTCTCATAACGATGAAGTGAGCAAACTTTGGCATGAGCGATTTGGTCACTTAAACTATCGCTCCCTTCAGCATCTATGTAAAGAAAATATGGTGACAGGTCTTCCTATGGTATCTTGCAAAGATGGTGTTTGTTCCGGATGTGTACTCGGAAAACATCATCGGGACAGTTTTGAAAAACGTGCCTCTTGGCACGCCTCAGCCCCTTTACAGCTTGTGCATAGTGATTTATGTGGTCCACTTCCAGTTGTGTCATTCTCTGGTTGCAAATATTTCTTAACTTTCATTGATGATTTATCCAGACGCACTTGGGTATACTTCTTAAAACTCAAGAGTGAAGTATTTAACACCTTTTTGGCCTTCAAGGCCTTTGTTGAAAAACAATCTGGACATCAAATTCTTAAGTTAAGATCTGATAATGGCGGAGAATATGTTAAGAACACATTCATCAACTATTTCACTGAGAATGGAATTCAAATGCAACATATTGTTCCATATACTCCACAACAAAATGGTGTAGCTGAAAGGAAGAATCGCACCTTAAAGGAAATGGCTAATTGTATGCTACAATCTAAATGACTTGGTCTTAGTTTTTGGGCAGAAGCAATTAACTGTGCAAATTACATAATAAATCGCACTCCTACTAAGGCTTTAAAGAATATCACTCCAAAAGAAGCATGGAGCTCAATCAAACCAGATGTAAGTCACTTTCGTGTTTTTGGAAGTGAAGCGTGGGCCCATATTCCAGATGAAAAGCATAAAGCTTTAGAACCTAAGAGTGAAAAATGTACTTTTGTTGGATATTCTGAAGATGTAAAAGGCTATAGAATTATTCCATTTAAGTTCAAAAATGTTATCATTAGAAGAGATGTCAAATTTGATGAAAATATATCGGCCTGCGAGCCTAGTCCGGCAGATGTGCCACCTCTCTCTATCTCTTCTACCTTTGAAAACATTTCTTCTTCAGATGATGAAAGTGAGGATGACAATCCTCCCCCACCATCTCAGGATCCTCCTTCAGCTCCTGAGCTTCCAAAATGGGTTCGTGCTACTCGAGATGCAGCAGGTGATCTTGCCGGTGATCCTACAAATCAGCGACGCACACGTTCTCAGTTCGAGAGAGCCTCTTCTTTACTGGCTCAAGCTCCAGTAAATTATGATCCTGACACCTTTGCAGAAGCTTCAGGCCATCCAGATTGGGAAGCAGCTATGAATGAAGAATATCATTCATTATTGGCAAATGATACATGGGATCTTGTTCCTTTACCAAAGGGACGAAAACTTGTTAGATGCAAATGGGTTTACAGAACCAAGTATGGACCAGATGGGAAGTTGATAAACATAAAGCTCGTCTTGTTGCTAAGGGCTTTTCACAGGTTGAAGGCATTGACTACACTGAAACCTTCTCCCCTGTTGCCAAAATGAACTCTATCCGCCTTGTTCTTTCCCTTGCTGCCTCTTTCAAATGGGAAGTCCATCAGATGGATGTTAATTCTGCCTTCTTGCATGGGGACTTGCATGAAGAAATCTATATGGAACAACCCATTGGCTTCATACAAACAGAATCCAGCCTTGTTTGTCGACTTAAGAAATCCCTTTATGGTCTCAAGCAAGCTCCTCGGGCTTGGTATGCCAAAATGGATAGCTTTCTTTTAGAATCTGGCTTTTCTAGGTGTCATTCTGACAATACTGTCTACACCAAGAAAGTGGGAAACTCTCTTATCATCCTTGTTCTTTATGTTGATGATCTTATCCTTACTGGTAGTGATCCCAACCTTATAAACCATGTGAAGTCTAGCCTCAAAAGGAAATTTGAAATGACAGACTTAGGACACTTACACTATTTTCTCGGTCTTCAAGTCTTGCAATCCAAGGAGGGTATTTCCCTTTCCCAGTCAAAATATGCTTGTGATATTCTACGTCATTTTCACATGGAAGACTGTAAGCCAGCCCCTTCTCCCTTTCAGTCTGGAGTCAAACTCTCAGTCACTTGTACTTCTCCTGAAGTTGATGCTACCTTATACCGTCAACTTGTAGGAAAACTTTTGTATCTAACCCATACTCGTCCTGACCTTTCCTTTGTTGTTGGCCTTGTTGCTCGGTTCATGCAAAACCCCCGTGAAAATCATTGGAAAGCAGCTAAAAGAATACTTCGTTATGTTCGAGGTACAGTTCAGTTTGGGATTCATTACAGTGTCGAAGCAGCTCCTCTATTGGTTGGTTTCACTGATTCTGATTGCGCTGGTGACCTTGATGATCGGAAGTCTACTGCCGGTTATGTGTTCACTCTTGGTTCAGGACCTATTACATGGGCTTGTAAGAAACAAGCTGCCATTTCTCTTTCATCAGCAGAAGCAGAGTATCGTGGTGCCATAGAAGCTAGTAAGGAAGCCTTGTGGCTTCGTCAGATCTTGTCAGAGTTTGGCCTTCAGCAGCAGCATCCGACTACACTTTGGTGTGATAATCAAAGTGCCATTTAGCTATGCAAAGATCCAGTCCAACATCAGCGCAGCAAACACATTGAACTGCACATACACTTCATCAGAAAGCTCATTCACGACCATGTTCTTGAAGTGCAATATTGTTCAACAGATGATCAAGTTGCAGACATCTTCACAAAGGCTCTCACAGAGGCAAAGTTCACTAAACTTCGATTTATGGTTGGAGTTCAGGAAGTTGTCACTAAGGGGGGATAGGCTCTAGTGCCTCCTTCCTTCTCCTATTGTGTCATATTTGTAAATCCTTCAATCCTATCCCAAGTTGTTCTTAAGGGGGGATGTTAGGATATTCCGACACATAGGATATAGTTAAGTTCAACTTGGTTTAGTGTAGAGTTAGTTATAGAGTTAGGTAAAGTGTGTTTCTTTACCGTTGTACATTTTGTAACTTACAATCCGACGGTCACGATATGTAGTGATCCGACGGTTCATTCTCTCCTCGGTATTACCGGCACTTGATCCGTGGCTTGACACCCGATTGGTCCATGAATTCTATTTAAAGCGCATGGAGGGTCATTTGTAGGGTAATCCGTGCATGAGAGAAGCATATGTAAATTTTCATTCTTTGATTAATAAATTGCCTGAAGTGGTCGCGTTGGCTCAGGCTGTGGACTGTTTCCCTCTTTGAGGGTTTTAACCACGTCAAAAATACTGGTGTATTGATCTGTGATCTAGTTGTGAGCGGTGTCCTTTTGGTGTTCTTTCTGAGGAACTTACCCTGTAAATTCCTACATATGTATATGCCTTAACACTATCGGCGGGCACATATTACAAACAACAATGCCAAAGGAAGAACTATCGGGAGTACTGAGGAGTATATATATATATATATATATATATATATATAGAGAGAGAGAGAGAGAGAGAGGCGATATAATAACACGGACCCGCGGATCCATTATAAACTGGCTAAATGTAATATCGCATCCGCTATGTCGTTGGTCTCAAAGGGTTGTCACTCCCGAAACCCCCGATTGCGATATACGGTTGTGGACCCGACAAGAATATAGACTGTGGCTTAATATCATATCGCATCCGCAGTGATCGCAAGTCATAAGGGATGGCGCTATAATCTGCTTATTGCGATAGAGGCATGGACCCGATGGACTTATTAAAAACAGTCTATAATATATCACATCCAGAATGTCGGAACTGTTCAAGTTGCAAGCTCTGAAATCCGGAGCCAAAACTCTTATCAAGAAAAATAGAAAGCATATCGGGTCCGCAGAGCAAAGAATCCTTATCGCATCTGCGAAATCCGGAGCCGAAACTATTATCAAGTGAAGTGTAAAATCATATCGGGTCCGCAAAACTCTTGTATCGCATTGGAGCAGCGGAGGTAGCGATCGCTGAAATCATCCAGAGCCGAAATTATATTTGGAGCAGCCTAAAGGAGATCGGGTCCGCAACCCATCAAGACTCGCCGATAAGGAATCCGTCGATATGACGGATCCGAATTCAGTTTAGGAAGAAATGTAAGGAGGCATCGGGTCCGCGTTACATCAGAGGAATGGGTCTATTGTTTACAACGAACGCCGATGTTCATCGGACCCGAAACAATATTAAAGGGATTCTAAAGCCATATTGGGTCCACACCTCGTCGGAGGTCTGGGCTTAAGAGTTATTGCGACCGCCGAAATCCGGAGCCGCCGATAATTGTAAAGGCTGGTGCATAATAATTGAAGTCTGACATTTGAATTAGAGCGGGGGTTTATAATGTTTTCCGTGTATTATATGATACATGGCCGCGGGGTTAAGGTATATATTAAAACCTGTGCGATGGTTGATTAAAGCACTCGGTGATGGTTGATTAAAGGCTCGGTTGGTGGCTTCCGATGGTTGATAAAACGCTCGGGTGGTGGCTTCCGATGGTTGATTAAAACGTTCGGGTGGTGGCTTCCGATGGGTGATTAAACGCCTCCAATAAAGCCTGTAAGGTATTAACCGCAGGTCAAGCGCCGAGTTTTATTTAAGAAAGGGGAGTTTGGGTTTTTCTACTCAGATTTTGGAACACTTGTATAGACAGAAGAAGCAAAGGAATGGAAGCCGAAGTGTCAAGCGATCAAGTGAGGAGGAAGCCAAAGAGCCAGCAAGTAAGATGAAACGAATGGACAGGGGCATGGAGCATATAAAAGCAGCAAAAACAGAGAACTGTAGTGTTGTTCGTGAACGGTATAACCTGAGCATGAGATACTGAAAGCAGCAGAAGAAAAGGGAGCAGCAGAAGCAGTGGAAGCTGAAAAGAGCGCAGCAGCACACCAGTGTATACCAAAGAGGTTGGAGCCTCAGAATTGAACAGGATTGAAGTCCTTGGGAGTTGGTGCTCCTATGTCCAAGATTGGTGTCTTGGCAAAATAGAGTTGGTGCTCAGGAGGTTGGAGCCTCACCAAAGTCCAAGTTGGAGCTTGGCAACCAATTGTGACAATCTATTTATTGTATTTATTTTTCTGCACAGTTATATTAATAAAAGCATTTATTCTTGTTGTTCATTTTGTGTTCTGAACATATGTGTTTTAACTAGTAAAACAATAGTGAGAAAAAGAAATATTAATTCACTCCCCTCTCAGTATTTCCAACACTACGGGGGCGAGCGGTTAGCCCTAGCCCCCGGGTGCATGGCCCCATGTGTCACAAATTTTCCATCGATAGGCCTTATTGGGAATTTAAAAGAGGCAACAAATTATACTCGAACCGATGGGAATCTCATTCGTGCCAGGAAAAATTGGCGCTCGATGGGCCCTAGAATTGTGGAATTCGTAGAACAGTTAGCATAACAATCCATTTTGTAATCAGTGAGCAGAAAAACTTCTCTAGAGCATAACTTCATCAATTTTTGGCAAATTTGAGCCCAACAAAAGCCCAATTAGGGGTTTTTTACTGTTCTAGAGCCATTGGAGACATAATTTTTACATTATGAGCATTGTAAATCGAGGTAAACAGAAATTTGAGCACTTAATGAAAGAGACTCAATATTGGAAGCTGGACCAGGAGAGGGTTTAACTCCTTTATCATTTTGTTGTCTTGTGTTTCTGATATGGTATATTTGTCTCTGTTTTTATGTTGTTAACTAAGTTTTAAAACCATTATTTTATGTACTTTTGCTAAGTGATTCATTTCGTAAAATATATAAAAATTTTACTTGCAAATTTTCCCATCACCTTCAAGTTTGTATAACAGATCAAGATCGCACAATAAGATATTTTTAACTGATTGATGTAGAACCTTTGCCGCGATCGAATAAAAAGAGACAAATTCGAGAGATAAGTGGAGAAATTTCCAAAGAAAATGGGATTTGGATGCAAGGAACCTTTCGCACTCTCAACTACAAAAATAAATGATATTGGTTTGGCTTATTATCATTCCCCCTGTTTGGTCAATTTAATGTTCTTAAATTGCAAGCATAAATTATAGATTGGAGTTGATAAACTTATGAAGTGCAGGTGCACTATATATGCTAAAAGCCTACTCTTTCGTTTAGTAAGATGATGGTTATGTTTGTTTTGAGATTTTCGTTGTTATCTAGATTTTTAGCAGAGTTAAATTTCTACAAATTAATATATGGAAGTTAAGCTACTATTAGAAAAAATAGAGTTAAACCACTGTTACATTACTTTATCAAATCATGTCTAATTGAGTATCATTCTAAAATGTCTTATGTTATTCATCCTAAAATTATGAATCTATATAAACACTTTGCTGCTATGAAAACAGAATATTGAAATTCAAAAGCTTGTGTACGAAATATATACAATTTTGATTTTAAAAAGCATGAAAGAAATTTCTAATTACAAATTGCAGAGTGATATAAATTCTAATTCTAGAAAGCATGAAAAGATTAACTGTGATGAAGCAAAAAATATTGAAGGAATAATCTATTAAATGACTGCAAGCATAACGAAATGCGAAATGGTAAATGAGATAACTGAGTTTATACGAAATAATGAAAACAATGAAGTAATTAAACTAGAATGCAGTGATAACAAAAAGCAATTGAATGAAAGTAATTCCAAAGCATGAAATTAAAATAAACTAAAACCTTGGCTGTCTGCAGGGGTCGTCCGTATCCAGTAGGTATGATTCACAATTATGTATGCATCGAATCAGAAAGGTAACTTTAAATTAACACAAGAATGAAGGTATGGTTCACAATTTCTCCAACAATTAACTTAATACTTCCTCCTTGACATCGTTTATAGAGGATACATATTTATATAAAATGCGTGCTCAATCTATTGGAACTTCTATGCCTACAGGTCTAATGTTCAATCAATTCAAATATGAAACTCAAACAGGAGAAGTGTTATTTCCTCGATTTTCTATTTGGAAAGCAAATCGAGAAACCGTGTTGTGCTTGGACTCTTACTGCTACGTGTTGACCTGTATATTTGACCGCGCCACTGTGTGATCCCTTTGGTGAACTGGCTCGAGCGAATAGGAGGAGATCATGAGAGGATCAATCCTTAACTACCCATATGCTTAGTTGCTTCAATAGCGCACCAGAACCTCGCGAACCATGGAGGTATCTGCAAAATCATGTTAATTATGTAGCTAATGCACTCTTTAATATAATAATAAGGAACATTAACGTGTATGAAAAATAAGACATGGAAGAGTTTCTACCTTATCAAAGTCTATGATTTACTGCCTTTATTGTGTTGATAGTGATGATGAAAAAGAGGAAAATGGTGGAAAAAGGGTGTCAAAACAAAACAGTTATGGAACTCTACATCCCCCCCACTGATATTTTGTATGTCCTCATACAAACTGCAAAATTGGTATCTTGAACTATTGCATTTGCTTGGACACTTCTTCTGATACATCCAACATCATATTTTTCACTTTCTTTCCAGTAATTGCCATCCTTGGTTTCCTCATGAGGATCTTGTATTTCAAGTTTATAACCTGTTTATGTAAATCCTTATTTTTCTTCTTCAGTTTCTTGTTCTTATTAAACCATAGACTTAGATGTAAGAGGAGGTTGTCAATCTTGGCTATTTGAATCTCTTTCTGTGCTTTCAAGGCTTGATTTTCATTTTTGATGTACTTCTTTAATGTCTTAAGTTCAAATATTTCTTGTTTCAATATATGATTATTGTAGGTTCTTGTGGCTCATTAAACTGATTTTCTTCTTCCTCTTGAATTGGAATTGATGTTCTTGTTGCATCCCTTTTCTCTAAGGGCCCAATATAATCATAGGTCTCTTGCTGCACTGGATCAATCTCTGGCATTCTTCATC
This sequence comes from Pinus tabuliformis, assembly GCA_031772625.1. Classification (NCBI taxonomy): domain Eukaryota; kingdom Viridiplantae; phylum Streptophyta; class Pinopsida; order Pinales; family Pinaceae; genus Pinus; species Pinus tabuliformis. Next base: position 936,655,925 of record CM062815.1, read on the forward strand.
TTAGACTATGGGGAGGCGACGTGACAGTTGGTGATGAAACCCTCGGTGGTGAAACTCTTGGAGGAGTTCCTGAATTTTCGTCTTCGGCTTCTAAGTTTTCTTCTATTTCTATACTGACATGCTCTGTGCTCTTTGAGGGTAGCCCTTTTGCTGAGTTGAGTCTAGTACTCCTTAAAGCTATGATAGGGGTCTTTTGAGTTTTTCTTCCTTTTTGTTTTAGGCTTCTTTGCTTGTGATGAAATCTTTGTTTCTTTTTTGGCTTTCTTTCTTCTAACATTTCTTTTGTTTATTTTCTTTAAAACTTTTGCAAGTGGAATGTCATCTTCTGACAGTTTCTATGGTTGTTGTGGTTCTTGTTCCTGTGCCTTATCACTTTTTCTTTTCCTTCCCCTCTTAGGTTTGTTGCTATTTGGCTGCCCATAAGTTTCTTCGTGAAAGTGATTTCTAAGTAGAAAAATCTCCCAATTATCCCCTATGTTTTGGAAATGAAATTCAACAAGTATTGTGACTAGACCATGGTGATACATTGTATTATCTATAAACTGAATTCTCCTCTAAACATTTCCTAACATCTTTCTAAGACTATTCAACAAGAAATATGGAAGATTTATCTCATTTTCTTCAAGGAAATTCATTAGCAGCCGAATATGATAGAAAAACATACATCCAAACCTTCCTTCATAGGTAACAAATTTTTAGATTATTAGAAGTAGGTTTCTCCACTTACTTTTCAATGTTGTTCTTGGGATGCCCTTCTTGAAAATGGTGGTGTCCATGCTTGGTTTCTTCAAAAAAACCTTCCAGTCCTTTGTTTCTATACCTCTGTTCTTGAACCATTTCTCTCCAATCTGCGACAGTCCAGTGGCTTCGGCTATAAATGACTCTGTCACTGTGAATTTGATGTCCCTTATCTCCACTTCGACTCCATCAAAGGCCCTGGCGAAGGATTTGGTCACTTCTCTATGAAAGCCATTGAATTTCTCTACAAATTCGAGCCACTGTGCTTTCTGCAATAATTCTTTTGTTTGTGGATACCACTCTAAAATTTTCTTGCCTGTTGGCTCCATTCTGACCATCACACCCATGGCCGAGAAGCTTTGTTTCACAATTGTATTGTTTCACAGGGTAGGATGGCTTGGTAGGGTTTTTAGAGTGGAGAGACCGAGAGTGTGAGTGATCGAACAATGAAAGCGTAGGTAGTGAGGATATAATGGAATGAGGTAGAATCTAACCGTTAAGATTATTCATTCTTATGTTTAGGGTGACCAATTCAATGTATCGAGATATGAGTGTATTGAGATATGAGTAATGATGATTGTAAGTGAATGGTGGATTATGCAATATTTAATATGACACGACCAACTCTTTGCAATAATGATTTTGACTTTTCAGTAGTAACATGTCGTACAATTCATATATGTAATGTTTTAATCCCTATTATTAAATTAAAGAAATTCATACCTTTAAGTTATTTTCTTGCTAACATTTGGTTGCCTTTTATGTTGTTTTCAGGGACCTTGCAGTGGAGGGGAGTCAATCATTCTTTCAATTTCATGATCAGAGGTGTCTGTTACATTGGCTGCATAAAGTCATCAGAGCTTTAGAAAATCAATGATTTTGTAGCTATTTATTCTTTTGGAAAATAAAGGGATTCTAGAAAATGGAATACAAAGAAAATTAAATATATGAACAATTCTTGGTTTTCATCTTGAATTTTCTACATAAACATGCCAACAATTGTTGGTTTTCATGTTTCTACATTTTTTTTTGTTTTTATTTTTTATTTTTTATGTGAAAAAGGAAAATTTTAAGGTGGAGAAGAATACAAATTCTTCTTAACCAACTTCAATTCAGAGTTGTCTTGGAAAATATTTACAAATTCCTCTTTTATCATTGGCTTGTGATAGATCCCGAGTCGATGTCTATTCACTAGGAGAGGAGTTTTTTCTTCATCAATAATCCTAATTCTGATTGCTCTATTATCAAAAACATTTTCAATCTCACAAGGCCCAAGCCAATGAGTTTGAAATTTTCCTTGGAAATTTTTGAACTTTGATTCAAAGAGTAATGCCTAGTCTCCTGGCCGAAATTTTCTTTCTTTGATGTATTTATCATGCCATCTGGATCTCTGTGGCTAGACTAAACTAGTCTTCTAGATAGCATCTTACCTTATTTCAACAAGCTCATTGAGTTGTCCCATTCTTTGCTTTTTGTGCTTCTAATAAGTCAAGTCCCAACTTAACTGCTGGCTTGTAAGTCTGAATCTGGAACTCAATTGGAAATAGGACTTGCTTTTCATAAACAAGTTCATATGGAGAATGCCTTGTAGTGTTCCTCCATGTGGTACAGTAGGCCCATAAAGCTTCTAGAAGATTTTCTGCCCAATCCCTTCTGTGCAAGTGAACTGTCTTGGTGAGTATTGCTTCAATCACTTTGTTGGTAGACTCTACTTGTCCATTTGCTTGTGGATGGTATGGAGTAGACTTCCTATGTTTGATTTTATATTCTTCCACTATCTTTTGCACCACATTGGATGTAAATTGTTTTCTTTGATCTGTTACAATTTCTCTTGGGACACTAAAAAGAGTAAAAATATCCTCAAATATAAATGAAACTGCCACATTTTCAGTAGCAAAAGAAAGTGCTTTAGCCTCTACCCATTTAGTAACATAATCAGCGCATACAAGAATATATTATTTTTGTTTTGAAGATGGATTAATTGGTCCAACAAAATCCAAAGCCCATTTTTCAAAAGGTTCGATGAGTATCTCAAGTTGTAGTGACATTTCATTTGAGGGAACAGGGTTCCCCATTCTTTGACAACAATCACACCTCTTAACATATTCCTTGGCATCCTTAAAAATGTAAGACCAATAATATCCTAAGAGAATGATTTTATAAGTAGATCTTTTGTTAGAAAAATGACCCCTACATAGTTCATCATGGCATGCTTTAAGTATTTCAGGTATTTCTTCTTCTCTTACACACCTTCGAATGATGATATCTGGACCTGTCTTGTATAATTCTTCAGTTATCCATGAATAAGATGCACATGATTGGATTATTCTTTTCTTTTATCCTGAAACTAAATAATTGGCAATATCTGCAAACCAAGGTGATTTAGTAGACACTACAAAAAGATATTCATCAGGAAAATTATCCTCTACAGGTATATCATTGTTATCATTTTGAATTCTAAATAAGAAGTCATCAATTGTGTTCTGTTTTCCAGGTCAGTCCAAAATGGTGATATTAAATTCTTGCAACAATAATAGCCATCTTGTTACTCTACCATTAGTAACTGATTTATTCATTAAATATCTAATGGAAGAATGGTCTGTATGAACGAAAGTTTCATAATTAGTAATGTAATGTCTAAATTTATTAATGGCGTGAATGACAACTAAAAACTCCTCAGTTACACTATAATTTAGCTCTGCAGGAGTTAAATTTTTATTGGCATAATAAATGGCATGAGGAGTGAGGTCTTTTTGTCCTAACACAGCTCTTAGAGTTGTATCTAAATCATCAATTGATGTATGAAAAGGTAATTTCCACTTAGGTCCTTTTAAGATAGGTGTTTCAGAGATTCTTTTTCAAAGTTTCAAAAGTTTTCTAACAATCAAAGTTCCAACTAAATTCCCAGTTTTTTGTGAGTAATTTGAAGAGTGGAGATGCAATCTTTGTGAAGTTTTCTATGAATCTTCTATAATATCCAGTAAATGCAAGAAAACTTGTAACATCTCATTGACAACTTGGAATTGATAATTTAGAAATAAATTATACCTTATATGAGTCTACCTTCATTCCATTTCCTGAAATATGGTGACCTAAAACAATTCCTTCATTAAACATCATAAAACACTTTTCATGACTTAATGAAAGATTTGCTTCTTTGCATCTTATGAGAACTTTTTCTAAATTTTGAAGTGCTTCTTCAAAAAGAATTTCCATAAACCATGAAATCATCCATACACTTCCACACAATCCTGAATAAGATCAGAGAAAATTCCTAGTACTACTCTTTGGAATATTGTTGGAGCATTGCATAACCCAAAAGGAAGTACTCAATAAGCATAAGTACCCCATGGACAGGATGTGGTTTTGTCTTTGATCTTCAGGTGCTACCTAAATCTGATTATACCCACTAAAACCATCAAAAAATGAGAAATATGTCTTCCCTGCTAATGTATCTAAAACTTAATCTATGAAAGGAAGTGGAAAGTGATATTTCAAAATTGTTTTATTCAATTCCATGTAATCAAAGCATACTCTCCATTTTTTATTTTTCTTATGAATGATTACTAGGGGTGAAACCCATTGACTGTCTGATATTGGATAGATGAAATTTACATTTAACAGTTTATGCAATTCTTCTTTAACAATTTTTTTTTAAGTTTGGATTCATTTTTCTTTGTGGTTGTCGAACTGGTCTAACATTTTCTTCAATATAGATATAATGCATGCAGGTTTTAGGATCAATTCCTTTCATATCAGTGTATTCCCATGCATATGTAGAAGAGTGTTTTTATAATATTTCTACCAGTTTCTTTTTTTGTAATTCTTCCAGGTTTTCATTAATGTTCAAGGTTTTCCCTACAAAAATTTCTATTGAAAAATTTCCAAACTTTTCCATAGAATGTAAAGACATTTGTCTAGATGATAGATATTCGATATTACATTGTTCTTGAAAAACTTTGACTATCATCACAATATAAAGAGGGTCCATGATTTTCTATTGAATTTAAAATTTGATCCTCCTCATTTATTTGTGTAATAGTGAAAACTGGTTGTATATCATTATCTTCATCCATTCATTCTTCATTTTCCACTTCTATCATTGTTTTTGCAGGTGGGTACAATGTAAATTTCTTTGTTGAGCTTCCATATGAGATAACCATGTCTCATGATCTACGATTCATAAAGGCATCGACTGTAGCTAACCATGGCCTTCCTAAAATTACTGGATGTCTTCCTAAATTATTTTTGGGGGTTAGAATAATGAAATCAACAAGATATTCCCAAGAATCTAAGGATACATATATATCTTCTAACACCATCGGGTTTAATTACAGACCTGTCTGCTAATTGTAACAATGTTGGTGTGTATTGAAGATTATGAAGCTTCAATTTATCCATAGTTTGTTTTCTCATTATGTTTATGGCTGCTCCTAGATCAATCAGAGTGTTTGGTATTTCAGTTCCATTGATGTGTGTTTTTACAATGGGACTTCCTGGATCTAAATATTTCTGAATTGTTGTCTTCCTCATCATAATATCTGTGATTTTCTCGACTAATTGAATTATTTTTATTTCTTTTCTCTTCTTCCTAATCCTTTAGTACTCAATTCCTTAATTGTTTCTGCAAAAATCATTATTTCTTTTATTGCTTGTAATAAAGGAATTTTTATACAAGCATTTTTTAATTCATCTCACATATCATAATCATGCAATATGATTTGCTTTTCTACCCCTTCATCAATTTTCAACCTTTCAGGAAAAGGTGGCCTTGAGATAGATACTAAAGGTTGTTCTATAATAAGAGTATTATTAAAATGTGTGGGATTTTTTTCTATTTCAATATTTTCTTTCTAAGGAAGGGAAATTTCTTCTTCAAAGTTATTATTATCTTTTTGAAGATTCCTTTTTGTTTCCTGAATAACAACATATGGTTTCTTCCTTTCTAATACTCTGCCGGACCTTAATTGAACATTATTTAGATCAAATGGAGTTATCATATAAGTTTGAGGATTTTGTCATTCTAAGTTGGAAACAAGTTGTGAAGTTTTATTGTTTGGATTTGGAAGTGGTTGAACGAGTAAATTGATTTGGTCTTGGTGCAAATGGCAAAGAAAGTTGTGGATTTGCATTTTGAGCTTGAGCTTGAAGTAACTGGTTAGTTTGAGGGAAGTATTGTGGTGGAAAATTTGGATATGGTGGCGGATATTATTGATATTGAGAATATCTTCCATAAGGATTTTTCCATCCTTGATTCCAAGATTGTGGTGGTTGAGCCCAAAGCTTCCATGGCATAGGTGGATTCCAGTTATTTTGTGAAGTTTGAGCAAATTGTTGAGGATTAAAACTTTGAGTTTGATTTGTTTGAGGATTTTTCCATGGTCTTTTGGCAATAAAGTAAAGGGGGTCTACCTGATTTGGCATTCCTTCTTCACTAAACACAGCCTTAAGACCTGGTAGAGAGGGACATTCTTTTATATCATGATTTTCTGCACATATAACACAAGTTTCTATGCTTTTCAAATCTAAAGGACATTCTCTTAGAGCATGTTTTTTTCTACACCTAAGACAAAAGATGGATAATGCAACATTTTTGGCTTTCTACTTGTTTTGTATTTTAAGGGTGTCAATTTACTCACTGGGGCTCCCTAAAATATCTTTTTTAAATTTATCAAGAAAACTACATATTTCTGCCCTACTTACTGTCTTCGTTGTAGATTTATTTACTCTTGATAAAAGACGATCCCTTGAACTTTTTCTTGTTCTTGCTTTAGATCTTGAAATATGTACACATAGATCACAAATATCTACAAAGCGTAACTGAGAAATATCTCATTTTCCCATTAGATTGAGAAGACCAATCCACTTATCTTTAATGGATTTGATTAAGAGAGCTTTCAAAGTTTCCTCATCCAGATTATTCATTTTTTCCCTTTTGATATTATAAACAAATCTCTCTCGAGAGTCTTCAAGATTCTCATCTTCTTTTTGTACCATCTTGAAGACTACATCTTTGATGCTACGAGGCATACAATAATCCTTATATTTCTCTACGAATGCATCTTTCATTTGTGAACGTCTTTATAGAATTTGTTTCTAAACTCCCTAAACCATTTTAATGATGCATCCTTTAAGGTGGCAGGGAACAATTTTAGTTTTTGAGCATCATGCAGATAGTCATATCATCTACATAATATTTCAAATTCAAAGAGAAATGTCTCTGGGTCTTCACTTCTTATTCCATGAAAATTGGGGAAAATAAAAGGTGAGATGTTCTTCATTGTTAATGTTGTATCATCATCAAAGATAGGGAATCCAAAAGGTTCTGGATCTCCTCTTCCTCTACCTCTACCATCCCCTCTTCTACCTCCTTTGTTTCCTGCTCCTCCAATGCTATGTTGTTCACCATTGACATTGTGCACTTCCCCTTCTCCTTCTTCAACCATGATGGATTCCTTAGAAGAGATATCTAGTTCTACAACAAGATTATCTAGTTTCTCTTTTAGTTCTTTTGGTTCTTTTATCAATGGTTTGAAGCAAATTTCTTCCTCTTCTTCTTCAGAAGGAACTTCTAATTCTTAAGCTAGAAGTTGTTTTCCAATTGAAAATAGACAAATTATTCAAGCATAAATTATCGACCGAAGTTGGTAAACTTAGGAAATGCAGGTGCACTATATATGATAGAAGCCTACTCTTTCGTTTAGTAAGATGATGGTTATGTTTGTTTTGAGATTATCATTGTTATCTATATTTTTAGTAGAGTTAAATTTCTACAAATTAATATATGGAAGTTAGGCTATTGTTAGAACAAATGGGAGTTAAACCATTGTTAGATTACTTTATCAAATCATGTCTAATTGAGTATCATTCTAAAATGTATAATGTTATTCATCCTAAAATTATGAATATATATAAACACTTTGCTGCTATGAAAACGAAGTATTGAAATTCAAAAGCTTGTCTACGAAATATATACAATTCTAATTTTAAAAAGCATGAAAGAAATTTCTAATTACAAATTGCAAAGTGATATAAATTCTAATTCTAGAAAGCATGAAAAGATTAACTTTGATGAAGCGAAAAACATTGAAGGACTAATCTATTAAACGACTGCAAGCATAACGAAATGCGAAATGGTAAACAAGATAACTGAGTTTATACGAAATAATGAAAACAATGAAGTAATTAAACTAGAATGCAGTGATAACATAAAGCAATTGAATGAAAGCAATTCTAAAGCACAAAATGAAAATAAACTAAAACCTTGACTGTCTGCAGGGGCCCTCCGCATCTAGTAGATATGATTCGCAATTATGTACGCATCGAATCAGAAAGGTAACTTTAAATTAACACAAGAACGAAGGTCTGGTTCACAATTTCTTCAACGATTAACTTAATACTTCCTCCCTGATATCGTTTACATAGGATACATATATAATGCGTGCTGAATCTGTTGAGACTTCTATGCCTACAGGTCTGATGTTCAATCCTAGTTCAAATATGAAAATTAAACAGGAAAAGCGTTATTTCGTCGATTTGCTATTTGGAAAGCAAATCGAGAAACCGTGTTGTGCTTGGACTCTTGCTGCTACATGTTGACTTGTATCTTTGACCGCACCACTATGTGATCCCTTTGGTGAACTGACTTGAGCGAATAGGAGAAGATCCACGAGGGGATCAATCCTCAACTACCCATACGCTTAGTTGCTTTATTAGCGCACCAGAACTCCACGAACCATGGAGGTAGCTGCAGATTTATAAAATGGCTGCAGAATCATGTGAATTATGTAGCTAATGCACTCTTTAATATAACAATAAGGAACATTAACTCATGAAAAATAATACATGTAAGAGTTGATACTTTATCAAAATCTATGATTTACTCCCTTTATTGAGTTGAGAGTGATGATAAAAAAGAGGAAAATGGTGGAAAAAAAGTGTCAAAACAAAACAATTATGGAACTCCACCACCGTAGGTTGAGGTCATTATACACACCAAACAATGTGATGCGAACAAACAAAACAACTATATGATTTGGCATGTGGACAGTCACTGTCGACTTGGATTGCCCATCTTCATCACCCAGTGACTCTTGCTCAGTTTTCATTAGCAGTCCCGGAAGCCATCATCCCACCTCGCAACCTTGTTACCTCTCCTGGTCACCTGCATCCGAAATTACCACATGTCATGGTAGACTAGGAGGTTTTTGGATTTGATGTTGTCTAGTCATGAGTGACTGTGGGCACAGGGAAACTAACAAACATAGCGCGATGACGAACGAGATGAACGAAGGGAGCACATGCAGAAGGACAAGTGTTGGGTTGTGTTATATTCTTTCCACGTAGTTAACAAGGGGTTTAAGGGACACCCGTAACCCCACTTTATGGGGTCCAGGGAAATGCCCCGAAAAATTTTGGTTTTGGACCCTATGTTAAGTTGGGCGGACCCACCTATGGTTTTGTGCATAATTTTTGCACATGTATTTTGGATGCGATGGTTTTCGGTCCATGGTATTGGACGCGATGTTTTCGGTCTATGGTATTGGATGCTTCGGCATGTATAAATATGTATTATAACATTGAAAGGAACATAATGAAAAATCAAGCTGGTAGTCCCGATTTTGGGATCCAAGGGAAAATATGTGTATATGTGTTTTATGTGTTCTGCTCTCGCATTATTTATTTTGTGTTTTAGAATTCGTATGCAAGGAAGTAGAGGTTTAAAACCTACATTTCGTATCAGAGCATATTGGGTTTCAACGAGACGCATTAGTTGTTGAGGGGTTTCGCTCGGGCCTGTGGTAAACCCTGTTCAGTGGAAGATTTGCGAGATCGATTCTGGTGGTGAAAGAAGATGGCGAGCAGTGGAAAGATAGAGATCGAAAAATTTAATGGTCAGAGTTTTGAGTTGTGGAAACTCAAGATGGAGAATCTGTTGGTAGATAAAAATCAGTGGATCGCGGTAGATCCGGGTACTAAACCAACGAGAGTGTTCGATGAAAAATGGAAGAAGTTGGATCGGAAGGCAAAAAGCACAATACGATTGTGTGTCTCAGATTCAGTATTGCTGAATGTATCAGAGGAAACTACAGCAAAGGCTTTGTGGGACAAGTTAGGGACTTTGTACCAATCTAAGTCTGGTGAATAAATTGTTCCTGCGGAAAAAACTGTATAACCTGAGGATGAAAGATGGAGACTCGGTGACAGAGCATCTGAACGCATTTAATACTGTGGTAAGTCAGTTAGCATCTGTTGATATTAAAATTTCAAATGAAGATAAAGTGCTTCAATTTGTTGTGTTCTCTCAGATTCGTGGGATAGTTTGGTTATTGCAATAGGTAGCAATGCAACTGCCTTGCAGTTTGATAAAATAGTCTCAGCCTTGCTGACGGAGGAGATGAAACGGAAAAATATGGAGAGCCAAAATGGCAATGCCTTGTCTGTATGAGGATGGTCCCAGAACAGAAACAAAAATAAGTCATCGAGTGAGAGATCTAAATCTCCAGGAAAACCTGTAAAGGTGGTGTGCTGGAAATGGGGAAAGGAAGGCCACTTCAAAATGGACTGTAAATCTAAAGCTCCTGACAAAGGAAAGGGATTTGATAAGGCTCCTTCAGCAGAGGTGAAAACCACCTCAGATGAAGGTGGGGATGTGTACTTGGCTTCTTCAAATACACATGTAGATCATGAGGCATGGTTGATTGACTCAGGTGCATCATTTCACTTCACGCCCCATAGAGAGTGGTTCTGTGAGTGAGAAATATGATGGTGGTGATGTCTTCTTGGGGGATGACAGGAAGGTTAGAATCATTGGTCGTGGAAAAATAAGTTGAAGCTGCAAGGTGGAACGGTTAGAACACTTCTAGGTGTTCTGCATATTCTTGCATTTGCCAGAAATCTGATTTCTATTAGGAAGGTGGATGATGCAGGTGTAAAAACAGTGTTCGAGAAAGATACCTGCAAGATAGTTCGAGAAGCACTGGTATTGATGCGGGGAGTTCGGATTGGAACTCTGTACAAGCTGCAAGGTAGCACTATTGTTGATGGGTGCAACAATTCCGTGGTCCCTGAAAGTGGAGCAGAAAATCTAGTGGTCTATGGAGAAAAGACCATGTTGTGGCATCAAAGGCTTGGACATATCGGAGAGAAGGGCCTTCGAATACTTCATGGTAAAGGTATGGTAGAATGTATGAGTAATAGCTCTCTAGATTTTGATTTCTGTGAAAATTGTGTATACCGGAAGCATAATCGGGTGAGTTTCCCCTCTGGTGGTAAGAGGGCGAAACATATATTAAAGCTTGTGCACAGTGATGTGTTTGGACCTGTGAAGGTTCCATCACTGGGTAAGTCTGTTTACTATGTATCATTTGTAGATGACTTCTCAAGGAATACATGGATATATTTCCTTAAGAAGAAATCTGAAGTCTTTGATAGGTTAAAGAATTTAAGGCTCTAGTGGAAAACCAGACAGAGAAAAAGATAAAGGTGCTGAGAACAAATAATGGTGGAGACGTTGTTGGAAAGGGCAAAAAGCATGCTCAGTGGTACTGGGTTAGGACAGGAATTCTGGGCAGAGGCATTGGATACTGCATGTTATCTGGTCAACAGGTCACCTTCATTAGTGTTGGAGGATAAGACTCCACAAGAGGTATGGACTAGTAAGAAACTCTCTCTTTCACATCTGAGGGTATTTGGATGTGATGCATATGTACATGTTGCAAAAGAGAAAAAAACAAAGTTGGATAGTAAATCTGAAAACTGCATCTTTATTGGTTATAAAGATGGTTTAAAGGATTATAAGCTTTAGAACCCAGTAACAAGGTTATGTACAGCCCAGATGTGGTGTTTAGAGAGGTGAGATATTATTAAACATGAAGTCCAACCAAAGGAACCTAAGAAGATAGAGTTTGAGCTGAAGGAGGAAAAATCAGACTCTACAGCAAAGGAGGAATCAGAAGATGAAGAGCCACAACCTCTAGCTGTGAGAAAATCAGTTCGGGAAAAAAGGCATCCAGAAAGGTGTAGTCCATCTGCTTTCTATTCAAATTTTGCTTTGTCTGTTACTGATGATGATCCCAGAACTGTGAAGGAAACAATGGATTCAAAGGATGGAAAACTTTGGAAAGAGGCCATGGTTGATGAAATGGCATCATTGCACAAAAATGAGGCTTGGAATCTGGTGGAGTTGTCATCTGGAAGGAAACCCATTGGCAGCAATTGGGTGTTCAAAAAGAAGACAAATGTAGAAGGAAAAGTGGAGAAATACAAAGCTCGGTTGGTAGCAAAAGGTTATTACCAGGTGTCGAGAATTGATTTTGATGATATTTTTTTTCCTGTTGCCAAGGTAACTTCTATTAGATTACTTTTATCTGTTGTTGTTGCTTTTGATTTTGAGATAGAACAGATGGATGTTAAGACAGTTTTTCTTCACAAAGATCTGGAAGAGGAGATCTACATGAAGCAACCTGAAGGCTTTGCAGTGAAGGGTAAGAAAAAACTAGTATGTAAGTCAAAGAAGTCTCTATATGGGTTAAAACAGTCACCAAAGATGTGGTATCAGAAATTTGATACATTTATAGGGGAACTTGGCTTCACCAGAAGCAACGCAGATCATTGTGTATTTTAAATTAATTTGTGACCGTGTTATTTATTTGGTCTTATATGTGGATGATATGTTGTTAGTTGAAATGACAAAGAAGTTATCCAGGATTTAAAGACCCAATTTTCCTCCAAATTCGACATAAAAGATCTTGGTGCTGCAAACTACATTTTGGGCATGGAAATTAAAAGAGATCGGGCAAAGAGAAAACTCTGGTTAAACCAGAGGAAGTACGTCGAGACAATATTGCAGAACTTTAATATGCAGGATAGTAAACCGGTGAAGGTTCTTATTCCTGTAGGTGTGAGGTTATCTGTTGAACAATGTCCCAAGACACAAGAAGAGGAAGAGGACGTGTCCCGTGTTCCATATGCAAGTGCAGTCGGTAGCCTGATGTATGCAATGGTCTGTACTAGACCAGACATTGCACATGCAGTGGGAGTATTGAGCAGGTTTATGTTAAAACCAAGGAAGGAGCACTGGACAGCAGTGAAGCGGCTTTTCAGGTATTTGTGTGGCACTAGTGATTATGGTTTGTGCTACCACGTAAGACCAGGATTGGACAGAGTGTTGGATATTCATGGCTTTGTTGATGCATACTGGGCTGGAGATCTGGATTAGAGAAGATCTACAAGTGGGTATGTGTTTAACCTATTTGGAGGTGCAGTCAGTTGGATGAGTAAAAAACAATCGTAGTGGCATTGTCAACTACAGAGGCAAAATACATGGCAGCCACTCATGCAAACAAGGAAACAATTTGGTTGCAGAGATTGTGTTCAAGTATGGGGTTAGTACAGGAAGCTATAAGGATAGACTGTGACAGCTAAAGTGCAATTTTCTTGGCAAAGAACCCTGCATATCATTCAAAGACAAAGCACATTGATGTTCAGTATCATTTTGTGAGAGATATGATAGAAGACAAAAAATTGTTGCTGGTAAAGGTGGACACTTTGAAGAATACTGCAGATGTATTGACAAAATCTATGAGCTCTACGAAGTTCTCTTGGTCTAGAGAGACAATGGGCATTTCAGGGCTGGAAAAATGACTAAGCTCTCTTGTGGCTCCCTGTGGAAAGAAAACAAGAAGTGGGAGAATGTTGGATTGTGTTATATTCTTTCCACATAGTTAACAGGGGGTTTGAGGGGCACCAGTAACCCCACTTTATGGGGTCTGGGGCAACGCCCCGGAAAATTTTGGTTTTGGACCCTATGTTAAGTTGGGCGGACCCACCTATGGTTTTGTGCATAATTTTTGCACATGTTTTTTAGATGCGATGGTTTCCGGTCCATGGTATTGGATGTTTCGGCATGTATAAATATGTATTGTAACATTGAAAGGAATAGAATGAAAAATCAAGCTGGTAGTCCCGATTTTGGGATCCAAGAGAAAAATTTTGTGTATATGTATTTTATGTGTTATGCTCTCGCATTGTTTATTTTCTGTGTTTTAGAATTCGTATGCAGGTAATTTCTGTACAGGGTTAAAACCTACACATAGAACCAAGGTAGACTATTATGAAAAAAGCCATTGAATGTGTTGATGACAATGGGGAACTGTGAATCTTACAGGGTAAGAAGAAAGATACATCAGTTAGGATGGTGACAACTATGCAAGCAAAATGTAGTCACGGGAAGAGGTGTAAGTTATTCGCAGTGCACATTTCTAGTGATAAGGGTAAGGAAGTTGAGGATATGGATGTGTTGTACAGGTACCTAGTTTTACAGCAGTTCAAGGATATATTTCCTTGGACATTACAGAGTTTCCACCTCACAGGGAGGTAGATTTTTCTATTGATTTTGTGTCAGGGGCAGCTCCAGCATCAAAAGCACCTTACAGGATGAGCACACTTGAGTTGGTTGATTTAAAGTTGTAGTTGAAGGAAATGTTAGACAAGGGATACATTAGGCAAAGTGTGTCACCATGGGGCACACTGGTATTGTTCGTAAAGAAGAAAGATGGAACACTCAAATTATGCATTGACTATAGGCAGTTGAACAAAGTAACCATCAAGAACAGGTACCTGTTGTTGACGATTGATGACTTGTTCGATCAGCTCAAGGGAGCAACATTGTTCTCCAAGATTGACTTGAGATCCGGATACCATCAGGTATGCATCAAATAGGAGGACATTTACAAGACTACGTTCAGGACCAGGTATGGGCATTATGAGTTTGTTGTTGTTCCATTTGCCTTAACTAATGCTCTAGTTGCATATATGTATTTGATGAATAGTGTGTTGTGTTCGTATTTGGATAAGTTTGTTATTGTGTTCATTAACGATATACTGGTATATTCTAAAAATGAGGAAGAGCATGTCGAACATTTAGCAACGGTGTTTAGGTTGTTGAGAGAGCATCAATTGTATGTTAAGCTTAGCAAGTGTAGTTTCTTTCAGACTAAGGTACACTACTTGGGGCATGTTGTCTCCAAGGAGGGCATTGGTTTTCGACCCTATGTTAGGTTGGGCGGACCCACCTATGGTTTTGTGCATAATTCTCGCACATGTTTTTTGGACGCAATGGTTTTCGGTCCATGGTATTAGACGTGATGGTTTTCGGTCCATGGTATTTGATGCTTTGGCATGTATAAATATGTATTATAACATTGAAAGGAACATAATGAAAAATCAAGCTGGTAATCCCAATTTTGGGATCCAAGGGAAAATATCTGTGTATATGTGTTTTATGTGTTCTGCTCTCACATTATTTATTTTCTGTGTTTTAGAATTCGTATGCAGGGAATTTCTGTACAGGCTTAAAACCTACAAGTTCACCAACGGACGAACGAACGATGCATGTGAAAAGATGTGCTCGCAAACAAATGATCAAAGATGTGTTCGCAGACGGACAAACGAGCAAACATGCAAGATGTGCTCACGAACAGACGGACGAACGAACGAACATGCATGTTTCGCGAACATATGAGCCTTTCAAGCCTTCCCACATACAAGCAATAAGCAACGTGCCAAAGCAACATCAAGCGAACCAACAACCATCAAAGACTCCGCGCACTTTGCCATGCAAAGGTGAAGCTGTGATACACCATGAAGACATCCATCACCAAGTAGCGCTGCAGCTTGACATGCACTCCCACTGTAGCATGAATGTACCAGCGTTGTCATGTCGAATCATGTCACGAGTCATGTTGTCCACATCTCCACTGTGGGCCATGTTGTTAAATCAATGTAATGTAACGTGGAAGTCCAAGAGACCCACTTGTTGTACCAATAGTCATATAAAATCGAAAATTCATGGAAGTCAAACAATCATGAGGGTAGTCGAACAACCACAAGGGTTAGTTTCACCCTTGGCTATAAATACCCCCTCATTTGTACATGGAAAGGACTTTTCACCTCAGCGCCTCCCACATAGCCAAAAGACTCTGTAATATTTCCTTTGAGTAAGTAGTGGCTCTAACACCCCACGCTCGGGGTTAGTGGTGTATGGTGTAACGATGTGTCTTGAAACTTTCGCTTAATTCAAAAACTTGCTAACAGGCTAGCACGTTTTCACACATGTATTGTAATTGTTGTAAGACTAATCTTGAACACTTGTAATGCATGTTGTTTTAACCTGTGTTGAACACTTGAACTATTTCAGTTGTTTTAATACATAATCCGTTCATGGAAATGTGTTGTATATGCTGCTAACATTGTCTTGCCCGTGGTGGCTACTCTCTCGGACATCAGACAAATCTTTCACATAAAACTTCTTGTAACAATCGTTGCACTCATGTAACCTCATCCGCTGAGTGTTGTACGTGTTATCTTACCTTGTGTGTTGTGACTGCCGCATCCACGTGGACTACTCCTTTGGAAGCTATTCACGTCCTATTGTGTTATGTGCTCCTAGCCAAGTTGGGACTTCATCCCAACCAACTTAGGACTCACTCTCACCCTCTTCCTCTACAGTGAAAGAACCATTGACACAAGTACACTTGCAATCACCAGGCATGCGAACCTCACTTCTCGAAAACAAAGCAGACCACTCTCTTGTGTTGACAAGCAAGAGTAGAGGCAAATCCTTAAGACAATGGCAATCGAGCCATCATAATGGATGGGACTCCCACACCAAACGGTGTGAAGTCTAGTTGGAACTTCATACCGGGGTGATCCCTAAATGTTGGCGGATCCAACATCGTCAACATAATTCAAACTTTCATATGAAGAAAAGGCAAGAATATCCATTAAGATTTCATTAGAAACATGGTAGAGGATGGAAAGGTGATGCCTAAAAAAGATGACACCATGCAAAATCTTACAAATGCATTGGTGAAACCAGCGAGCACAAATAGATTCAAGTAGTGTTGTGTCCATGGACCTTTTGGGCCCTAGTAATTAGTTCATAGTTTAATGCATTCACCCCTTTAGCCTTACGAAGTATATGGCAAGCGGAGAATGTCGGGATAGGTTTGTCACACACCTTACAATGTTGTTGAGAACAATTGCAATACTACTAAGATATCTATAGCACTCTTGAGAACCTTACGGTGCAGCGGAGTATATTTGCAGCGTCACTGAGAATCTTACAATGCTATTGAGAAGCTTTGTAATGCCAGAAAGAACCTTGCAATGTTACAAATAACTTAGTCTTGTTGAATGTCTACTATTTTGTGCAAATTATATTCATTGTGCTATGCAGAAAATATTTCAGAACTTCTACAAAGAATAACTCAACACTACAACAGGAAATATTTTAGCACTATAGCAATCAATGAATATTTCAACAATTCTACAGAGAAAATTCCATCTTCATTATCAACATGAATAAAAAAATCAATCTCTAATGGTTCTTAAGAATCGTTGCCAATGAATGAAACCATCAAACTCTAGTGAACTTACAGTCCAAGGTTCTATCCCAATCTGAATTTGATTGAGTCAGCATAGCAATGATGCCAATCTGAATTTGACTGAGTCAACATAGTAATGGGGCCATCATCAGGCAGACTCTTATTACAATATTTATTGATTCATAAATTCCAATTTTATTTTTCCCTATGGAAGATACATGTATCTCATTTTCACTCATTTGTGAAGAAATTGTCAATGCACCTTCTACTGAGCCATTTGAATGGAAATGCTTGAAAATGCAAAGGATTCTAGGCTTATCCCTTTTCACATTTAATGAAGGCCAAGTTAATGCATCGTATGCCATCGCCACCAAGGTTACTTCTCTGGTCGTTATAAATGACCTGTTTGTGAAATAACCCTGCCCCCTCCCATTCTAGGCTTATCCCTTTTCACATTTAATGAAGGCCAAGTTAATGCATCGTATGCCATCGCCAACAAGGTTACTTCTCTGATCATTATAAATGACCTGTTTGTGAAATAACCTTGCAATGTTACAAATAACTTAGTCTTGTTGAATGTCTACTATGTTGTGCAAATTAGATTCATTGTGCTATGCAGAAAATATTTCAGAACTTCTACAAGGAATAACTCAACACTACAATAGGAAATATTTTAGCACTATAGCAATGAATATTTCAACAATTCTACAGAGAAAATTCCATCTTCATTATCAACATGAATAAAAAAGTCAATCTCTAATGGTTCTTAAGAATCGTTGCCAATGAATGAAACCATCAAACCCTAGTGAAGTTACAGTCCAAGGTTCTATCTCAATCTGAATTTGATTGAGTCAACATAGTAACGATGCCAATCTGAATTTGACCGAGTCAACATAGTAATGGGGCCATTATCAGGCAGACTGTTATTACAATATTTATTGATTCATAAATTCCAATTTTGAATTTTTCCCTATGGAAGATGCATGTATCTCATTTTCACTCACTCGCGAAGAAATTGTCAATGCACCTTCTACTGAGCCATTTGAATGAAAATGCTTGAAAATGCAAAGGATTCTAGGCCTATTTCTCAGAGTGAGACTTTGCTTTTTTCCCACCCACTTGTACTGGTATTTGTCACTCCGTGCCGCTTTCCCACCCACTTGTGCTGGTATTTCTCATTAAATATACATGAGGTCAGTTTAGTTCATAAGTGGCGGGTGTCAAAATTGTTCATTTTGTTGCATGATATAATAGTTACAGCAATTTTCATGCGACACAATCACTGAATGACGTGGTAAATTTGTTTTTCTCTGGATATACCATACAAAAATTGGCAAAACACAGAAATCCTAACTAGATATACACCTAAGATCATTCTCTATTCATAACATAACAATTAGTTATTCAGACTGAAACATGCTGAATTCAAAAGTCGATTCGTTTTTGCTATCACAAGAGCCTTCATAGGGGAATGACGAGAACTCCTTGATGAAGATAATCTAAGCAAAATGCCATGCCTTAAAACGCATTTAAAAATTTCCTTTACTAACAGTTTACCACATCTAAATTTCAGACACGTCATCCAAATTCAAACTATTACCTAGTGCATGAAAAGGCATTATTAATATAGGAGTTAAAATGCCATAGCTAAATGCCAAAATCAAGGCAGTATACTAGAACATGAGACGGTATCATTAAAATTTTAAATACATGGCTTAAAATTGTCCTTGTACAACCAGAGATTATATATATATATATATATATATATATATCACACAAATTGACCAATCAACATGACTTTCCCTCCAACCATGCAAAATAATTGCTTTCCAGTTATGCATTCATAATCTCAAGTATTCAAACCATCACAACAGACAAAATTGTGAATTATTCCACAAAATACTAAATGATGGAATTTAACATTCCAGACATATTTATAAGAGACTTGGCAAGCCCAGGCATAAAAGTTTTAATGAAATTAGAATAGAATGCACGAAACGAAAATATAACGTATCCCCAATTATTTAATCAACCCTCATTTCAAAAGCCACATTTATATACCGCCCATGAACATATAATGCGAAATGGAACTGCTCGCTTTCTAAAGGTCATTCCCCTCATAATAAATCCTCAATGCTTAAAAAAATTCCAAAAGAATCCTGTCCTGGACTGGCCACTCGTACCAATCAAATATTTTCTGGTTTTATTTTCTGTAACCAGAAAATATGAATCGCAACTAATTTAACTCTAAAGCTTTTCAATTTGCACCAGGCCCTTAAAATTGAGAGAATAAATTAGCTCCAATGGAACTATTATTAATGGACATCCATCCTTACTTGGAAGGACAGCATACCACAAAGTATGAGTGAATCCGGTAAAACATTTATTTTTTATAGGATTTGACTTCAGTAATTACTCCCTCCGTCAAAGCATCGACATCATAATTTTTCCCAAAGAATTTCACAAATTCCATATCTGGGTCCATTAAATACCTGCAGATAGAATATTCAATATAAATACAAGACAAAAGAAACAAACTTGGCAAACTCAAAATTTGTGGAAGCATAATTGTAGATCTGGAATAACAATTCAGAGAATTAGAAACATTCAGTCGATTTTATAAAAATAATGCCTTGTAACAGTTCCAAATAAATAAAAACACAGTGATCAACAAAATCATACTCAATACAGGAAACCTCACAATATAATGTATATTGGAACTCTAGTGCTAACAGAATCCTCTCTGAAAAGCACTTTTTTAAGACAAAAAATGGACCATGCAGAGAGAAACATGTTACAACTTCATTGTGAATGTAGATTTATACTCCAGTAGCTTTGGTGCTATTAAAATAGATATTTGGATTTCTCTACTTCTGAATACACAACCACCCTTCTACATACATCAGGTTTCCCATGAGAAGTATGAACAATTTTCAAGCAGCACAGACTCAAATATACCTGGAACTTAAGTGAGTGAAAGGGAAGAGAACCAGCCTTAGCTTATAAGTAATCAGTGGAAGACTATCTATTATCTTGAATTTGCAGGCACAACCGGCTTGAAGTTACCGCTTACCACATATTTGAGTCCACAGTACAGCGTAGTCTTCACATACTTTGAATTGTGTTTGCTACTTTCCAGTTAGTATTTGGGACCAGCGAAAACAATGAAACAATCCAAACTACAACTCACATCTGGAATGTTTTACTAAGGTAAATCAGACCTCGTGCTAAATGCAATGCAGTGTTGCATCCATTGGCTTTAAATTTTCTGAAGTCAATAACTTCATTCCTATTTTAATGGGAGTTACCACTGACCTAATCAGCATTATCAAACTCTTTTAGTATCTCCTATGCATACTCATCTGGGACATGAACTTTACAAATAAGCAACAATGAAGAAGGGCCCAAAACTATCTTTTTAATAAATGCTCTATTCAGCTCACACATTAGATACGCTTTCCCCTTTTACACTTTTCAAAATCACTTCCATTTCAAAGGGTATTTTAGAAATCCATCTAATAAATGTACCCCTTAACTAAGTTTTCATGGCTAACACCAATATGATAATTGATCATATTGATATTTGCAATGAATTTGGTAAAACCTGTGCTGAAAGCAATCCCTGTTTACAGATATTCCTTGGTTTTCATTCCTATTGGGAATTTGGAAAAGATGAGAAAAAAGTGTTTCAAGACTTGGTAACAGGAAAAGGGGAGAAAGATGGAATACTAGCTGCTAAGAGTATGTGGAGGTTTCTCTCTCATCATGATTTATGGTGGAATGTTATTCAGCAGAAATATTTGGAACCATTATCCTGTGAGAGTGGATCAGATCACCAGTAAGGTCAATTGTGAATGTTTCAATTTGGAAAGCCTTTGTTTTGTCTTTCACATTGGTGGTGGGAAAATGGTTGGCTTGGAGGACCAGGGATATGAAAAAGGTGAGATAGGAATTGACCCTTGTGTGGGATGTGAAGGACTCCAACTCTTCCACAGAATATCCTCATCCACCTCCAATATCAATGCTTATATTTTTAAACAATGGTGCAGACCCTGTATCTACTGATATTTGGAGACAAGGATGAAAGAAAGCAGAGATTCTAAATTCAGTGAGTCCTGAGGCCGATTACTGGACTCTCAGTAGTTGCTTAGGAGCACAAAAAGACAGAGAGATGACAATGATTTACTAATTTGGTCAAAAAATGTATCCTCTGGACAATTTTCTGCAAGTTCCAGATATAGGGCAATGTTTGGCAAAGATGTTAAAGGGTCAGATTGGTGGTGAAGGCCAATTTGAAAAATGAGAGCACTTATGAAATCTCACATCTTCATGTGACTTACCCTAACCAACAAGGTTTTGACCTGCGAAGTCATGCAAATAAGACCTTGTTGAGGTCCTAGTATCAGTTATCCCTGCCAGTGTGAAGGGGAATCAATTGGTCACCTTCTAGTTCACTGGTATGTTGCATGAAACAGCTGGCTAGCTAAGTCACCTGACACGTCCCCGCCCCCTTGTGCCTCAAATCCTTCGTGTCGGAAATGACATGCGGGTGACACATGTCTGACAAAATTTTGACTGGTGTCGAACACGAGCCCTACTGGTGTCCCAAAATTTGGACACATGTCCTGTGAAAAAAACGTCCTGAAATCGATTTATTGCCTCTTTCTCATGCAATTCAGTCAGTTTTGGAGCTCTCAAAGGTTTTGGAGTATAGTCAAGGGCAATTAAGCAATCTTAAAAGGGATTCCAAGTGTTGAGAAGTGGATTTGTCCAGCCCTACTAATGCTATTAATGGCAATGTTAAATTCTTAAAGTAAAAGGATGAAAAAGAAAGATAAACATTTTCATCCTTTTACATAAATTTTTAGCATTACCATTAATTGACATAGGATGTTTGACACTGGCTTCGACCTCATTGGATTTCATATGGAGAAAGTAGAATTTTAGATTCCACTCAAAATCCAGCAGACTTAACAGTTTTCAAGATTTCAAGATTGAGGGGATTACAACGTTTCCATTGGAGTTTGTCATGTATGAGGTTATGGAACTAGCATTTAATTAAGAGGACCAAGCCCTCTATGTACCTCAATGTTTGTGGCATTGATTGTTGAGCTCCTCTGTCATGACCCTAGTAAAAATGCACGCACCCATCACCCAGACAAAATCTCGATTTGACATGTTCAGCTTTTTCTCTCTTATTTTAATGCTTAGAGAGTAATATTGATGATGAGGATCCCAATACAGACAATGACTTTAATGATATATATTATATAGTACGACTTATTTTTTGTAGTCTTGTAGCATAGTTTTTTTTGGACTATATAGGGCATTTGGGGCCTCTTTGTCGATGTATTTTAGGTTCAGACATGGATTGCATTTACACTCAATGCTATTTTGGTTACATGAATGGTTGTGTGATTGAATTTGTATATCATCATGTAAATGTTTTATATATTTCATATCTTACCTGTAATTCACTAATTTTTTATATTTTTTAAGATATATTATATAATGTGTCCTTTGTGTCATGTTCCGAGGGGTCATCGTGTCACATGTCGAATACTCGTATTTTCATGTCCCATGTGGCATGTCATCGTGTCAAGTGACTTAATTGGCTAGAGACAATCCTAATAATAGAAAAGGCCCGAAACACCACTAGCTGTACCATATTACGTTTCGTGATTCCGAAACACCATGTGGTATGGCCAAAGGCATTTCGCAATTCGAAATGATATATGGTACAAATGACGACGTTTCATAGTTGTTTCGACCACTACAGATCGTGTTTCGACCGTTTTTTTCTTTTCCGGTCTGGTCAAAGGGGCCAAGAAGGCATGGGTCCCTTCTATGGCCCAAAAACACTAACTTAACATTTTTTCTCGAAGTTAAGCACTTAGTTAAAGAATTTTAATTAAAAAATAAATTAGGAATAGAATTCTCTAGAAAAGTAAAAAATTAGAATTCTCTAAAAGCCCTATCAACCTCTTCTTTTCTATAAAAAACACTTCATTCACTCATTTCTCACACATTCTTCTACAAGAGGGGCATCCTATAGCAACAACAAGCATTTTAGTTGTGTTTTTGTGTGTAGGCAATAAGAAGGGTGTGCCTAGCAACTGTTTTTTGAGTGATTTATTTTCTATTTTTGCAACATTCATGGCTTCTCAAAGTTGTGTTTCCAATGCCCCTAGATCTACTCAAGCAACCAGGCAACAATGATAATATCCTCTGTGCAGGTATGTTACCAAAGTCAAGCAGATGGGTTCTAGTGGTTCATGGGAATGGAAGTGAAATTTATGAAAAATTGATAAGGCGTTCAAGGGCTCTTACAGAAGAGTGAAAGCTCACAATGACCTAAGGGAGCACTCCAAGCCTCAGAACCAACCTCCCCAATCATAATGGTTTCTCAATCAAACTCAATAAGGGTGCAACCAAAACAATCTTCTCAAACCATAAATCATGGTTTCTCAACCAAGCCCAAGGAAGATTGTCATTCTCAGGATGTTATACAATTAATGCTCTCTCTCCAAGAGGAATTCTCAGCCACTCCAAACTTCTCATAGAAGCAAGCAAACTTCATTCGGGATTGTGGCTTTGTCAGAACCGTAGTGGCTTGCTCAACAGTAGAAATGTATATGAGTCTCACAACTCTTCTTTGGACAACATTTCAGGTATAGTGATACTTGATCTCAATTTTCTTTGACCTATCATCAAAAAACTAGATTCTCAGAAAGCTTCAAATAGCTTCGATTGTCACAATATATCACGATCAATTCCAACACCTAATCAAATAATCCGACAAACAATAACAAGCTGATCAATCACCTATATACATGCAACAAAGGGCTACATCCAAAATATCATAGCAGAACCCAAGCTATCCAGAAGTGCTCTTCCTCTCTTCAGTGCATCCAATATCAAGTCTAAGATACTTCAACAAGCCCATCAATTGACGATATGTCAGAGTCAAAGTCTCGTAGCTTCTTCAATTTTATTACCATGGGAGTGTCCAAGGACTTGCAGTCCATCAAGCCAAATTTTCTGAAGGATCTTAACAAAGACTTCAATAAGCTTCTCATAATGCATTAGATCTAGATCCTTTGTTAAAAAAAACAACTCCCACTAACACTAGACAAAGAGATCCTCAGCCCCAGTCAGAAATAGATCATCAACATATGCCAAAAAAACCATAGGTTCATCTTCAACAACTTTGTAGTACACACTTGGATCAACATCGCTCTCCGAGAGCCCAAGACTCAACAACCTAGCTCAAGGTGCCTAGCAACGGGAGAAAATGGCTCTTCATAATCTTCTCCCTCTTACTAAGGTAATTGTTCACTTTGCACTTTTAACTATTTTCATCATGGAAGTCATAACAGACTTCATTTTGGCATAGATGAAGGCATACTTTAATCTAGTGGATCTGTCTACTACTCCCTCTGAGTCCACAACATGAGTCTTCATGTCACATGCTTTACTTTGTTCTTCCATTCTTTTCTTCTACTACCACAACCTTGGCAGCCTTCATTATGTACCTGCAATCCTCTTTAGGAGACCAAAGAACAAATACAACCAAGCAAGATATACAAAGGTAAGAGAATAATAGTAAAAAAATGGTAACAATAGTAATAATCAAGAAACAGAGATATAAACTACTTATCTTTTGAGAAGATGTCGGTTCCCTCTTGAACTTAGATTTCTTACATCCAACCTGCAAATCAACCTTGTCCACATCATCATGACAATGTCATTTCTTCCTAGAGTTTCTTCTTTCAACGGAAGCAATCAATCCTAGGGTTTTACTTATCCAAGCCTTGTTGCTTACAAAGGTCTTCAAATCTTTGATATTCAATTTCATATTCAAATGTCAAAACCCTAGATTCTTTATGAGATAAAATCCATTATTGTCCTTAATCATTCATTAGAGAAATTGAGGTAAAAAATGGGCCTCAAAAATAAAATCAACTTTATAAGAACCAATATGATGATGTCAACCATGGGAGATAACTCTATTTTTGGAGTAAAAAAATAGAAAGAAACAGTTATGGGTTGAGACCGAGATGCAGAGGCATCCACCTCAGGGGACTCACGCAAATTTTCAGAAGAATGCACAAGAGAGAGAGATTTCGATTTCTCTATGTTGGCTTCTAGGTTGGAAGAAGAAGTGGCGTGCATGACTAGTGCTGCATCATCAGAAGTATGGTATATAGACAGTGGAGCCTCGTGGCATATGACAGGAATCAGGGAGTGTTTCTCAAAATATCGAGAAGAGAAGATGAACTTTCAGATCACCATGGGGAACAAGGCAAAGTGTACTCCAGTAGGAAAGGGTACCTGTTAAAGCCCCGAAAATCAGGTCTACAACAAAGGGGATACACACCTAGTCCGGACCTTGAAAGCAGCTCCTTTTCCGTTCGGGATAGTGGGTCCAACTGGGGATAATGGGACCAGTTTCCCAATTTGATTGTGATGATGCTAAGGGATGATGTTTTTCTTCCTAAAAGTTTCTAAATAAAATTCTTTTAATCTAAATCTAATCTAACACATGCAATTTTATTCTAATGAACGGAAACATCTAATTCTAAAAAAGTTATCCCAGGATTAACTCTTCACTTATGCGATCTAAAATAGTTTCTAATAGCAACTGGTAATAAAGATCATTCAATTGCTACGAGAAAAGAATCCATTAAAAGTGAATTGTTTCAAATAAGAAATTAGCCAAAACAATTATGATAAACATATCGCATAATAAGTTATTCATACGCTTAGCATAAACAGAATAGTTACCATCGTACAAAAGTGCCAAATGATAACTTAAACATTCAAGCTTTCATATATAGATTTATCTTCTCATAATTCAATATCTACTAAGAGTACAGAAGTGCATTTCAGTAGCAAACATTAAACACATATAAATAAATCTCGTTCCATTCATTCATCAAAACCTCCTCGGAGGGTGCAGAAGTGCATGTTCTGAATAACTGTTTTTGACAAATTTCTGGACCCCTCTAAATGCATGAGAGGGGTTTAAATACTACTAACTAAAGACTAAAAATAGTTTATTACAAAAATATAGGAGGAGGTTTAAATGACCATCCTCATCTAAAGCAAAAATAAATCAAAATTAAACTGAAACTGTATCTAAAAATTAACTATGCATCTATTCTCTTAGGTTGCAAGCATTCAGCATCGGCTTCAGGAGCGTCGGTTGGTCGACCTCCGATTTCAGTTGTCCTGCGAAAACAGAGTCAGCAAGTGCTGGCACTATCTTCTCCGTGAAATTTGTAAGGAACTTCAGAGTCATACACTGACTGTGCGGTTTCACCAAATATTGCTAGTAAGTGTCCCAATTTAACTTAGTTAACTTCCTGATTGACTCTGCCTTTTCTTCAGCTTTCTGTCTCCAACTTGTCTACAGTTGTTGTGCTTTTGGGAGAAATCCTGGAGCGGTTTCCGATATCAGGTTGGCTCTGTGCAAATTTTCATTGACACAGTCAATGACATTGCTTGCTGTTGTCGCTGCTTCTTTCGCTGCCTGTTCTGCCTTCTTGATCTGTGTATCCCATTTATTAAACAACATTTCTTTGTGGGATTCATTGAGCTTGGGCAACCCTGCTTTCTTGCCTTCCTCTGATCCCTGCAAATTCAAATAATCAAAAACTTTCTTATCAATTAAATCATAATCAAGTCGCAAATCCACGACTTGACTTGTGATTTTGTCGCTCATCTCGCAGTGAGAATTCCATTGTGATATTCTTTGGCAAAGTGTCTCGTGTTGTTGCAAGAGTTGGTCATTCAAGGCAAGGGCTTCTGTGACAAATTCTCTGACTTTGGGGTCATCTTTGTGCTTTTCTAATGTGACCTGTAATTGTTGTTCTTTTTCGGCCACACTGTTTTGATAACCTAACTGCATCTGCTGAAAGCCCTGTTATAATTTTTCCAATTTTTCTTCTGCTTCCAACCTAGCACTGGCCTTTTGCTGGAAAAATAGGATTTTATCCTCTTTATCCTTAAGCAATAGTTGAACTTCGGATGCTTTGTCAATAGTAGCAGAAGCATAAGCTCCTGCGATCTAGGATAACTTAGTCAGGTTCTCTGTCGGATCAATGGTAGGGTCTTGCCAAAGGACATTCAGCTGCTCTACCTCAGGTGAGAGCACGATGTCTAGTTTTCATTTCTTTCTGTCTCCTGACCACAACTTTATGCCGCAGACTGTAAAACACATCTAGAGGGGGGATTTCCTCTATCTTTAGCATGATTTCAGATGACGGGGCTATGAGAATGTGCTCAGTTTCTGGAGCATTGGCAACTGTTTCAATCACCATTTCTGTGATTGTCTGTGCTGGATTCCTTGGTGTCTCCACCTTTTGCTCCTCGGTGTTGATCAATTCATTAAAGGTTTCCCACTCTTTCTCCAGCTCTGTTCTTAATGGCTTTGTTGGCTGGATGAGGGGAGTAGGAACTTTCCCCTGTGTTGGTGGCAACACTTGCTGCTTAGAATTCTCCTTGGATTGGGCAATATCCCTGACTAATCCTTCACTCTTATTGTGATCACTCTCAGACTGTCTAGACCTTTCTGGCAATTCTCTACCAGACTTAGATTTAGACTTGTCTGGCCCCGAGCTTCCACTTACTCTGATGCTGGGAGCGGGTTCCCTTATTGGTTCTAAGCGCAACTTGTCCAAGGGGAGGTTTGCCAATCTTCGTTCTTTGTAGAGTTTAAACTCTTGGAATTCTGGTGGGCCAAACTCGATTTGGGCGATGTGTAAGATGTCTCTGAGTGTGCTCTTCCTTAGTGAACACCTTTATTTTAACAGCCGTAGTAAAATTCTTTATTACATCAAAGGGATCAAATTGTCTCCCTGGGAACTTAAACAATTGTAGACTCAACATGTTGTCTACTTCTCTGAAAGCGTGACCTAGATCAAACAATGCAAAAGCCCCATAGGCCACAGGGTATTGCGGCCAGATTGCCTTTTTCTTATCCTTAAGTTCTTTGCTCATTCCTCCCACCCCGTGAGTTTGGTAGGCTATTTCACGGGCCATTAACTTGTCAAGGACATACCAGGGAAGTACATGAGGGGAAGCAATGCTTCCAAATACTCTGATATAGGTGCAAAATTCTTCTCTGAACCATCTTCCCACAGGGAGAATATCAATTTCAGCTTCAGGAGAAAATCTTGGGGCATCTTTATTATACATCATCTTGTGAATGGGTAGCATAACTCCATAGCAGATTCTATAAAAATATGGGGTGAACTTAGAATCCCACAGTTCTTTATGGTAGACTTGAATGGCCAAGGGATTTTGTACCATCCATTTCCAACCCATGAGAGGAAATTTAGAAACAAAACAGATAGCATCCATGACATAGGCAGCTAAAAAGAAAGGAGGATAAATCCTCTAAGGAGTCCTTTTAGACCGATAATTCCAAATAGCAGAGGCTAAGTTATCAGACAATATTTGGGCCCAGTCCATAATAGTGGCGTTGTTGGATGCATCCAATAGGGGTAGCCATTCGGATGAGAACTTATTGATATCAAGTTTTCCGAATAATCTACATAACATTGCAGCAACGAAACAATACGGAGAAGAGAGGGAACCAATGTTGTACATACCATGTTTGTCCTTCTTTAAAGGCTCTTCTTTTGCTGACCACCTTTTGGTGCATTCCACCAAATCTTCGTTTTCCTTGGCGAATTTCTCCACAAACTGCTTGTTATAGCTAGCCTGTGGCTCTGGTAAATGATACATGCGTCTTAAATTCTGTGGAGTAAATGACCCAATAACCTCTTGGTTCCTAGACTTGAATTGCCTGTCTGTTATATCAGCGTCGTCTATCACCCATTTGACCATATCTGTATAGGGAAATATTTTAGGCCTTGCTGCTATACGATGCAGGAATGAGCGTGCAAGCTCTGTAAGTGATGCTTCAGATGACATGTGTGCATCTACCATAACTCTAACTTCCACGACTCTCGGGTTTTCTTTCTCCAGCAGACTATACATGCCTTCCCATGTAGATATGCCAGCTTATCTGGTACAGGTGGTATCCGTAAATAATGGAGTCATATCTATTTTCCCAGTAACCAGAGCTTTTCCTTTCTTCCCATCACGTTCTGCGCACTGCTTTGTGTATTGTTCTGCGTACCGCTCCCGTAAGTTCACAAGTAGAGAACTAAGACATAATGAGAAAGATAACAAATGATGGTAAGTAATAAGGTGACAGGAAAGCTCTTAATTTCAAAATCACATCAAATATATCACCCTACGTGAAATAACCTTTCGCTCAGATGTAAATCATTTCTCATAAATAACCATCAATAAACCACTAAGTTGACATTAATGCCCATAACTCGGTATCGGATTACGAGAAATATTTCATCATAATGTAAGCCCGTCTGATCTGCGATAAAGCGATTTTGTGATTTGCTTCGCAATATCCCAGATCACCATATCGCTAATCCTTTTCGTTAACAATCATTTGTTTCATTATGCGACTATGAGATGCGATTTGCGAGATGCTTTATCGCATATCGCAAGATCAGGACGTTTTATCTTATGTGGCATTGCGATATATGAAATCTACGATATGCGATGAGTCTGTATGGCGCGCGATCTCGCATCATTGCATTTTTGCAATTCCGAAAGTTTCTTTATATGATGTCCTCTGTTACCCTTTGCGATGGGATGTTCATTATTAAGAGAATGATTTTGTTTGAGACCTTTCATAATACTTAAGAGTTTGCGTTTGCGGATGTTTTTCCTAAGCTTATGATAGTGTGTTTTATTCAAAGGGAATTATAAGTGCTAGTTTTTATTTTCTACAAGGGTCCCCATTTATTTAGTGTTATTACTAATACTAAATAAAAAGGGCGGTTGTTGCTGGCCACAACAATTGGTGATTCACTAGGAAGAACCAGTTATCTTTGATTATCTTTTGAATTTTCTAAAACTTCCAAAACAGAAAAGTTTTATGGAAAAACAAACTTTATTATAGAAATATAAAGTGCATCATGCTCTTAGCCATTAACAATAATTTGTTCCTTCCGCGCTAATTCTGATTATTTTTTTCCCAAAGCTAGTCATTGCATTTACATCAGCCACTACATGGTTTATAAAGATAAAAATAAAGACATCTTTGTAGATTAGTTTTAAATATGCTAATTTCTCATAGGTAGAGCCTCTGCTGCCAGCAGGCGTTTATAGCCCCGACAGGGTTACCCGTTACCTAGCAATGATCCAATTTCCTACTTGAAGAAGTATACAATTTTCAAAGATAAATCCACATTCACACTTATGTTTTCATTCTCTTTTAATTCTTAAAGAACAATGTCTTGGTTTGGTGGCCAAATTTTGACAATGCCATCCACTTGATTTATAACTTTACTGAACAAGCTGGCTCATAATGAGACCCCTTGTCTTTTGATTGCAACAATCTTGAGTCATCACCCTGTTTTGGGATGCAATTGGCAACGTCAGGTAGTTATAATCTTTATGATCATGATAAGCCGGCTATTGATGAGACCTCTTATTCTTAAAGTTTATAGTGCATAGGTGGATTACTCTTTGAAACTTGTAATTCCCTAAGAGGGGAGGAAGTCATTGGTTCCTTAAGAATAGCTCTGGACGACAATTATAGAGTTTTTTGAAGACAGCTTTTCTACAGAGAACCTTCGTTTTGTTATTGATGCTTTTCATGACCAATATAAAACAAATTCCCACTAAAGGCTGCTTTTAAACAAAATTTGTAAGGTTGGAACTAGTAAAATTTTCAGGCTTGTAGCACTTGACTATATTTTTCGATGATAATGATTAATTTCCCAAATCAGTTCTATTTATACAAGCGAAAAACAAAATTTACAAGAGACAATAATCTTTTTCATGAAATCCAAAAGTAACCATTTACAACTTGTTTTATTACCAAAATAAAGCTATAAACAATAATTTACAAAAATAGAAGAGATCATCTTCTATGGAAAATATTTTTTAAGGATCTGCCCATTAACAGGTAAAGATTCTCTTTTCCCTACTAAATCTTGCAACATGAAAGTCGATGGACCTATGATTTCAACAATTTGGAATGGTCCAAGCCACATCCGTTGGAATTTAGAATGTTTTCCTTTTTCTTAGTGAGCCTTATCCAATTTCAATACTAAATCTCCAATTTGAAAATCCTTCCTAGATACCATGTTTGAATCGAAAGAAGCTTTTACTAATGCTTGATGATGTGCATGGGTAATTTTAGCCTGTTCGCATTGCTCTTCTAGCTTAAGACTCTGCAGTTGTCTTAGTTGTAAAGATGAAGAAGGTGTTTCTTCAATAAATTGAACTAAGGCTAAAGAAGGAATTGCTAGGTGAGTTGGGAGAACTACTTTTTTCCCATAAACTAAATTAAAGGGAGAAGTGCCAATGGAAGCCTTTTGAGTTATTCGTTCTACCCAGAGAGCATACATCAAAGATTTGTGCCAATTTTTATGATTCTGATCAATAGTTCGCTTAATGATTCTGATTAGGTTTTTATTTGTTGATTC
The DNA here is from genome assembly GCA_031772625.1 of Pinus tabuliformis. NCBI lineage: Eukaryota > Viridiplantae > Streptophyta > Pinopsida > Pinales > Pinaceae > Pinus > Pinus tabuliformis. The sequence continues at coordinate 936,687,585 of CM062815.1, forward strand.
GGCCAACCCGTTCCCTTGTGGGTAATAATTAGAAAAATATTTAAGTTTAAAACCTCTTTTAAGTGCGAATTCAGTCATAGCATTGCCAGAAAAGTATGATGCATTATCAAACATTAAAGCGGAAGGTAAGCCAAACCTGGTAATTACGAACTGATCTATGAAATCGATGATATGTTCAGCATTAGTTGTCTTGAGAGGAACTGCTTCTACCCATTTAGTAAAATAATTTGTAGTTGTAAGGATGTACCTATGATGTTTAGAAGAGTGAGGAACGATCTCACCTATTATATCCAATCCCCATTGCTCAAATGGTTGGTTGATATTAACTGGTTGCAATGGCAATGATGGTTTCTTCTGTCTTCCAGCAACAGTTTGACAAACTTGACATTTCCTTACATAGCTATGTGCATCTTTAAATAGTGTAGGCCAATAGTATCCTGCGCACATAATCTTGTGTGTTGTTGCATCTTCTGCATAATGTCCACCTGCTGGTCCATCATGGAGTTTCTGCAACACTTTTCCAGCTTCAGATTTCTCAAGACATCGAAGAAGAACAGAATCATAATTCACCCTAAAAAGTACATCGGTTACGAGTTGATATTGCTTAGCTTTCAATCTTAGGGCTCTGCTCTTTGTATGATTCAAGTTTGAAGGAGCATATCCATTTTTTAAATCAAACATGATATCAGCATAACTCGATTCAATATAGTTTAGGCTTACCTCATACATTTGTACCTCTTGATTGGGAGATGGTATTTCTAATATAAGCAATGCTCCAGCCAACATCCTGTAAAAGCCTTGACCTTTTACAATATTTGCTGGCTTGATCTCAGCGTCATATTCTTGTAGGGCAGTGACCCAATTTGTTCTCTTTTCATCCACGTCTTTCTGTACCAAGAGATTTCTTACCGCTAGAAACGACACTATTATCTTTGTATGGGTTTTAAGAAGAAAGGGTCTAAAGTGTTTGATCGCTTTGAAAACAGCGTAGGCTTGTTTCTCAACGTCAGAATAATTTAATTCAGCCCCTTGCAAATTTGAACTAAAGAAGGCAAATGGGGCTTCCGTTTTGTCTTGATTGGCTTGCGTGAGTATTGCAGCATATGACTTCTCAGAGGCGAATGTATACAAAATGAAAGGATCGGAAAAATTTGGAGTCGCTAGGGATGGGGCATTAACAATCGCTTGCTTAATCAGATTAAACGCTTCATATTCTGCCTGGCCCCATTTAAAGAGTGAATTTTTCTTGATCATTGCTTGTAATGGTGACACAATTCTTGAGAATTCTGGGACAAATCTTTTCACAAAATTAATTTGACCAAAGAAGGATTACATTGCTTTCTTATTATGTGGTAGGGATATTTCAAAAATTTCCTTAACCCTATCTGGATCAATATGGATTCCAGATTTAGACACTATAAATTCAAGAAGTTTTCCTTCACTTAATGCAAAAAAGGACTTTTTTGGATCAAGTGAAATCCCATACCTTTGACAACATTGGAAGATATGTTTTAAGTCTCTTAGGTGATTACTACGTTTTTTAGAATATACCGTTATGTCATCCAAGTAAATCACCATTGATTTGTTTACTAATCCCTTAAGTGCAATATCCATGGCCCTTTGAAATGTGGCGCCAGCGTTAATCAGCCCAAAAGTCTCTTTTGATATGCATAAGAACCCCATTTGGTTCTGAATGTGGTTTTTAGCTGATCCTCCGGATCGACTAAGACTTGGTTGTAGCCGAAGAAACCATCTAAAAAGGACATCAATTCTGATCCCGCAACTGCTTGTAATATTTGTTCCATAGGAGGCAGGGGAAAATTATCCTTTTGGCAGGCTTTGCTAAGATTTCAAAAGTCAATACAAATTCGAATGTCTACGTTTTCCTTTCTGACCGTAACCAGATTCGAAACCCATCTAGAATGCCGAACGGTAAAAATAATTTTGGCTTTCAACAATTTATTGAGCTCAAACTTAATCTGACTTTCCAGATTAGGATGGATCTTCCTCAGCTTTTGTTGGACTGGTTTTTCATCAACTATCATCGGGATAGTATGCTGAATGATTAAGGTGTCGTAAGTCTTAAGGTCATCGTAATTCCAGGCAAAGACATTTTTATACTGTTTCAGGAGTCGAACAAAGGCTCATTTTTCTTCTAGGGCTAGACCAAGATCTAAGTTGATATTCTGCGGCTTAGTATCTGTTCCTAGATTTACTAATTCATAGTTCAAAGTTGAACTCTGAAGTTTTGAATTGGTAGACCTTTTGAATCTGCGTTTTAAATCGTATAGGTCTTCCAACTTGACTACAGATTTTGGTATGGCATTCTTGGTGTTCTCTTGTTGTAATTGCTTCTCATGTTGGTCCTTGTCAATTATCTGATTAGTGTAAGATCCTTCTAATGTTAGGAAACTTATAATATCAAGGTCATCGTTAAAAATTCTCCAGTTGGTAACATTATCAGGGATGGAGGGCCTACAGATCAATTCGATTGAGAATCTGTCTGGGCTATAGTCTTCTGAGGGAATGAGCTTGGAAGCTACATTAGCCAAGAGGTCAGCACTAGCATTTTGGAGTCTGGGAATGGATGTTATATTAAATGCTATAAAATGTTCAATCAGATCTTGTACTAAAGATTGATAATCTTTAAATGACCTAATAGACAATGTATAGTATTTCGTAATGGTTTAATAATAGTCTCGGAGTGTCCAAAGACTTGTAGATACTTGATGTCCAGTCTGATTGCCTTGTGTAAAAATTTTTGTTTTCCCACCCCAGTTTTCAGTTTATCCTTATTTCTCCCATGTAGTTAAATGCCCATTCCCATAACCATACATTTAACAGACTGAAAAAAAAAAAAAAAAAAAAAAAAAAAAAAAAAAAAAATATATATATATATATATATTGCTGAAAACACAAATTCTGGAAATTTTTCAGAATGCTGGAAATTGCAGAATTAAAAATCAGCAATTAAAAACAGCCATTAAAACACATTAAAACACTGATATTTTTGGTCAACTTGACCCTGGAAAAACCCCCTACAACTCTTGGGGAAAACCAGTTTGAGAGCTCTTCTTTATTTCTGAAAATTGCCTTTTTACAGTGAGAATTATTCAGCAAAAAATCAGCAAGCAAATTTACAACTTATCTCCTTTCCCGTGCCTCACAGCAATCTGGAAATTACAGCAAACAGGACAGCAATAAATGTTGTACGACCTCCGTTTTGTGTGCAGAAAAATCAGCAAACTGCTCCTCGATGTTTGTGCAAAAATCTGCCTTTCACTATGTGTTGAATCAGCTGTACAAATCTGCTCAATTGCTGCCTTGGAATGTGTGCCAAGCTGCTGTCTCCTTCTCCTTCCTGCTCAGAAATCTCTCTTGCTCTCTTGCTCTCCTTCTCCCAATCTGCTCATGAAAGAATGAATGACCTTCTCCTCCTTTTCCTCCTTTAATATAACTCCAAGTGACTTTTGGGTGATCCAAGTGACTTTTGGGTGATCTCTAAATCCAATGGCTGAAATAGATTTAGATCAATGGTTGAGATTAAATGCTCATTTAAATCTCACTTTCTATTTTTTAATTCACCCCACTTTAATAAAGACCCACTTAGTCATTTATTTCCAAAGTCACTTTTCCTTTCTAATTTTTCATTGACTTTATAAAAGTCACTTTAAAATTAGACTTAATAACTTTATCACTTAAAGTCACTTTTAAATTAGATTTAACTTTATAAAATTATAAAGTCACTTTAGGAGAAAAATTAAATTCTTTTGGACACTTTCCCTAGGCCAAAGATCAAAGCCTAAGGGAACCACCTATCCTCCGGTACCAAATTTCAACACTCCCTCTTACCGAGGAAGGTGTTCCTCACCCCACCCATCTTGTCTCTGAAGTAGACATGCTTGCCCCGTGGTAAGGCTTTGGTAAGGATATCTGCAACCTGCTCATCAGTGGAAATATACCCAAGCTTCACAGCTCCCTTCTGAACATAGTCTCTGATGAAATGATATCCGATCCCGATATGCTTTAACCTGTCATGAAATACTGGATTCTCCGTGAGTTTAATGCAACTCTGATTATCACAGTAAATCACTGAAGGTCTCAACGGCTGACCAAATAAGCCAAACAACATCTTGCGAAGCCAGATAGCCTCACAACTAGCTAGACTGGCTGCCATATACTCTGCTTCCGCTGAACTCAGTGCTACTGACTGCTGCTTCCGGCTGAACCATGACACTACTGCTGAACCCAACCCAAAACAACACCCTGAAGTGCTCTTCCTATCAGAAGCACAACCTGCCCAATCAGAATCAGTGTATCCTGCCAATCTCACTCCATCTCCCTGCCTGTAGTCCAGACCATAATCCACTGTCCCCTGCAAGTACCGCAAAATGTGTTTTGTAGCCACCCAGTGAACCTTCCTAGGCTCACACATAAATTGACTCATCGTGTTGACTGCAAAACAGATGTATGGTCTAGTGTTGACCAAATACATCAAGGAACCAATCAGCTGCCTGTACAATGTGGGATCCACCAACTCGGAATCCGAAGCATGAAGTTTCTTCCAGTTCGTGATCATCGGTGTCGACATGGGTCTACAATCCTCCATGTGGAATCTGCTAAGGATGTCCACAATATACTTCCCCTGCCCCAGGAAGAAATGCCCCTCCTCCTGCCACACCTCCAAACCCAAAAAGTAATGCATCAAGCCGATGTCCTTCATCTCAAACTCCGCCGCAAGATCTCTCTTGCAGTGCTCTATGAGTCTCTCTGCACCTGTAATGATCAAGTCATCCACATACAGCACCAGAATGAGAGGCTCCTCACCAATCACAATAAAGTAAAGGTTCGGATCTGCCTCACTCTTTGTGAAACCCATCCCCTGCAAGTATGCATCTATCCTGGAGTACCAAGCTCTGGGAGCTTGCTTCAGGCCATAAAGGGCCTTCTTCAATCTGCACACATGGGACTCCTTCCCATGCACCTCAAAGCCCTGTGGCTGCTCAATGTACACCTCCTCCTGTATGAAGCCATTGAGAAATGCGGTCTTCAAATCCATCTGGTGGATCTTCCAACCCATCTCTGCTGCTATCGATATAATGGAGCGGATCGAAGTATATCGAGCCACGGGAGCGAAGGTCTCCTCATAATAAACTCCCTCTACCTGGGAGAACCCTCTAGCCACAAACCTCGCTTTAAATTTCTCAATGCTGCCATCTGCAGCATGCTTTACCTTGTAAAGCCATCTGGAAGTAACCACGGATTTGCCCTCAGGCCTCGGCACCACCTCCCAAACATCATTCTTCATAATAGAAGAATACTCCTCCTGCATGGCCTCTCTCCAGACCTGCTGGCTAGCTGCCTCCTCATAGCTAGAAGGCTCAGAGTCAAGGATGCTAGTAACCATCGCCATATAGCTACAGAACCTCTCAGGTGGTCTACTCTCTCTGACCGGCCTCTTCGGCTCAGCAACAGATGTGGCATCTCTCAAGGTGTCCTGAAGCCACTTGGGCTTCCTCTTCCCTGAGCATGCTTCTCCCATAGGAGAATGAAACTCCTCCTCCTCATCACCATCAGTAGCTTGAACTCCTGACTGTCTGTCTGATGTCCTCCTGCCTGCACCTGAACCTATAGAAGCTGAGGTACCGTGTGAACTGTCCATCAGTGGACTCCCTAGTGAACTGCTCTGTGAATTGCTCTGCATGCTGCCCAGAGCACCACCCCTCTGGCTCGGCGAGCCACTGCTCACTGATGGACCTGACATCCTCATAGATGTACCTCCGGATCCTCCTGATCCCTGCCCACTGGATCCTTGCGACTGACTCAACTGCTGCTGAGGGTCTGGATGATCCAGATACTCTAACTCCCGTGACCTCCTAAAGGCCCTGTCCTCCTCGAACTTCACATCCCGTCTGACAACAACTCTCCTCTGTGCAGGAATGTAAATCCGAAAGGCCTTTGAGGTCTCACTGTAGCCCACAAAGATACCCTTCTCTGCGGTGGGCTCTAGTTTGGTCCTCTTCTCTTTGGGTATATAGGAGTATGTAATGCATCCAAAGATATGAAGATGACCAATATCAGGCTTCTTCCCAGACAAAGCCTCCTCCGGAGTCATGTGCCCCAAAGCACGATGCGGACTCCTGTTCTGCAAGTAAACAGCTGTGTTGCAGGCCTCTGCCCACAAGAACAATGGCAACCCCTGATCATGTATCATGGCTTTGGCAGCCTCTATGATGGATCTGTTCTTCCTCTCCGCAACCCCGTTCTGCTGGGGGTTGTAAGGAACAGTGAACTCCCTCCTAATGCCTGCCTCCGCACAATAGTCAACAAACTCTCCAAGGGTGTACTCTCCTCCATTGTCCGACCTCAAGGACTTGATCTTTCGACCTGTCTGAGTCTCCACAAGAGCTCTGAACTCCTGAAATCGCTTGAAGACCTCACTCTTGGTCTTCAAAAAATAAATCCACGTCCTCCTGGAGTGATCATCTATGAATAACACATAGTACTCATATCCACTCAAGGAAACATGAGACATCCGACCGCTCACATCGGAATGAATCAAATCAAGTATCCCCGTCGCTCTGCTGTCACTGCTGGGAAAAGGGGATTTGGCAAACTTGCCCATCACACAACCTCTGCAAGTATCAAAGTGATCAGTACTGAAATCTAGCACACCTGTAGTGATCTCCCGCAATGTCCTCAAGGCTCCGTGATACATGTGTCCCATCCTGCGGTGCCAAATCTCACACAGCTCAGAACCGCTAGCTCTGCTGTCGGTACTACTGCTCAATGCCAAAAGGGGCTGGAATGCAAACTTGTACACCTTTGCATGGCGTACACTTATCACTCTAGCTGAATCAGCTGGAGCGCCCCTGGGATACATCAACACCTGTCCTCCCCTGAACAGTACCTCATATCCTCTATCCTCCAAAGCTGAGATGGATATGAGGTTCTTCTTCATCCCTGGCACATAAAGAACCTCTGACACCTTCAAGGGAGGTTTGGACTCCCTCTGAAATGTCACTGTGCCCACCCCGACTGCTCTAACAACTCTGTCATCACCGAGTACTACCTCAATATCAGTGCCACTCTCTGAAAGCTCTGAGAAGTACTCACGGACTCCTGTCATGTGACGTGAAGCCCCACTGTCCACATACCAGATACCTGTAGATGCTCCGCTAATCGAGGGAAAAGCATGCTCCCTCTGAACCTGTGTGGCAGGTGATCCTGCACTAGAGGACTCACACGTAGTGAACACAAACTCTCGGTCAAAACGACCAGCAAAGTCCTCAATCTCTGCTGAAGCTGCCACGTCCTGGTTCTTCCCCTTCTTCTTCTTCTTCTCCGGACACACAACTGCATAGTGTCCCATCTTTTGACAATTCCAACACTTCACCTTGGAATAGTCCTTCTGTGTGTTCCCCTGTTTACCTTTACCTTTGCCTTTGCCCCCACCATCGCTTGTGGAAGCCTGCTTCTTCCCTTTGCCTTTCTTGCCTCCTGCCACCAGTGCTACGTCCTCATCCTGCTCAACTGGCTTGGCTGCCCCAAGCTGTCCTTTCCTGATCTCTGTCTGAATGCAATCATCCCAAAACCTCTCCCATGTGGGAAGGGTCTCACGTGCACAAACCCCATCAGCAAAGTTCAACCATGAACGGGGGAGGCCATTCACTGCAATACGCACCAACTCAGTGGATGGAATGGCCTCTCCAATCGCTACCAACTCATCTCTCACATTGGTAATCTTTGTGAGATATCCAGCTGCACTATCATTCCCCATCTTAATGTTCTTCAGCTTCTCCTTCAGGACCATCTTCCGGTTCTCATTGGTACTCTGGTAGAGATTGGGCAATGATGTCCACATCTCATGGGCATTGCTCTTTCCTCTCACATGAGGAATGCAATGGTCTTTGATTCCGTCTAGAATCAGCCTCTTACCCTTATTGTTCTTCTTTTTATACTCAGCCAACTGAGTAACATCAGTGGGCACAACAACAGGGTTCTGTGCGGTATGCACCATGATATCCCAGACTTCTGCCTCCTCAAAGATACTATGCATTCTCTCCTTCCAAACGTTGTAATTTATATGCCCATCCAGCCTATCCTCCACCCTCAATCCCAATGACATCCTGCTGTCCTAAAACTGAAAAATAGCACTGCTGTAGTAAAGATAAAACTGTTGTTTATGAAAAAATCAGCTTGCTGGAATTTTCTGAGTGAAAAATCAGCAACTGTAATTTTTCCTTTTGCTGTCCCAAACTGCCCTTCAGCACTCAAGCTCTGATACCATGTAAAAAATTTTGTTTTCCCACCCCGGTTTTCAGTTTATCCTTATTTCTCCCATGTAGTTAAATGCCCATTCCCATAACCATACATTTAACAGACTGAAAAAAATAAATATTGCTGAAAACACAAATTCTGGAAATTTTTCAGAATGCTGGAAATTGCAGAATTAAAAATCAGCAATTAAAAACAGCCATTAAAACACTGATATTTTTGGTCAACTTGACCCTGGAAAAACCCCCTACAACTCTTGGGGAAAACCAGTTTGAGAGCTCTTCTTTATTTCTGAAAATTGTCTTTTTACAGTGAGAATTATTCAACAAAAAATCAGCAAGCAAATTTACAACTTATCTCATTTCCCGTGCCTCACAGCAATCTGGAAATTACAGCAAACAGGACAGCAATAAATGTTGTACGACCTCCGTTTTGTGTGCAGAAAAATCAGCAAACTGCTCCTCGATGTTTGTGCAAAAATCTGTCTTTCACTATGTGTTGAATCAGCGGTACAAATCTGCTCAACTGCTGCCTTGGAATGTGTGCCAAGCTGTTGTCTCCTTCTCCTTCCTGCTCAGAAATCTCTCTTGCTCTCTTGCTCTCCTTCTCCCAATCTGCTCATGAAAGAATGAATGACCTTTTCCTCATTTTCCTCCTTTAATATAACTCCAAGTGACTTTTGGGTGATCCAAGTGACTTTTGGGTGATCTCTAAATCCAATGGCTGAAATAGATTTAGATCAATGGTTGAGATTAAATGCTCATTTAAATCTCACTTTCTATTTTTTAATTCACCCCACTTTAATAAAGACCCACTTAGTCATTTATTTCCAAAGTCACTTTTCCTTTCTAATTTTTCATTGACTTTATAAAAGTCACTTTAAAATTAGACTTAATAACTTTATCACTTAAAGTCACTTTTAAATTAGAATTAACTTTATAAAATTATAAAGTCACTTTAGGAGAAAAATTAAATTCTTTTGGACACTTTTCCCTAGGCCAAAGATCAAAGCCTAAGGGAACCACCTGTCCTCCGGTACCAAATTTCAACACCTTGTACTAAAGCTTCGTATTCTGCAGTGTTGTTTGTGCAAACGAACTCGAGTCTACATGTTAGCATGGTTTTATTCCCTTCTAGACTAACTAATACACATCCTGCTCCTGCTCCATCATTAGACTTAGAACCGTCAAAAAATAATTTCCAAAACAAAGAGTTATTTACAGGAATATCTACAAAATTAACGCATTTAGAATTGTCCGTTTAAGAAAAGTTTTCAACTTGAGACAAAACATAGTGTTCTAAGTAAGGTAAAGTATGAGCATTGAAATTTCCTAAGAAAAAGTCAACAGAATAGTGGCCAATTATATTGTTGTTGTATGCTATAAGTTCATTTTCTCCTTCCAGTTCTGTCACTATGTATTTTTGGTGTCTTTCTCGCTCAACCTTTATCTGATTTGGTTTACCATTGTAAGGGAGCCACATATATGACTAGTCGGTCGCAAAGTATCCATGAGCTTTTCAGACCAATCCTTGCTAAGAATTAAACCATAAAATTCAGGAACGTCTGCAACTAAAATATCAATGATTTGGCATACCTTTGGATTCGATGAGAGCCTTATGGTCACTTGATTTAGTTCGCCAATTACTTCAACTTACGATTGGTCTAGCTGAGCTATGCGTATTGCAGATTTTTGAGGTTGGACGTCTAACTTTGCTCAAATTGTTTTAGGAAAAATATTAGATGAAGCACCTGAATCTACCAAACAATTATGCAAATTTTTATTGAAAATTTCGTAAGTAAGGAGGAATGGAGGAGTATGGGATTTTGACCTACCTCCAATTAAAGCAATATCATTTGGGTCAACTTTATTTGCCATACTAGTTGGAGGTCTTCCCATTTCATGACAAGCTTGCAAGATTACAACGGCAGGAAGAGGTGCAACGGGTATTGCGTGCAGTTCTTTCATAAGTAATTTCTATTGATGCTTTAATTTACTCAATTCATGAAAAGTAATGTTGGCCCTAGTCTTCTTCATGTCTTCAACAATATTATACTCCATCTCATCAGAAACAATCAGTGTTTTAGATGGAGTTGATGAATCGGATTGGATTGGGCTTGTTTGAGTTGCTTTTGGTGATGATTTCTTACCTGCGACTTTATCCTTGGAAACTGAGCTTGCATTCTTCTGTTTAGAACTAGGTTGTGGAGGATCGAGTTGATTTCTACTTCTGGTACTGACTGGTGATGCCTCTTGATCCTCTTCGTCTGGAAGAATGAAGTCCCACATTCCCTGTAGCTCTACAACTTCATCTTCATCAATAGGTTCTTCATTGGACACTTCTTCTTCTTCTCCTTCAGATTCTGCATTTGTTATAGCATTAGGAGGCTTTAAATAAGTTGAAGGATTTCTCCTATAAGGCTTGTAAGGTTTCTTAGAAGAAGTCTCTACTACTTGTCTTTTAATGTCAACCATTTCGTTAGACATGGTTTTTAAAACTTTCTGCAATCCTTTTAAATCAAATGGGTCCTTTAATTGCTTTTTCTTATGATCATCTCTAAAAGTAACCTTCTTAGATTTTGTTTCATCAACAGCGTTTTTCTTTTCTAAAGCTAAGATACGCTTTTCTACCGCTATCGCTTCCTTCATGTTTTCGGCCAATGTTGTCTTGGTAGCCCTATCAACAAAGATTGTTATGTTCGATGGTAAAGCAGATATGTACCATTCACTTCGAACCTCTTCGCTAGGCTTGAAAGCAGTAGGGATTTTATTCAAAACGCGAGTTGAAATCTTTGATAGGTTCTCTCGATTCAGTTTTAAAATTCGATAGATCATTGATCAATGTTATTGTAGACCTATCATCGCCAAACTTTGTCAAGAATTTCTCTTGAAAAGTGTCCCAACTAGTAATGGATCCTAATGGTAATGAAAAATACCAGGACCCAGCTACTGCTTCTAAAGTATAAGGAAAAAGTCTAACAATAGCGTCTTCATTTGTAACTCCATTTAAATTTATTGATAGCATAAAGTTATTTATGTGTTCTTCTGCTAACATGCTTGCTTCAGGATTAAACTTGGGCAGCCATTTTTCAGGATGGGCCGATAATTGACTCAAGGGCGCAGGCATGGAGACTGCCCCTGGATTGTTCCATGGGTTTTGGGCCATCATTGAACTACTAACAGAGGAAAGCGCAGATGAAGTTCCTTGTGGTGGGGATGAGGATGTCGAAGTTCCAGTACTTTGTTGAACAACGATATGAAGTGGAGGAGTGGATGGTTGACTTGGCAATGGAGAAGATGGAATGGATGTTGATGATGAAAGAGTCTCACTATCAGACGCTTGAGGTGTCTTCCTTGCTCTTTTCCTTTTAGGCAGAGGTAATTCAATTGGCTCGATACCAAACTCTTCACTCTGTAATCTAGTAAGAGGATGAGAAGGATTATATTGGGAAGTCACACTACCATGAGATAATTCAGATTCTTGTGGTGATATGGAAAATCCTTGAAGTTTATGGATCAAAGACTCAACTTCAGAGGGTTCGATAGTAGATCTATCTGAAATGTTTGGGTTTGTGGCAGTGGTTGTTGTTTTCTCAACCTCTCGCTTAAGATTTAAAGACTCGGAATGCGATGGAGACGTGGAGGGAGATGTTGAGGGCGATTTACTCTTAGAATGTTTTTTAGATTTAGATTTACTAGCCATTCACAGTTCGGGCCCTCCTTCTAGCGCCAAATATGTTGAAGCCCCAAAAATCGGGTCTACAACAAGGGGGATACCCACCCGGTCCGGACCTTGAAAGCAGCTCCTTTTCCGTTTGGGATAGTGGGTCCGACTGGGGATAATGGGACCAGTTTCCCAATTTGTTTGTGATGATGCTAAGGGCTAATGTTTTTCTTCCTAAAAGTTTCTAAATAAAATACTTTTAATCTAAATCTAATCTAACACATGCAATTTTATTCTAATGAACGGAAACATCTAATTCTAAAAAAACTAACCCGCCCCGGATGCGGATGTCTAACGTTGCCTTCATTGCGATGGGACTGGAGTGGACGGAGCCGAGACGCCACCTGCCAGCCTTGTACAGCGGACCGGAAGCCATGTGGAGGGAGGATCATATGCAGGTGGGTTTAACAGGGTGTAAGGGAATGTTTGATGTTAACATTAATTTGTCGTCCCTCTTCGCACGCGCTGGCTGGTATCGGCTCTCGGCTCCCATGAATGCCATAGTTATGGCGGGAGGGTCTCGAGGCAGGGGAAAATGCTTATTAACCAGTTTCCGCCATGGTTACACTCTTTTGTTCCTTGTGTTGTGTTGGATGGGCGCGGGTGCTGCTAGCTCGAAGCCTCCGTGTTGGTTGGGCTCTTGCTCTACTTCACCGTCTCCCGCTGCGGCTTTGGGCTCCCGTCCGCTGGCCTGTGTGTTTGGACTGCGATATACCTCTCCAGTGGTTTGTTCTGTAATCCATTACGGTGTTGTCATGCCTCGGCTCCGCCAAAGAATGCTCAGCCGCAGAGGCACCGCGCGGGGCGCTCCTTCTCGCCCTTCCTCCGGTGATGCCACCTCGATTTAGCACCCACGCAGCGGAAGAGGGAACATTCTGAGTCCCGGCCAATTTCTCGAACCCAGCTCCCCAGGCTCCTCGTCTTTGGCCTCCTTCGGCTCAGCAATCTTCACTTCAAACTGTTCCCTTAATCGCCCTCGGATCATTGCCCATGTTTCAGTCCTCTTTCTAGAGGAAGCCCAAGAAGAGGGCGAATCCAGTGTTCTGATGCCAATTGCAGACTCGCCGCGAGATATGGAACCGGCGGCTAGCATTGTCAACGACACTAGAATGGCGCATGTGCCTCCGGTTTCGAACGAGAATGAGGCGACCCAAGCTCAGGACCTGGCTGACGGAGGATGGTGCAGGATCGTGGAGGAGATTCCGGATGTTTAATCAAGCTTTGCAGCTTCTTAACAGGTTTTGCGGCCCAGTAGCGAGGGCTTTTTTGTCAAATGTGTCGATCTTAGTATCTGCTATTGTGTCGAGGTCAATCTTTTGTTTCTGCTGTTTGTTTTTGCTATTTGTGTTCCTCTAGATCCCCTGCGCAGGACTGCAAAACAAGGTCTTGTCCAACATCTGTGCTCTGGACACTTGTTGTTTCATGCGGCCTTCCTTTCTGGCCAGCTGGTTCATTTTGCTCACTATGTTGTAATTTTAAACTTTTAATGTGAATAGTAGTATAGTCTTATTTAGAATTAAAAAACAAAACTAACCTGGGATTAACTCTTCACTTATGCAATCTAAAATAGTTTCTAACAGCGATTGGTAATAAAGATCATTCAATTGCTACAAGAAAAGAACCCATTAAAAGTGAATTGTTTCGTATAAGAAATTAGTCGAAAAAATTATGATATGCATATCGCATAAGAAGTTATTCATACACTTAGCATAAACAGAATAGTTACCTGAGGGTTTTCTTATTAAGCAATATCAGAGTACAATCTGGGTGTCGTAACTGACCTACCCAACAGAAAATTTCCTTAGTAGCTATACCTCACAGTTTGAGAGAAATCTCCTCGCTGAAACCCCGGAAAACAGTTTCGGCAACTCCTCAGCGAAAAAATGCTCCTGCAACCCCAACATCTGCCCAATCTACACAGCGTCACCCCCTCTCTGTCTCACGATGGCCCTACGTCAGCCCTTCCAGGCATGCGTCAGCTCTGGGAGCCTCTGTGTCAGCTGCGCTAGCACCTCTGGTGCTCTGCGCAGCACTTGGCTGCCTCTCAATGGCCCTGCCTGAGCCCTTGCTGGCTCTCTGTCACCCTCCTTGGATCCTGCGTTGCTCTCTCGGCACAATCTTTGCCTTCTCTATTTCTCTGTACTCAATGCCCCTCAGTTGCTCTCCCGATCACTGATTCTATCTCTCTTAGCAAACCCCGCTCTAGAGAATAGAATGACTGATGATTTGGTGTGTTCTCCAAGTGACCCTCAAGCATCCTCTTATACTTTTCCTGTTGACATATCAACAGCCGAGATTAAGTCCCTAATCAACGGCTAAGATTAGATCCGGCTTGATCCATTTTCTTTTGGACCATTCTAACACAGATTCATATTAATGCACATTAATATTTTATTTTCCCTAAGTATGAATCTTAATGCACATTAATATTTTATTTTCCCTAAGTTTATACTTAGGGACTCCATTAAAAATATTAATTATTTTAATATCTCCTAATCTGTTTAGAATCTGCCCAAATCCTTTCTGGGAATTGGAGATTTCAGGTGCCCCAACCTCTCCACCAAATTTCGTGGCTAGAGCACATCCGATGCTACCCCAAATCAACACTCTCTCTTAGCAAGGACTGTGCTCTAGCGATACTCCTCATTGAGTATTACTCTTATCATCCGGCATCGATACCTGTGTTGATGTTGGGCCTTCCTGCCCAACATCCCCACACTGCTACCTCCTGTACTGATGCCCATGGTTCTGCCACTGCCACTGCTGCATCTGTACGACAATTCCCTCTGCATCCTTGCTGTTGCTGGTCCTTTCTCCCAGCACTGCATCCGCACTGCACCTCCTCTCATCATGCTGCATCGTGTTGCCCACTGCTGCAGTGCAATTCAATTATTGAGAAGTAAGTAACTTATCTCCCAACTGACCTCCCTGTTGGGCTAGAAATACCCACTGATGTTGAAGCTCCCTATCACTGACAAGTGCTCCCTATCTCTGACCTCTGCATTGCTGCAACAACTCCCTGCATCTCGCATTGTTGCACACCTCTCTGTGCCTTCCTGCACTGGTGCAACACTCCTATGCCTCTCGCACTGCTACAGCTTGCTAGCTTTGCGCTGTCTCGGGACTCTTGCACCGTAGCTCTCTTTGTCGCTCCATCTGCATCCATCTCTACCCACTCAGCCAGTCCTGCTACTCCTTGTTGGAGCTCCCGTAGAAAGGTTTAATCCAAGAGGTTGGGTACTTCGAGGATCCTGTCCCTCATCGTCTGTAGTTCGCCTGGCTACTGCTCGATGTCTCCCTACTTCTCAAGTGGTGTGTGTGCACTCATGACACATTGAACAGACAGGATCCTAGCCTTCCAGATGACAAAGTTGGATGCCTTATCCAACCTGTCTTGATCCCTCAGCCCATTCATGGCAATCTCTCTACTCTTCTTGTCGACTCCTCCAAGTCTCTCTACTTCCCACCTGGAAGTTCTCTGTTCGACTCCTGCCGAGTCTACTTCCCGCCTGGAGTTCTCTATTCGACTCCTGCTGAGTCTAATTCCCGCCTGGAAGTTCTCTGTTCGATTGCTACTGAGTCTCTCTACTTCCCATCTAGATGTTCTCGGTTTGACTCCTGCTAAGTCTCTCTACTTCTCCGCCTGGAAATTCTCTTCTGGACTCCCTCTAAGTCCCGATTTCCCTCATGGAAATCCTTCTGCCGCTGTCGAGATGCCCCCTACTTTGATCGTCTTGTGCAACCGCACCACTGATCTGGGTTCCTCGGCTAGAAACCCTCAGTAGCAACTCCTCTGGCCTTGCTCTGTCAGGTACTGTTCTAACTATAGTACCTCATCAGCTCCACTCTACAATATTTCTGCAGCCTTCTAGACTCCAACAACTACCTCTCTTTGAACTGCGTCAGCCCCTCTTTACCTCACGCTGGCTCTGCATCACCTCAGACGGGTCTACGCCAGCATTGGGATGCCCTGCGTCAGCTCTCTGGCCCTCTGCATCAGTAACGTTGGCCTCTCTGAGGCTTTGCGCAGCTCCCGGCTTCTTCTTCTTGGCTCTGGTTGGCTCTGCGTCACATTTCTTGGCTTCTGCACTGCTAGAAACAGTTTTTGTCACCTCGGGGCAGTTGTTTTTTGTTGTTATTGCTCCTCTCGATTGATGTCTTTTAGTCCTCCTGTGATCTGCAATCACGCTCTAATACCATGTTGAAGTTTCTAAGTTTACTTAGTTTAGAAACCCTTCATGCACTTTTTCTGATTTATGATAATCTACTTGTTAATTTTTCTTTAACAAGTTATTTACAAAGTATATACTGAAAATAAACACCAGTGCATGCTCAACATATTACAGATCAGCAACTAAAAGAAACAAGAACAAACACACCACATGACACCATTATTTTTGGAACAATGTCCTCGGAAAAAGCCAATGCGGGAAAATCGATGCAGCTATTTGAGGGTTTTCTTATTAAGCAATATCAGAGTACAATTTGGATGTCGTAACTAGCCTACCCAATAGAGAATTTTCTTAGTAGCTATACCTCGCAGTTTGAGAGAAATCTCCAGGCTGAAACCCCAGAAAGCCCTTCTGGCAATTCCTCAGCATAAAACTGCTCCTACAACCCCAGCGTCTACCCAATCTGGACTGCGTCAGCCCCTCTCTGTCACATGATGGCCCTGCGTCAGCCTTAGGAGGCCCTGTGTCAGCTCTGGGAGCCTCTGCATCACCTGTGATGGTCCCTCTGGTGCTCTGCGCACCTCTTGGCTTCCTCTGCGTGAGCCCTTGCTGGCTCTGTGTCACCCTCCTTGGTTGTTGTGCTACTCTCCTTGCACAAGCTCTGCCTTCTCTGTTTCTCTGTACTCAACGCCCCTCAGCTGCTCTCCCGATCACTGATTCTATCTCTCTTAGCAAACCCCGCTCTAGAGAATAGAATCACTGATCATCTGGTGTTTTCTCCAAGTGACCCTCAAGTCTCCTCTTATACTTTTCCTGTTGACATATCAACGGCCGAGATTAAGTCCCTAATCAACGGCTAAAGATTAGATCTGGCTTGATCCATGTCTTTTGGACCATTCTAACACAGATTCATATTAATGCACATTAATATTTTATTTTCCCTAAGTTTAGACTTAGGGACTCCATTAAAAATATTAATTATTTTAATATCCCTTGATTTGTTTAGAATCTGCCCAAATCCTTTCTGGGTATTGGAGATCTCATGTGCCCCAACCTCTCTACCAAATTTCGTGGCTAGAGCACATCCGATGCTACCCCAAATCAACAACTCCTCATTGGGCATTGGGCAAGATTACTTCACAGAATGTCTTCACTAGGAAGACACATGAAGTCAGTCATTTCAGGATATTTGGGAGTTTGGCATATTGTTGCATACCCGAAGAAGAGAGGAAGAGCCTGGATCAGAGTGCAAAAAATGGGTATCTAGCAGGATATAGCAAGAACGCTAAGGCATACAGGATCTATATTCTAGGGAGCAGGAAGGTAGTAATACGATGAGATGTAAAGTTCATGGAGGACAGAGCTTTCAGAAGATCTCGCAAAATGCCTTCCAAGGAGCAATTGAAAGAGGATCCGTTGGTCATGCCTCTTCAACCAACGGAAGTGAAGAATCCTTCCTCAGATCAAGAAGATTCTCAGGATGAGGAAGAGGAGCAAACAGAAGCACCTGTTGGCAGAGGAAGAACCAGCAGGGAACTTCGTCAGATTCTGCGTGATGCAGAGAACTTCATCGGAGAGCCAAGGAACAGTAAAAGGGAGCGAAAATAGCCAGACAGGTATTAGGCGTTAGTAGCTCAGGATGGACAGCGTGCCAGCTTCAAAGAGGCAGCTTAGCATCAGGTCTGGCTAGATGCGATGGTCGAGGAGTATAACTCCATAATGGTAAACGATGTCTGGGAGTTGTGTCAAGGCCTCAAGACAGATCTGTGGTACGATCAAGATGGATCTACAAGATCAAATATGTTGCGGACGATAGTGTTGAAAAATACAAGGCCAGGTTTGTGGCTAAGGGGTATGCTCAATAGGAAGGGATTGACTATGAGGAAACCTTCGTCCCGGTAGCCAGGTATACATCTATTAGAACCGTGATATCTCTTGCAGCTCAAATGGGATGGGAGATCCATCAGATGGATGTCAAGACAACATTCCTGACCGGGGTAATAGAAGAGGAAGTATACATTGAACAACCAGAGGGCTTTGAAACTCATTAAATGGTGCTCTGTGCAGCGCTTGGATTCCTCTGCGTGAGCCCTTGCTGGCTCTGTGTCACCCTCCTTGGATGTTGTGCTACTCTCCTTGCACAATCTCTGCCTTCTCTGTTTCTCTGTACTCAATGCCCCTCAGCTGCTCTCCCGATCACTGATTCTATCTCTCTTAGCAAACCCCGCCCTAGAGAATAGAATCACCGATCATCTGGTGTTTTCTCCAAGTGACCCTCAAGCCTCCTCTTATACTTTTCCTGTTGACATATCAACGGCCAAGATTAAGTCCCTAATCAACAGCTAAGATTAGATATGGCTTGATCCATGTCTTTTGGACCATTCTAACACAGATTCATATTAATGCACATTAATATTTTATTTTCCCTAAGTTTAGACTTAGGGACTCCATTAAAAATATTGATTATTTTAATATCCCCTGATTTGTTTAGAATCTGCCCAAATCCTTTCTGGGTATTCGAGATCTCATGTGCCCCAACCTCTCTACCAAATTTCGTGGCTAGAGCACATCCGATGCTACCCCAAATCAACACTCCTCATCGGGTATTGGGCAAGATTACTTAAGAGAAAGTCTTCACTAGGAAGACACCTGAAGTCAGTCGTTTCAGGATATTTGGGAGTTTGGCATATTGTTGCATACCCAAAGAAGAGAGGAAGACCCTGGATCAGAGTGCAGAAAAGCGGTATCTAGCAGGATATAGCAAGAATGCTAAGGCATACAGGATCTATCTTCCAGGGAGCAGGAAGGTAGTAATACGATGAGATGTAAAGTTCATGGAGGACAGAGCTTTCAGAGGATCTAGCGAAATGCCTTCCAAGGAGCAATTGAAAGAGGATCCGTTGGTCATGCCTCTTCAACCAACGAAAGTGAAGAATCCTTCCTCATATCAAAAAGATTCTCAGGATGAGGAAGAGAAGCAAACAGAAGCACCTGTTGGTAAAGGAAGAACCAGCAGGGAACTTCGTCAGATTCTACGTGATGCAGAGAACTTCAACGGAGAGCCAAGGAACCGTAAAAGGGAGCGAAAACAGCCAGACAGATATTAGGCGTTAGTAGCTCAGGATGGACAGCGTGCCAACTTCAAAGAGGCAGCTCAGCATCAGGTCTGGCTAGATGCAATGGTCGAGGAGTATAACTCCATAATGGTAAACGATGTCTGGGAGTTGTGTCAAGGCCTCAAGACAGATCTGTGGTACGATCAAGATGGATCTACAAGATCAAATATGTTGCGGACGACAGTATTGAAAAATACAAGGCCAGGTTTGTGGCTAAGGGGTATGCTCAATAGGAAGGGATTGACTATGAGGAAACCTTCGTCCCGGTAGCCAGGTATACATCTATTAGAACCGTGATATCTCTTGCAGCTCAAATGGGATGGGAGATCCATCAGATGGATGTCAAGACGACATTTCTGAACGGGGTAATAGAAGAAGAAGTATACATTGAACAACCAGAGGGCTTTGAAACTCATGAAAAGAAGTCTCATGTATGCACATTGAAGAAAGCCTTGTACGGGTTGAAGCAGGCACCAAGAGCGTGGTATGGTTGAATATATGGCTACTTGCAGAGAATGGGGTTTGTCAAGAGTGATGCAGATCTGAATCTCTACTATCTCGTCTTAGAGAGCGAGCAACTTATCTTAGTATTATATGTGGATGATCTCTTCCTGACAGGATCATCCAGACTCATTGAAGACTGTAAGAAGAATCTAGCCACAGAGTTCGATATGAAGGATCTGGGACGAATGCACTATTTTCTAGGGTTGGAGGTTTGGCAGCAAAAAGGAGAAATCTTCCTTGGGCAAGGAAGGTATGCTACAGAAATTCTGAAAAGGTTTAGGATGGGAGACTGTAGACCTATGGCTACACCCATGATCACCAACTGGAAGAAAATCGATGCATCATAAGACAAGGATGTCGATCCCACCCTATACCGACGGCTCATAAGGTCCCTGATATATCTAGTCAATACCAAGCCAAATATTTGCTACTTTGTCAACACCCTCAGTCAGTTCATAATGGAACCAAAGAGGGTTCACTGGGCAGTAGCCAAGCACGTTCTCAGGTATTTACAGGGAACAATTCATTATGGGCTCTTGTACAACAAGGGGAAGGATATCAAGTTGAGTGGATTTCCTGATGCAGATTGGGCAGGAAGTTCAGTGGATCGGAAAAGAACCTCTAGGTATTGTTTCAACATTGGATCGGGAATAACCTCCTGGTGCAGTAGGAAACATAAGTCCGTGGCTCTGAGTTCATCTGAGGCAAAATATATGGCAGCAAACACAACTTCGTGTGAGGCCATCTGGCTTAAAAAATTGTTGGTAAACCTATACAAAAGAAATATGGAGGTGACCAGGATCATGTGTGATAATCAGAGTTGCATCAAACTCTGAGAATCCAGTGTTCGACGGTAGGTCAAAGCATATTGATATCCAGTGTCACTTTCTTAGACATTGTGTCCAACGTGGAGCTGTACAGTTGAGCTACACTCCTACAGGGGAACAAATGGCAGATATCCTCACCAAGGCCCTTGGAAAGTCAAAATTTGACTACTTCAGGGAAAAGATGGGGATGGTAAAGAACCCCTTTCAGAAGTAGTGTGTTAGCAACACGAATGAAGAGGGAGTTGCAGTGTTGGGAGAAAGGACCAACAACAGCGCAGATGCAGAGGGAGTTGCAGTGCAGATGCAGTGTTGGGAGAAAGAACCAACAGCAGCACAAATGCAAAGGAAGGTGCAGTGCGGATGCAATGCTGGGAGAAAGGACCAACAGCAGCACGGATGGAGAGGGCATTGTCGTACAGATGCAGCAGTGGCAGTGGTGGAACCATGGGCAACAGTACAAGATGCAGCAGTGCAGAGAATGTTGGGCAAGGAGGTCTAACATCAGCACAGATACCGACGCCAGATAATCAGAGTAATACTCAGTGAGGAGTATTGCTAGAGCACAGTGCTCGCTAAGAGGGAGTGTTGATTTGGGGCAGCATTGGATGTGCTCTAGCCACGAAATTTGGTGGAGAGGTTGGGGCACATGAGATCTCCAATACCTAAAAAGGGTTTGGGCAGATTCTAAAGAGATCAGAAGATATTTAAATAATTAATATTTTTAATGGAGTCCCTATGTCTAAACTTAGGGAAAATAAAATATTAATGTGTATTAATATGAATCTGTGTTAGAATGGTCCAAAAGACATGGATCAAGCCAGATCTAATCTTAGCCGTTGATTAGAGACTTAATCTCGACAGTTGAGATGTCAACAGAAAAAGTATAAGAGGAGGCTTGAGGGGTACATGGAGAACACACTGAGGGAGACCAGTCAGTTCAATTTCTGGAGCGGGGTTTGCTGAGAAATTGAACTAGTGGTCTAGAGAGCAGTCAGGACGCAGCAAGTACAGAACAGAGAGACGAGAGATCACCGTAGAAGAGGCAAAGCAGAACCAGAGGAAGCCACGCAGAGGCAGCAGAGACTGTGCAGAGCCAGAAAGGCCTGCGTCATGCACGCAAAGGCTGCAAGAGTGACGCAGAAGCCCAAAGAGGCTGCGTAGAGCCTCAATACGCTGACGCAAAGGGTTTCAGGCTGACGCAGAGGGTTTCAGGTTGTAGCAGAGGTCAATAGGGCCTACTCTTGGTTTAGGAAAGTGTTGGAAGTTTGTCTATCTATGGGTAAGCTAGTTTGGCACCCTGTTGTACAAGAAAATTGCTTAATAAACAAATCCTCCCTTGCTGCACCGATTTTCCCACATTAGGTTTTTCCAGGGACATTAGTCCAAAATCACTGTGTCAATGTGTGCATATTTTTGTTTCTGTATTATGATGTGATATTTGAAGCAGTATTTATTTTAATGTTTGTTGAAGTAATTTCATGAATAACTTATGATGAAATATGTAGGAAAAGTAAATCAGTTGCTACAGTGATAGAATTTTCACACTTTCAATACTTCACAATACTTCTTCAGAATATAGGAGACATATGTAACTAAAATGACTTATGAAGGGATTGCTACTAGCAGTAGATATGTTACTGCAACTACAGGTTGTATATGGGTGCCCTTTATAACTTGTAGAGATGTTTCCAAGAATTAGGGTTACTTAACAAACAATAACAATATTTCTACAATCCTCACTTAATGAAATCTTGTTAAAATTGGCAACTAGGGCCAAATTCCATGTGGGTCTTCTTATTCATAGCAGCTGATATTTTTCTTGGATTCCTCTCATCAAGAGGTGTAAGATTGATCTAAAGAACATCCGATTCCGATAAGTATTCATGGAGATATGAATTTATTTGTGTTATGGGACAATTCGTCAAGGTCGGCCAGCAACCAAATTGCCCCCACTTGTGCTCAACGTTTTAGTATAAAAGGAGGTGGCTTGTTAGTCATTTGAGCAACATACATTTTCTCTTGTGATCTCTTCCTCTCCACTCGTTTGGGTCTTAGTCGAAGGAAGAGTCACTCAAAGTATACGTTGCCATAGAATGAGTGCCCTAAGCATCTACGCTGCCCTAACATGAAACTATGGAAGATCATGGAGAAGCATCTACGCTGTCCTAATAGAGAATCCTATACGCTGTCATGAAATGAGCCTAATTCCTATACGCTGTTATGGAAGCCTAACCTATACGTTGTCATGTTATGAAAGCCTAAATCTAATACACTGTTATGTGAGTCTACAGCAATCCTATATACAATCTCTTGGAGGAATGACTTCAGACGAGGACAGTATATGGATCTGCAAGTATATCAGTGATATATATGTCTACACTCTTTCATGGTTGGATGAAAGCATGTAATAAGGTGCAGCTGTATGTAATAAGGTACAACTGTATGTAATAAGGTACAGCATGGTGTAATAAGGTGCAGCATGATGTAATAAGGTGCAGTTGTATGTAATAAGGTGCAGCTCTATGTAATAAGGTGCAGCATGACACAATAAGGTGTTGTATGACAGTATGATTGTGCAGCATACTGCACAGTGACGGAATGGTGCAGCATAGTGCACAATGATGGGTACAACATAGTGCACAGTGATGGGCACAGCAGTGTGAATGGTGCAGCATAGTGCACAGTGACAATGGTGCAGCACAGTGATGATGGACATGGTGATGGTGCAGCACAGTGATGATGGACATGGTGATGGTGCAGCAATGGTGTAGCACAGTGATGATGGACATGGTGATGGTGCAGCATGGTGCAGCAATGGTGTAGCACAGTGATGATGGACATGGTGATGGTGCAGCATGGTGCAGCACAGTGATGATGGACATGGTATGATGGTGCAGCACAGTGATAGGTACAGAAAAGTGATGGAATCACCTGTGTCCAGATCAGCTACTTCATGTGACATCTTCTTAGAGAAGATCTATGCTGTTATTTTGATAAGTCAAGATGCTGACTTCTGATGTATATGTACCACTGTTGATAATATCGGCGATATTCGAAAATATCGCGATATATTCGGCAAAACGATATATCGCCGAGAAAATATCGCGATATTTTCTGTTTTGATAATATCGCGATATTTTCAAAATATCGGCAAATATCGGAAAATATCGGCAAAATATCGCGATATTTTGAAAATATCGGCAAAATATCGGCTATA
Organism: Pinus tabuliformis; assembly: GCA_031772625.1. Taxonomy (NCBI): domain Eukaryota; kingdom Viridiplantae; phylum Streptophyta; class Pinopsida; order Pinales; family Pinaceae; genus Pinus; species Pinus tabuliformis. Next base: position 936,711,421 of record CM062815.1, read on the forward strand.
TTTAAAAATTTGGAAAAAATATTTTTTATGCTTGCCGATATTTGCCGATATTTTCGCCGATATTGCCAATAAGATATTTTCTGGACCCTCGCCGATATTTTCCCGATACCGATATTATCAACACTGATATGTATTATCTCTCTCTCTGTTGAACTATTGAAGAACATAGGAAGAATTGATCAAGGGTTTCCCCACATTGGGGTTTGTTCCTGGTTGGCGCCACATCTTGTGTCCTCTTGTCTTGGCTTGTCTTCTGCAATTTATGTTTAAGTTCTATCTGCATTTTACTATCATGCTAAATGTGATTGCTAATCTGGAATTGATATTGAGCTAATATGGATAATTTAAGTAAATTTGCTATCAGCATAGAACATACCTAAAAGTAACAAATCTTCAACCAACTAGACTCAATCCTTTGACAGAAATTGTGCCTTTGAATTATGTTGCGACTACAATGACCAAATGACATCAAGTACACCAGTTAACATCCAAAATTCGGAATCACCAACTCGGATGCTATCACTGTAATTTTGGATGCTAGTAAGATCAGCTTAATGTCTTCAGTCAAGTCAGTGTCTTTGAGGCATTCATTGGAACAAATTAATTTTATATATATATATATATATATATATATATGTGTGTGTGTGTGCGCATGCGCACCAGAAAGACATCACTTTAGTATGTCATTGTTTGGTCTAAAATGATAGTCGGGATTCCTGTTGACCAATACTCAAATGTCCGCAATACTTCATTGAGTTCTTCACAAAAATTTGGATTTTGCCATAACTTAATTCCTTTCAATAATGCTCGTTGTTGATCCTTGCTGGTCTTGAGATACCATACAATTGCAAATGCCGCAGATTATATATATATATATATATATATATATATATATATATATATATATATATCTATATATTTGTGTGTGCGCACGCGCACTAGAAAGACATCACTTTAGTATGTCACTGTTTGGTCTAAAATGATAGTCGGGATTCCTGTTGACCAATACTCAAATGTCCGCAATACTTCATTGAGTTCTTCACAAAAATTCGAATTTTGCCATAACTTAATTACTTTCAATCATGCTCTTTGTTGATCCTTTCTGGTCTTGAGATACCATACAATTGCAAATGCCGCAGAGATGGGTCTTCTTTGCTGGTTACAAAGACATTTGAACAAAACCTTCTTGCTCAAAACATCTTTGTTGGTCTGGAATGGTTCTTTCCAAATTCGACAACAAAATTTCAATCTCAAAACCGAACCCTCTTGCAGAAACCACAAAGCCGAAGTTGTTACTCCTTCAAGAGTTAAGACTTTGAGAATTAGATCTAAGCTTTAGTTCTTGTTCCTTCAGGCCGCAGATGTAAGTATTACCTCCCAGACATTAACCACCGAGATTAGGGCTACAAACCACAAGCAAAATCAAGTGAGCAAGTTGCGAAGCTAATGAGTTTTCTTTACAGACTTTTGATGCCTTCATGAGGGCCGAATTTCAGTGAGCTTGCAACAAAACCTTTAGTCTTCTTTGGAGCCTCTTCAACCACAGAAAAATTTCAAAATTGGATGACCGAAATCCTTTCCTCCTGCAATGAAAAGAATGACTCCCAAACCATAACAAAATCAAGTGTGAAAACCCTCTTCAAGCCTCTCGTCTAATAACAATACTCCACAGGGCAGAGGTTATTTCAGAGGTAAGTGAACAAATGATAATCTTTTTAATTCATATACTAAAGAGAGCAAATCGAACCCTATAAATAGATTTAGGAGGGGCTTTCAAGAAGCCAGCCGAATTGCAATTTTTGGAGGGAGAACTGTATTTTAGAATTTGAACTTCAACATCTTGGGCCTCAAGGATTGGAGTTGTTTGCCCTTTGACATAAAGAATTAATATTTTTACTTAAAACCAAGCCCCTCGTGGCTTATAATTTGAGACCCTCCATGAAATATTTTAACCACAACTTTAGATGAAAACCCTACTTCCTTGATTTGAATAATGAGTTGGCCAATGGTAGGGTACCACATCACCCTCCTTCGGGGTTTTTACACACAAATTGGGTCCTTCATATTTAAACAAGCATAGCTCACAAATTGTGAGGCCTCTCGTGGCATGCCACATACCACCAAAAACATCTCGACGAGGAGAATCCAACAAGGATGACCTTGACTTGAAACATCATGAATTGCCATGTCATTTTGGCCAACAAAAGCAGGGCATCCCCTGGTGTTGCTTGGGTTGACATCAATGACAACCACATATCAACAATCTCCCCCCTTGACATTGATGTCAACACACGTACTCCCCTTGCGATCATTGCTCCCCTTGACATCGTGCTTCTGAACTTCTTGTCCTACTTTCTCTCCACCTTTGACATCAATGGAAAAGGGCGACTCCCCCTAACAATTTGCCTGCTACTGTGTACTTGTAACCTGCCTTTGCTCCCCCAGTTTACTTGACTGGATAAAAGCATATTAATGTGAACTTGGGAGAATCCCAAGTTTTTGTCAAAGAGAATTAAACGTCTCACACGGTAATGGTTTGGTGAAGATGACAACTATTTGTTCCTTTGTTCCAATATATTCCACTTTTATGTTCGTTTTTGTAACCTACTCTCGAACAAAGTGATACTTCATAAGAATATGTTTTGTTTTTGAATGCATGATAGGATTCTTGGAGATGCTAATAGCGTTGGTCTTGTCGCAAAACATTGGAATGGACTCATCAAACTTCAACTGAAGATCCTGAATGTTTGTTTCATCCAGAGGACCTGCGTACAACAAGCTATTGCTGTTATGTATTCTGTGTTGACACCTAATCCGAAAGGATTGGGATTATTGTAAATATTGTAAATTAGTTTCAGTTATGAATTGGAGAAAACCAAGAGACCTTGGAATTGAAATCCCAAGAGTCTCTGCACTCATGTATATATTCATGCTTTGGTTAATGCAATTACACAAGTCGCATTGTATAGTTACCAATGCCTAGCCTGACATGGTATTAGAGCCAACTCCTCATTTTCTGCCCTTGTAACTCCCTTCTGCCATTTTTTTCTAATTAGTCATATCTATCAAAACCCTACCATCCTCTCCCTATTCGTATTCATTTCTCTGCCATTGAATGCATATGAACACTATCTGTTGGATCGTGGTGTTGAACAATTTATACCCCCTACGTTAAATGTTGAACAATTTGGAGATAGTGCGATGGTCATTTCAATTCAATGTTGGACTATGCGTTGTTTAAACTCCCGAGCTATAGAACCTTTGTTGAGCATTAAAGTTATGTGGAAAGACCCTGTAATGGGTTGCGTTACTCCTACGTTGAGTTGAAGGCCGTAAATATGAATCTGGTATGTACAATGGCCTAAGTCTACTATGCGTCGGAATGGTTGTTATGCTCTTAACCTGCAAAAAGATACCCAAATACAGAATATGCGAAGAAAGATACCCAGAACATAGAATAGTGAGACACAACAGCAAATGTTTTATTATTCAGAAAGCAATGTTCACTGGCCTCTTCGAGGGGGCAACCTCCAATAGAGCAGAGCTCGATACAAAATAAGGCACGATGCTCTTCGCAGGGAGTCTCTATCCTTTATATATGACTCATACATGCAATACCACGGATCAATACCATGGATTTTATTGATACCATCTATCTAATACTACGGCCCATTTGCAACTAACTGTGGTCCCGTTATTAATTGCAGATTAATCACTTACAATTATTAATATGGGCTTTATTGACTCTTGACTATGACTCGATCCGATTACATAAATAAGGGGGTTAGGGTGGGACCCTAACATGCCCTCCCCCTTAAGACTAGCCTTGTCCTCAAGGCTGAAGCTGCGAAAACTGCTGAAGAATAACGGCTGGTTCCCAAGTTGCATCTTCCGGAGAGGTGTCTTTCCACTTGATGAGGACTTCCCTAATCATGCGGCCCCGCAGGTGCCTGTCTCGTGTGTCTAGGACCTGTTCAGGTTGGAGCCAAATTGACCCTTCTTCGTCCAATTCAGGTAGACTGGTTTGAATTCTGCAATTGTTCCCAATCACTTTCTTGAGGCATGAGACATGGAAAACTGGATGGATTTTTGCAGTAGGTGACAAAGCCAACTTGTAAGCCACTTCTCCAATGCACTGAAGTACTTGAAATGGTCCGTAGAATTCTGGGGATAGTTTCTGACAACCCTTGTCTTTGAGTGATGTTTGCTTATATGGTTGCAGCCTCAAAAAGACCTGATCCCCTTCTTGAAATTGGCGTGCTAAGCGATGTTGGTCTACCTGTTGCTTCATGCGGTTTTGAGCTTGATGAAGATTCTCTCTAAGATGGGCGAGCATGGTTGCACGGTGTTGTAGGAGTTGATCCACTGCTTGTACTTTTGAGCACCCCTTGATATAAGAAGTAGGGGAAGGAGGGAGTTGACCATATACTGCTTCATAGGGAGTCATTTTGGTGGTGGCATGATAGTTGGTGTTATACCACCATTCAGCCAGAGGTAACCACTGTACCCAAAGATGTTGCTTTTCTGAAGTGAAACACCTAAGGTACGTTTCCAGACATTTGTTGACTGCTTCAGTTTTACCATCCATTTGCGGATGATAGGAAGTACTGAGTTTTAGTTGAGTGCCTTGTATCTTGAAGAGTTCCTGCCAAAAATTACTGGTGAAGATCGGGTCGCGATCGGACACAATAGAAGTGGGCATGCCATGCAATTTGAAGATCTGATCCATGAAAGATTGAGCGACCAAAGTTGGTATAAACGGGTGGGGTAGGGCGCAGAAATGAGCATACTTCGAAAGTCTGTCCACAACCACCATGATGACTGACTTGTTTCCTGACTTTGGAAGACCTGTAATGAAATCCATAGAAACCTTCGTCCAAATTGATGTCGGGATGGGCAACGATTGTAATGTGCCTGGTGTGTTGACGTTCTCCCCTTTGTGGCATTGACAGACATCGCATTCTGCTATGAAAGTACGGATGTCCTTTTTCATGCCTGTCCAAAAAAATGATCTTCGGATGTGAGCATACATCTTCTGAAAGCCTGAATGTCCTGCAATGGGGGATGAGTGCAATTCTGCCAAAATGCGACTTTTGAGGGTGGATGTTGGTGCTATTACGACTCTATCCCTGTAGCAAAGAATCTCATCCTGCCACGAGTAGCCCTTGGTGGAATTTGGATCTCCCCGCAATTGAGAAATGAGTTGGGAGAGCCCGGGATGTGAAAACCATTCCCTCCAAGCCTCTTCAATCCATTCTGGAATGGGGAGGGACATTGCTAACAGAGTACTTTCCTCCTCAAATTGGCGAGATAATGCATCTGCTACGCTATTGTCTTTCCCTTTCTTGTAAATGATCTCATAATCATATCCAAGCATTTTGGCGAGCCATTTATTTTGTTGTGGGGAGGATAGGCGTTGCTCCAAAAAATATTTAAGACTGTGATGATCTGTGCGGATTTGGAAACGTCACCCCAATAAGTAAGGTCGCCATGTCTCTACTGCATGTAAGATGGCCATCATTTCCTTCTCGTAGGTAGATTGGCCCAGATTCTTCCCACTTAGTTGTTGGCTTGTGAAGGCCAAAGGTCGCCCTTCCTGCATTAAGACCGCCCCAATACCTGTACCCGAAGCATCACATTCAATGACAAAAGATTTAGTGAAGTCAGGTAGTGCTAAGACTGGAGTGGAACACATAGCATTTTTTAGAGCTGTAAATGCCTGTTGTGCTTCCTCATTCCAGAAGAATGAATTTTTCTTCAGGAGTTGAGTGAGGGGCTTCGCTATGCGACCATAGTTGTGGACAAATTTACGATAATAGCCTGTGAGACCCAAAAATCCTCTCAAGCTCTTGAAGGTCTTAGGTTGAGGCCAATCCTGCATTGCCTGGATCTCTTTGGGGTCCACCTTGACACCTTCACGCCCCACAATGTGGCCCAAATACTCAACTTCTTCCATGCCAAACAAACACTTGGACATCTTGACAAATAATTTATGCTTGCGGAGCAGTTGCAAGAGTACATCTAAATGTTGAAGATGTGCGGCCCAAGTGCAACTATAGATGAGGATGTCATCGAAGAAGACGAGGACAAATTTCCTGAGATATGGTTTTAGAATGTGGTTCATAAGGCTCTGAAAAGTAGAGAGGGCATTACAAAGACCAAATGGCATGACTAGGAACTCATAATGGCCTTCATGAGTTCTGAAAGCAGTCTTTGGAATGTCGACTTCCTTCATGCGAATTTGGTGGTAGCCCAAGCGAAGATCCAGCTTAGTGAAGAATTGAGCCCCATTGAGTTCATCCAGCAAATCGTCAACTACCGAAATGGGAAATTTATCTTTGACTGTCAACTTATTGACGACCCTGAAGTCTGGACACATCCGCCACTCCCCATCTTTCTTGAGCACCATGACCACCGGTGATGAATAAGGACTAATGCTGGGACGAATGACACCTTCTTCCAAAAGTTCCTTGATTATTTTTCCTATTTCATTCTTTTGGGTGAACGGATATCTGTATGGGCGCACATTTGGGGGTTGGGCCCCTGGAACCAAGGTGATGCTATGATCATGTTCCCCCCTCGAGGGTGGAAGCTCATGAGGTTTGTCAAAGACCGGTAGATGGTTATTTAAAATCTGTTGCATCTCAGGATGAATCGGCAGAGACTTGGTTTCAACTATCTGGATGGCATTAAATTGAGCTATAGCTCCATGATGGCCCTTTTTTAGCAATTTTTCCATCCTATGCGAGCTGATGATAGAGGGAGCTCCCACCTGGAGTCCACGGAGGGTATGTGTGGAGTTGTTCTGCTTAAAACTCATATATAACTCCTAGAAATCCATTGTGATTGGCCCAAGAGTGCGGAGCCATTCAGCGCCGAGGACAATGTCGCATCCTCCCATGTGTATGGCAAACATGTGGGTTTTCAACTGATAATCCCCCATTTGAAGTTTGACATTTTCACAGCGGCCTTCACATTTCATTGTGCCCCCATCCGCAATTTGGACTTAGAAGTCAGAAACTGCTCGTACAAAACAATGCACTGCTTCCGCGACTTTTTGATGGATGAAATTATGTGTACTTCCACTATCAATCAAGACTACTACTGGGCGATGTTTAATAAAACCTCTAATTTTGAGAGTTTGAGGTGAAGAAATCCCTGCCAAAGCATGCAGCGAAATATTTGGTTCGTCAGAGACATTGTCCTTTTGGTTGTCCTCTTCTAGCGCCTCATGTTCCTCAAGTGGTGGATCTTCCTCTGATGAGCTGTAGTCAGAGGCATCAATTTGAAAAAAATTGGGCTCCTTGCATTTATGACCTGGGGAGTATTTTTCATCACAATAGCAACATAATCCTTGCTTTCTTCTTCGGCCATTTCTGCAGGTGACACCTTTTGGACCTTAAGTGTTTGAGTCGTGTTGGGAGCCTGTGGGGGGCGACCTTTAGCGGAGAAAGTTGGGCGACTATACTGGGCTGCTAATGCACGTTCCACGTTACAAGCTACCTTGCAAGCCTCCGTCCATGTGGGAGGGTGGTGCAGTAGCACTAGGGCTTTTATGGCTTCTTTTAGACCGCTGATAAAACATTTTGTGTAGAACACATCTGAGAGACCCCAAGTGCGGAAGGCTAAGGCTTCAAAGGCTGTAATATATTCATCCATTGTGCCAGTCTGTCGGAGCTTAGTAAGACTACCCAAAAAAAAAGATTCCTGGTCAAAGCGGTCTGTAAGATCTTTTTTGAATTTGGTCCAAGCCCGAAAAGGTCCATTGCAACGTTGATGCCATTCCCACCATTGCCACCTTTCATTGTCCAAGTACATGCTCCCCACCATAAGCTGAGTCTCATCATCTAAGATGTTATTCAGATTGAAATACTGCTCCATTTGTGCTATCCATGTTGCTGGGTGAGAACCGTCAAATTTATGCATATCCAGCTTGGGAGGTCGCTGACAGGATTGTTGGTGGGTGCGTCAGACGTGAGGAGAGTGACTAGACTCACCCTCACTGTGTCCATTGCCTCGTGGGCTTCCTCCTTGCCCTTCGGGATTATGCTCGGGATCATGCTATTTAGTCGGTCAAGCTAAATTCGGAGGGATAGCTTGAGCTCTAGTTTCTACCATGCACCGACCTGATGTTCTTGAAAATTGGGACCGCCTAAAAAGAAAAAATTCACTAAGAATTGAATGGCACCACCGTGCTCAGCTCGTCGTCTTGATTCTGATGGGCTAGATCACCAATAAGCGCACCGAGAGATCTCAAACTTTTTTTTTTGAGTTTTACTCCCTTATGAATACTGCAGTCGCCAAATCTTCAAAATGTCAATGTTGCCAAAAGTCCTGCGAAAATTATACCCCGGTATAGGAACCCCACCCAACTACTCAGATCTGGTGGATCTGAGAGATCTGAATGGCGGATCGGATATCTCTGGGTGGCGGAACAGACTGTTGTTGCAGATCTAATGGATCTAATAGATCGGAATGGCTGGTCTGGAACTGCGGGACTGATGTCTGCTGCTGCTGCACCTCTTTGCGCACTGATCTGGCAGAGATGATGTGTGATCCCCAGATAGAAAAGGGAACTATGGTCTCGAGGAGTGTCAGGTGCTACAGATCGCAATATACATAAGGGTCTGACAGTAGTACTCGGCCCAATATTTCAAGGCTCTAACTAAGGAGGATCAACCGTACCCTTAGCCGTCCAACCCGACTACCTTATCGTACGGGCGAGTCATCTCTCTGAGTGTTGTTCTCGGTGTACTGTAGCAGCAAGACGGCCGACGGTTTATCTATGGCGAGGTTGTAGAGGAGCTAGGGGGCTCCCGATATACCCAGAAGGTACTTGGAAGACAGTCCGTACACGGTTCTGTCTAGTGCGCTACTACTCGAAGGGGTACCCACAGGGGTTACAAGGGAGTCCAACAAGCGTGACCACCTCTTGTATTTCCTGCGTGCATACCTCCCCAAATCCGCAGGTTTATGCGCTCAACGACAGATCCCGTGGTTTAAAGACGTCGGAACACGTCTCTAGCCAAAAAAAAAAATTGCTAAGAAATGGAGATCCCACTGGCCCTGGAAAGTGCTCTGATACCACTTGTTATGCTCTTAACCTGCAAAAAGATACCCAAATACAGAATATGCGAAGAAAGATACCCAGAACATAGAATAGTGAGAGACAACAGCAAATGTTTTATTATTCAGAAAGCAATGTTCACTAGCCTCTTCGAGGGGGCAACCTCCAATAGAGCAGAGCTCGATACAAAATAAGACACGATGCTCCTCGCAGGGAGTCTCTATCTTTTATATATGACTCATACATGCAATACCACGGATCAATACCATGGGTTTTATTAATACCATCTATCTAATACTACGGCCCATTTGCAACTAATTGTGGTCCCGTCATTAATTGCGGATTAACCACTTACAATTATTAATATGGGCTTTATTAACTCTTGACTATGACTCGATCCCATTACATAAATAAGGGGGTTAGGGTGGGACCCTAACAATGGTTGCAAATGGTTTAATGGTGTTACATATACTATGGCTTTTTGTAGAATGAAACTAGTGTCGGTCTTCATAATTCTACTTATAGAAATTAAAAGGAAATTTATTGTAAAAGAAAAAATATTTTGAAGCATGGGTTTCATGCTCTTTTATTTATTTTCTAAGTCAAAGCCTCCATTAAAGGATTCTAGGTTTTGTCACGAGTCAATAGAGTCATTGTCATTTATGTAAAAAGAATTATTTTTAGTCAAAAGAGTCATTTGTAACATCCACACCAAGTCGGCCTTGTCCTCATGAAGTTGGCCTGGATTAGGGCTATTCGACCCAGCGGAAGGAGTATATATAGAGGCAAATCGACTCATTTGTAGCACACACTCGACAAGTTCGACCTACAAGAGAAAGAGGCAGAAAAGAATAGTGAAGTTGGGGAGAAAGAAGGAAGTTAGGGAAGACAAGAACCAAGTTTTTGGGTGCCTCTCTCTCACGCGTGCAAAGTTATTAGACTGTAGCTAGGGCCGAGATTTCTGAATCTATTGCAGGTCCAAAATTTTGGATTGAATTTGCATCTGGGAAACTGACACTTGGCAACTTTGGCAAGGATCATCTACTGGAAGGAAGGGCTCACTTGGTGATTGGATGAGGTCTTTGTCTAGGTCTAAAGGGCCTCGGATTGTCTCATCTTGATTTGAATCTACTAGTGGAAGAGTTGGACGGGGTTTTCCCCTTGGGGGAGTTTTGCGCTGCCTGAGTGCCTACATCTTGTGTCTCTTGTTCTAGTGGTCTTCATATACATTTAATTTGGAAATTGCTTGATGAAAGATAAACTAACAAAGAAGTAAAAGAAGTCGACATAAATCACAAGTAATTATCAAGAAAGAGGAATCAAACCCTAATTCTTATAAGCATTGATTTCTCAACATGGTATCAAAGCTAAGGTGAAAGAAGGACTAGTTGAAGATCACTTTGTTGGCTATCAATTGAAGGAAGGAAAAACAATCTTGGAAGAAAAGGTCACTCCCTCAATGGCAAGTTATTTGAAGATGGGACTCAATATCATAAAAATTGCAAGAAGCTGCGTTGGAAGGATCACCTACAATCTATCTAGAAGAGTCGAGACTAAAGGATTCTTGGTTGCACTTACAGGTACACTTGATGATGACAATGCATGGATCATTGATAGTGGAGCGTCAAGACATATGACAGGAGAAAGTGGACAACTTCATACTCTATCAAGAGAACCATCATCACATGCAATGGAGCTAGGAGACAACAATAGCTATGTAGTCAAGGGCCTTGGATCTACATCATTGAAGCTAGAAAGTGGAGCAAAGCTACATCTCAATAACATCCTCTATGTCCCAGGTTTGAAAAAGAATTTACTTTCCATTTGTTGTTTAGAAGATAACGGAGATAGGGTTGCTTTTGTAGATGGTAAAGTTTTGATTTGGGGGAAGTATTCAAGTATTGAAAAGGAAAAGGTTATTAGAATTCGTGAAGGAATACTATATAGAGTTATAACACCATCTCCTCAAGCCCTTGTTCACATGGAGATTAATCCTATCAAACTTTGGCATAAAAGATATGGGAATATTCACTACAAAATAATACCTTCTCTAAGTCAAATGCTAAATGGCATCCCCAACATCAAGGAACACCATGACGGAGTATGCAAGGGATGTGCTTTGGGAAAGAATACTAGGAAACCCTTTACAAGCAGTAACACAAGGTATAAGGAGATTAGACCTCATTCATTCGAATGTTTGTGGGCCCATGTCTAATAAATCTCTTGGAGGCCATCTTTACTATGTGACCTTCATTAATGATTACTCTAGAAAGACATGGCTCTATCATCTCAAGACAAAGGACGATTTATTTGAGAAGTTCCAAGGAATTTAGATCCGAAGTTGAGACCTTAACCGAAAGAAAGATAAAGACTCTAAGATTCAATAATGGAGGTGAGTACACTTCAAAAGAACTTATTGCATATTGCAAAGAAGAAGACATTAAGAAGGAGCTCGTGGAGTAGCAAAAAGGAAGAATAGAACCACAAAAGAATGCATAAGGACTATGATATTTGATCAAAGATCTACCAAAATTTCTATGGGAAGAAGCAACCATGACAACAATATACATTCAAAATCGAATTTCTCATAGAATCCTTAATAATATGACACCAGAAGAAGCATTCACATGGAAGAAGCCATGTGTAGACCATCTCTGAATCTTTGGGTGTCCCGCATACATTCATGTTCCAAAAGACAAGTGAAAGAAGTTAGACTCTACAAGTATAAAGGTGTCATCGTTGGTTATAGCCTTTCATCAAAGGCTTATAGAATTTACATCAAAGAAGGAAGACCAATCAAAGTTAGCAAGGATGTTATATTTGATCGAAACCGTGCCTACAAAGGATCCAAGGATATACCAATCGAATCCGATGAAGAAGATGTACCTCTATTTAGAGAAGAAGAGCAACATGATAAGACACCTACAAACCAAGAAGAAGAAGGAACAACTGAGCCTATTCAACCTATAATCATTCCTAAAACAAAGAAGAGGCCAAATTGGTTAAAAGGTACACTTGAAGATGTCGAAGGACAAGGAGCAACTAAAAGAACTTTTAGAGAAAGCAAGAGACTGAAAAGATACTCAAGATATGTAGCATACATAACAAAGTTAATCGAACCAGAACCAACTACCTTTGAAGAAGCCACTCATTAAGAAGAATGGAAGAAAGCAATGCAAGAAGAATATTAATCCATCATGATGAATGGGGTTTGGGAAATCATTCCTAGAACTAGTGACATATGTTGTCACTTCCAAATGTGTCCACATCCGCCAGCGAGGACACTCCATTCATATGTTTGATGGCAAGCTTGAGGTAAGAAAAGCATCAAATCACTGACTTGTCATGACAGGAATAGAAGAAGAAAGGCTTCTCAAGCTGCAAGGTACCTCTGCTTGTGCACAAAATTTCTCATACAATTGTCATTATGATGAAGGTACATTTCCATCAAGTTTATTATGGCATGCTAGATTTGGACACTTCAATGATGACAGCCTTCGCTTGTTGAAGAAAATGGTGTTATTGGTTTGCCTACAATTCATAGGAAACTTAAGCAATGTGATGCTTGCATTCTAGGAAAGCATAACAAACAATGTTTTAAGGTACCTCTGCTCGTGCACAAAATTTCTCATACAATTCTCATTATGATGAAGGTACATTTCCATCAAGTTTATTATGGCATGCTAGATTTGGACACTTCAATGATGACAGCCTTCGCTTGTTGAAGAAAATGGTGTTATTGGTTTGCCTACAATTCATAGGAAACTTAAGCAATGTGATGCTTGCATTCTAGGAAAGCATAACAAACAATGTTTTCATGATTCACATTCTAGAGCACATAGAAAACTTGAACTCATTCATTTAGATTTATGTCGTCCAATGCCTATTCCTTCTGCAAATGGAAATAAATATATGATGACATTTATTGATGATTACACCAGAATGTGTTGGGTTTACTTATTGAAGAACAAATCTGATGCTTTTCAAACATTCAAGAACTTTCATACATGGATTGAAAATGATGTACAATCTCATATTGGCTCTATTCGCACTGATAATGGAAACGAATACACTTCAAATGAATTTGAAAACTATCTTTGCCAACATGGGATCAAAAATCAACCAACTGTGCCTTATAATCCCCAACAGAATAGAGTAGCTGAAAGAATGAATAGGACAATCTTAAATATGGCCCACTCCATGATGTTTTTCAAGAATGTAAAATTGATGTTTTGGGTTGATGTAGTTCTATCATCTATGTGTTGTATATGTAAAGAATACATGTCCATCTAATGCTATCAGAAACAAGACTTCTTATGAAATGTGGTATGGCCACATTCCTTCGGTAAAGCCTCTCAGGGTCTTTGGTTCCACCTGTTACGCCTTGATACCAAAAGTGCATAGAAACAAACTTGGTGCAAGGAGTCGTAAGTGTATCTTCTTCGGGTATTCAAATACCTCCAAAGCCGACAATGTTGTTGAGCGACAACTTGATCGCTTGGATAGATTCGCAAATGCAAAATCATTTCAAGAATTTGATAATCATATTCCACATCTTGAAGGGGGGATTCCTATACTGGGGCAACCTATGGAATCTTCTTCTAAAGCTCTCCCCCCCGCCCACCCTTCCCCCCCCCCCACGCGCATGAAACTCCAACCACTAATGATACTTTGAGTGATGTGATTGACAGAATTGGGAGACTCAATTTTGATTCAGTCCCAACTCAATCAACTGAGCAGCTTGGACCATCTCAGAAAGGGCCCCCAAAGTGGCTGACAAAGACACTTGAAAGTGTCCAACCTAATAAGGTTGGAAAGACAGGAACAAGAAATTCAACCAGGCAAAATGGAGGCGATGTAGATGATTCTGATTCACCAGTTGATATGGAAGTTTCTTATAATTGTGAATTGAATTTGTCTACAGATTTTGAACCAACTTCATTCAAATAAGTCGCTTCTCATGATGAATGGAAAGAAGCGATGCAAAAGGAGCATGATGCCTTGATAAAGAATGGCACTTGGAAGCTGGTCGATCCTCCATTCGGAACCAAACCAATTGGCTGCAAATGGGTCTACAAGAACAAGTATAAAGTTGATGGCTCACTTGACAAGCACAAATCCAGGCTTGTAGCAAAAGGTTTTGCACAAAAGGAAGAGGTCGATTATGAGGAGACTTTTGCCCTCACAGCAAAATGGGCTACCATTCAGACACTCTTTGCCCTAGCAGCTCAGAACAATTGGAATGTCCATCAAATGGATGTAAAAACTCCTTTCTTGAATGGAGATCTAAAAGAGAATGTTTTTATGTCTCAGCCTGAAGGATTTGTTGTGAAAGGACAGAAACATAAAGTATGCAAACTTGTGAAATCCTTGTATGGCCTCAAGCAAGCACCGCAAACCTGGTATGAAAAGTTAACTGAGCATCTTCTGAAACTCAATTTCAAACAGTATCATCTTGATGATGCAACTTTGTTTGTCAAGAAAGTTGGCAAAACAGTTGTATATCTTGTGGTATATGTAGATGACCTTTTGATGACAAGGAACAATGAGAGCTACATTGCATCCATAAAGAAAGAATTGAGGAAAGGTTTTGAAATGACTGATTTGGGCTATGTTCATTACTATCTTGGTATTGAAATAACTAAACATTCGATATCTATATTCCTTTCTCAAAAGAAGTACATTGGAGATCTATTGAACAGGTTTGGCATGGCTAAGTGCAATCCTCTAACCACTCCAATGGAAAAAAACTTAAAGCTCACATCCATTGAAGGAAAAGAATTTGAGGATGCAACAAAGTATAGACAGCTTGTAGGAAGTCTCAACTACCTGACTACTACCAGACCAAACATTTTGTTTGTTGTTGGAACCCTCTCCAGATTTATGCAAAAGCCTTGTGAGGGACATTGGTCTGCTGTAAAAAGTTCTCTAAAGTACTTGAAGGGAACTCAAGACTTTGGACTCAAGTATACACAGGTGGGCGACTTCAGCTTGATTGGATACTGTGATTCAAACTTCGATGGAGACAAAGAAACTAGAGTATCTACTTTTGATTATGCTATAAGTCTTGGATAAGGAGTTGTCTCCTGGAGATCACGCAAACAATCAGTTCTAGCGGATTCCACAACAGAGACAAAATATGTGGCAGCAGCTGCGGCAACAAAAGAAATTGTGTGGCTTAAGAAAATTTCGGAACATTTGTAGGTAAAACAAGTACATTCGACTCCACTCATGATTGACAACACCTCTGCAAAAATGTCGGCCAAGAACCCAAAGTTCCATGATCGAACAAAGCAGATCAATACAAAATACCATCTGAATCGACATCATGTTGAGGCCAAGACAATCCATCTATGACATTGTTCCACTAATGAGCAGATTGCAGACATCTTCACCAAAGCACTTGGAAGAGAAAAGATTGAAAGATTCAAAACAATGCTTGGACTCACCAACATCCCTTCAGATTAAGCGGGGGAATGTTGACACGTAATCATGGGGATTAGGTGAACAGTTGTAATTAAGGTAAATAATAAATAATGGAAAAGGAAGAGCCATCGAGAGATGAAACTCAAGAGTCAGTCCCTCATGTATATAACTATGAACAATCTAAATGAATAAACACAATTTCATTTGAGGAGTTACCTCCTGGCCTCACAGAAAATAAGAAATTTTTCTAGATTCGAGCACTTAAGAAAAATCATTTTAATTCGAAATTGTTTAAAGTGTTTAGTATTTTAATTTCATGGTTCTACATGGTAGTAATTTTCGAAATTTAATTGTGTAAGTATTTTGCGTGCTAAGGGTTTCAAACATTTTTATGCTTGACATCTATTGAGATTGCTCGTTGTTTAATTAACTCTAAGCGAGGTTTTAACTACTTTAGTCTTGAATTATTGGATATTTATTGCATATTAAATTTTTTGAGAATTTTTCAAGTAATTGTTAAACACTCTTTCATCTATATAATTGGTATTCATCTTGAAGATGATATTGAAGAATTGTGAAGAGGTTTTCATTCCCTTTGAGCTACAATTGCATTGGAAAGAATCTAGATAAATTGAAGTGATAAGTTTGTAATTTAATTGGGCATTATATTGTGATATTTAAGCATATTGCTAAAAAGTTTATCTTTCAATCTAGTGAAGTGCACATTCATTTTGGTGATTAAAGGCTTTGATATATAACTCATAAATAAATCGTGACATAAGCACTTTTTATCCTTGAATCTAACTTCATCTTGCCCCATCTTCTAATTATCCAGTGCATTTTCATATTAGGTTAGCCTTGCATAATTAAAATTTACTTACAAGCATAAGCTTGGTCAATAGAAAGATAGATACCCATCCATTTTGCTTGGGAACCCTGCTTTTAATAGTACTTAAAACGGTGACCTTGCAGTCATCTGAGCCACAACTCTCTGCAACGCCGAAGTATTTTCAAGAGAGGTATCACTAATCACACCTTAGTGTGCTTCACCTTATCTTCTCTCTACCATTTACTATGGAATCAAGCTCAATATAGAAATGATCAAAGGGTTAAAACTTAAATAGGCACTTAACTAAAATAAATCAAGATTCCTGCATCTCACATTAGTTTTAGGATCTGCATTTCATATAAGATAATTATTCATCCAAGCAGTAGTTGCTCATCAATTACTTGGTCCTAAATTTCTTAGCAAGATAGTTGACTCCATAAGGCACTGGTATCAATCATTTAAATCTAATCGAACCCTATAAGTCTTGCTAAATATAAAACAAGTACTTGGTCATTTAACTGTGTCTCCCGAACTAGGTGGTTTCCAACTAGTTCTCCTTCATTCTATTTCCGTAGGATCTACCCCCCTTAGCCTGTTGTTGGGAGACAGCTTAAACGAAGAGATTGGGGATCAAGGTGACAACCCCAAATCTAAGTTGTTGTCGCACTGCCTAGACATTTTGTGCGACAACAATCCCTAAAACAAAAAGGAAAAAAACAAATTAGTGCCGAAGTTTTATGGACCATATCAAATTAACAAAAATATCAGCCAAGTAGCATACAGCTTAAACCTTCCGGACAACAGTCGAGTTCACAACGTTTTCCATGTATCTTGTCTTAAAAAAGGCAATGGGCAGACACCAATTAGCATAGACAACGCTTCTTATATTAGATGATGAAGGCAAGTTCATCTTAGAAGTAGAAGGAATTGTTACCACCAGGGAAAGGAAGTTGTGATCTCAAGCAATTAAAGAATACCTTATCAAGTGGAAGAATCTACCAGAAGAAGAAGCCTCTTGGGAGACAATTTTTTTGCTAAAATCACCCGTTGTTACGTGTGCTTCGAGGACAAAGCATTTTTTCAAGAGGGGGCCAATGTTACGTAATTAATTAATTATGTAATTGGGACACGATCAAAGATCATACCCCTTCTCGAAAAGGTTCCCAAGAGCTTATTTAAGCCAGGGCCCTTCTTGTAAAAAGTCATCATCATTCATTCAAGTATTAATAAAATTATTTCTTCTGTCTATTATTGAGCTTGATTTCTCTACACGCCTTGTGTTTCGTACAGTGTGACAAATATACAAGTGGACCTCATAAATATTGGGATGTGGAAGAACAATGTCTAGACTAAGAGCTCTTTCTACTCTTGATATTAGTGCTAGTGGTGATGCAAGTGGAACTACAAGTGCAAGTACTAATATAGTTGCCTCTTCTACTGAACAAACATTTTGTTCTTGTTGATGAGGATTAGGATTTTTATGATTAATGATATGTTAATGTATCCAATAATTGTCTTTAGCTCATGTTTTATTTCAGCCTTAGAACAAATAACCTCATGTATAAAGCCTCATCTATAAGGGCTAATTTTGGAGTTTTGCATCATGTAATCATCCATGAGAGTGAATATAGACTTGGTTTCCCTTGTAAAACGTTATTTATGTGTCTCATTTGTAAAAAATATATATATGTTTCGAGTCGTACCCATTTCAAAAACTTCTAGATGTTTCGGATTTTCATTCAACTTAGGTTCACTGTGCTTTCACTAAGTATGAAGTTATATTCTATCTTTAACCAGATGCCAAGCATGGGAAGAAAACATTCTACTTCATTGTATGCGTAAGTGGTTTAATACCAAGTCCCTTAAGGTGTTTAGAGGTTCTGTGGAACAAACAAAGTTCGTTCTTCAGGTTAAATACTCCAAAAGACTTTGAATATAAAGATCTCCATTGAGATACAAGAATATATATTAAATGTATGAATGAGAATGATGATACAATTGAAAGTGAGAGTCATGTATATATAGCCAGGTAAGTACCCTTTCACGAACAGTCATGTCTATAGACACATGCCTCTTTGTTTAACTAATTATTATTTTAAGTACATATTATTGTAATTATTATTTGTTATCTATATTTATTACTTTTACGTAATTATACTTGTAACATTGACTTCCTCTTCAAAAAGCTTTGACCTCAAAGCTTGCTAATGAAAAGGCTTGATCTCTTTTTTTGTTTCAAATGTCTTCTCGTCTCAGAATTGTCATCTTTGTTTATACAAGTTTATATAATCCTTCGAGTGATAAATAAAACTGTCGAACTGAGAATGGATTTGACCATCCTAAATTAATCTTTTGCGGAATCTTGTGGTTACTGGATACTTTGTGTGAATTGTTATCACACGACTGAATTGTACTGACATTAGTAGTCTTCGGAACATAAGTTTGTTGTTTATGTTCAAAGTGGTACAGATTCCTAAACTAATTGAGATGTTTGTTCCTGTGATTCAGATGTAGATAGAGTTATTTTGGTTTGTCCTTCCCCTATCATGTGTGTGGCGGTATTCTGATTTACTTAAGGTGACGATGTTGTTGAGTTGGTTATAGAACCTTCACTTGGGATGTTTATCATCTAAACTGCAACATCTAAGTGTGTCTCTTCTTCAACTGGTTTACCTCCTTCTTGAGTTATGATATTCACTGGATTGGTATTCGTTCCCTTATCTTCAACTTGCACTATTAGAACTCGAGATTTTGATACTTCTTCTTGAATGAGTTGTTCTAACTTGTCTTTTAATGATTTCTTATCATCCTTAAGTTTCTTAATTTGACTGAGTAGACTTTGATTATGGTTTCTCAGACGTAAAATTTATTTGGTTTCTTATTTATCAACCTTATTTTCAATGTTTTGACTTTTAAGCTTTTCATCTTTTAGATCTCTGATTTATTCTAATAAATTTTTATTAAGGTTCTTTAAACGTAATTTTTCTCTTCTTGTTCTAAAAAGTGCTTCTTGAGTTCCTTCTTTGTGACCTTAGTCTTCTTGACTTTTGCAGTTAATTTTTCAACGTGGTCCTTGAGGCAAGAAATTTCTTCGTCCTTTTCCATTACTTGTTTGTAATGTATATCTACAAAATCTTCATATTCCTGTTGTAACACTTTCTTGTTTTGTCGAAGTTTGGCTATGTCTTTCTTTTGATCTTTCAACTACAATTTCTCGATACATTGGATTACATCGTTTTGTAGGGGTGATGATGGGCATTTATCTTGTAATTTGGATTCCGTTTTCTTTATTTCCTTATTAAAATATGTATGTTGTTGCCCAATTGTTGCCATTAATTGTTTCATATCTCTTGCTAATGATTTTTTTTGTATCACTTAGACATTCAACTAAAGTAAAAAATTTGTAACATTTTGTGCAGACGACGTTTTGATTTCTGAATGACTCTTGACAATTAGGATATCCTTCTGAACAGGAAGGACATATTGAAAAGTACCCTATATTTGTTTTCTTCAAAACCTTCAAAATTTTATTATTCCTTTAGACTTTAGTATTAATCCTTAACGAATTCTATCGTTTTGATTTTTGACTCTCTCTCTCTCTCTCTCTCTCTCTTTTTTCTTCTTCTTCTTCTTCTTTTAACATATATATATTTTTTTTCAAATTTTTTTGTTATATCTTTTATTTTTATTGTTATAATTTCTTTTCCAACGACTTTCTTTTTGTTTTTTTAAATAATATATATATGTGTGTGTGTGTGTGTGTGTGGCCAAGGGTCTAATGCATAGTTCTAAAATTCGACCGTTTCGAAACCGAAACGGCCGATTTGATCCGTTTTGTTGCCCTCAAGAGTGACTCGGTAGAAGAAACGGCTCGTTTGGCCGAGTCATGGCTGACTCGGCCAACTCGGCCATTTCCATAGTGACTCGGCCGAGTCACAAACAGCAGCCTATAAACCTAGTAAAACAGCGATTTAACAATTTTTTAATGATTTTTTAAGGTGTTTGCTAATTGGTTTGGACTCCAATGTGTTTTATGAATTAGTTATATTTTATTTGGGGTCCATTTCCCCCTCCCAAACCCTGTTTAACACACTCAAATGCTTTCTACTATTGATATGCTATTCAAATTTCATGGTAATGTTAAATTCTTAAAGTAAAAGTGACATTCTCCTTAATCTTCATTTTCATCCTTTTACTTAAATTTTTAACATTACCATGAAATGACTCAGGATGTTTGAGAGTGGTTTCGGCCTCATTGGATTTCATATGGAGAAAGTAGAATTTTAGATTTCATTCAAAATCCAGCAGACTTATCAGTTTTTCAGGATTTCAGGATTGGAGGATTGCAATGTTTCCATTGAATGTTGTCATGTATTAGGGTATGGAACTCGTATTTAATCAAGAGCACCAATCCCTCTATGTACCTTGATGTTAGTGACATTGGTTGTCGAACTCCTCTGGGATTTGCTCCCAAACCAGGAGCTTCTGAAAATGTCGCTCCCGCTCCCGTTTTCGCTCTCGCTCCCCACTTTCGCTCCTGCTCCCAAGTAACACTGAGCCAGATGATGTTGGCAACTCTAGCAGTAGCCAGTAGTACTGGTCACAGACTTTTGTTGTAGAGGCCATTTATAGCCTCCTTGGTTATGTGTTTTTGTTTTGATCTCTATATCATCATCATTATGTATTGGACAATGCACTAGGTGCCATTTTGATATAATGGATATATTCATGAGCCTACTTTGATCATATGTTGGGTTCTATCTATATTATAATGATGTGTGTTTGGAAACATGAATGAAAATCTTTAAAATTATGTGTTTTTATAAAAAATAAATATTTAATGTATTTTTTACAACGACCGAGTCATTGAAATCGAGTCGACCGTGTCGATACCGAGTCGGAGTCGGAATCGGAGTTGACCCTTGGCCGAGTCGGAGTCGGAGTTGGAGTTTTAAAACTACGGTCTAATGGCAAGATGGAGAATCTCCACTTCTTGTATATATATGTGTGTGTGTGTGGCCAAGGATCTAATGGCAAGATGGATAATCTCCACTTCTTGGTAGCGAAACGTTTCAATCTTGACGACAACAATGTTGACAAAGTTTGATGGCCAAATGTCGGATCAAACATGACTTTGATACCAAATGGAACACACAAAGTTCATTCTTCAGGGTAAATACTCCAGAAGACTTTGAATATAAAGATCTCCATTGAAATACAAGAATATATATTAAATGATTTTGTTTTGTTTCTGAGCTCTGAGATGCGAACGTCTCACTCTGCAAGCATTGACGCAACCCTAATCCCTGTACTTCCCTGACCTTCCCTGCTCACGCCGTCGAACTCCTCCTGAACACCCTTCAATGGATGGGCCTGTAGGAGGGGTGGGATCCTCCTCCCCTCCTTACACAGTCTCTGCCCCTGACAAAGAACAGCCTGAAATTCCTCTGAACTACCCTGGCGGCTTACCAGATTTTGTTCAGGGAGCAAGACAGATGAACAGTGAAGTCGATCCCACGGCAGCATGTGACGCAGAGGACAAAGGAAAAGGCGCGAATCAAGCGCCATCCTCGTCGCAGCCAAAAGCGACCTCGGCCACTTGCATTCCGAAAGCAGCAGAGAGAATAAAGGTCGACCTTCCCAGTCACCGCATCAACAGCGAGATCCAGTATATGCAGGACCATGCGCTCATAGGCAAGTTCCTCGGTTTCTGGCCTACTGAAAAAGCGCTGCAGGGATGGATAGCCTCAAAATGGAAGCCTAAAGGACAGGTGACTCTGCAGTTAGGACCTAAAGGCTTCTTCACGGCCATCTTCTACTGTATAGAGGACAAATCTCGCATTTTCGAAGGTGGACCTTATTTTTTCAACTCCTCAGGCCTATACCTAAGAGATTGGAAGCCTAGGTTCAACCCAGATAAGGAAGATTTCAGTTGGGCTCCGGTATGGGTACGAATGTACTCCCTGCCTGTGGAATACTGGAGAGAAGAAACGCTAGCAGACATCGGCAACAAGTTAGGAAGCTTCATCAAAGTTGCTGAGGAAACCAAAACCCGAAGATACACCTCATATGCCCGGATCTGTGTCCAGATGCACCTGACCAAAGCTCTCGCCGACTCGGTAAGTCTCTATCATGATGACTTTGAATGGAACCAACCTTTAGATTACGAGCATATCCCTTTTCGTTGTCGTAAATGCCATGAACATGGCCATCTCTTTCGAGATTTTCCTCTGAACTCTCAGATCAAACCCCTAGATAAGGAAGCCAGTAAAGACTCGGAAGGATTTACTAAAGTCCCGAATCGTCGACGGCATGCTAAGAAAAATCAAGCTGTT
Organism: Pinus tabuliformis; assembly: GCA_031772625.1. NCBI lineage: Eukaryota > Viridiplantae > Streptophyta > Pinopsida > Pinales > Pinaceae > Pinus > Pinus tabuliformis. The sequence goes on from CM062815.1 coordinate 936,734,078, forward strand.
CCAGAGAACCCCTTTAAACCTGCTTCCCAGAATCGATTCATTTTGCTCTCTTCTCCAGATCAGCCAGCTAATCCAAGTTCAGAATCCAAGGAGCACCCCTCCCACCCCTCATCTCCCAATGCTGCCTTCGCCCCTACATCTACTCCCACTCCCCTTCCTCCCAGCTTTACTTCCAGCTCTCATACAGACAAAAGTCCGGCTCTAGATGCTGGCTCTCTCCCCTCCTCCTCCGAGAAACCCGTTCCAGAGCTCAACCAGCAGCCCTCAGCAATGGAGCTAGATGCAGCACTAGCCCTTAGTCTACAGGAAATAGTAGCTGAGGAAGATCAAAGTTTACCTACCAGCATGGAAGAAGATCCAGAGAAGGTCAGCCTAGATGGTCTAGACATCCTCAAATTAGAAACGGCATGCAAGCAAAAAGAGTTCAACTCAATACCCCCTTGGCAAATCGACAGGCTTGAAGGAGTTTTAACCAAAGCACAGCGCAACAAAAATCTGGGCATACAAGCAGGAAGCCCATGGGATGGAAAAAAAATTCTCAAAGAAACTAAGAAAAGAGGGCGCAAAACAGATCTACAAAGGACAATCATAGTAGGCGAACTACTTATGGAATCTGGCAGATTCCCTAAGTTGACGAAGTTTTACAAACCTAAACCCCATTGTTCCCCATGAAGCTCATCTCCTGGAATGTGAGAGGACTCAATAGCCCCTCAAAACACAGAATGATAAAAAATTTGATACAGCAAGAAAAACCTTCCTTAGTTTTTCTTCAAGAAACAAAAAGCAACACTACTGCTATAGAAAGAATCCGCAATAAAGTCTGGGCAGGCAGCTGCTCAGTTTCAGTAGACGCCTCTGGGGCTTCTGGTGGACTGGCTATCTTGTGGAACCCGCAGGTTCTTACTCTCAGCGACTTTCATGCCACCCATTACCTAATCCAAGCATCATTCCATCTTATAGGCACCAACATTCATGGGCACCTCTCAAATGTATATTTTCCGCAGACTCTTCAGCAAAAATTAGAACTTTTGGATACTCTTACCATCCTAAATGCAAACAGGCAGTTCCCCTTATGGATTGGTGGAGGTGATTTCAATATCATCAAGACAATGGAGGAGAAACAGGGAGGCAGAACAAGGCTAGAAAATGACAGCAGCGGACTCAGAGAATTCATTCAAAACAATCAACTAATGGACATTCAAACCTCCAATGGAGTCTTCACATGGACTAACAAGCGCAAGGGTACCCAACACATCGCCTCTAGACTGGATCGGTTTCTCATCTCAGACAACGCCATCCACCTGGGAGGGGACTTTCACGCTTCCATAATGCCACAAGGTGGATCAGATCACTGGCCAATCATGCTACAATGGTCGCGGCCAGGCACAAGAAGTAATAGACCTTTCCGATTTGAAGCCTTCTGGCTTTCACATCCTAACTTCAAAACAGTAGTAAATGAGGCATGGCAATCATTCATCCCACCGCCAGGCGCCAAAATGTTCCAATTCCAATGGAAATTAAAAAACTTAAAACAAGTCCTCAAAGTCTGGAATCGCACTCAGTTTGGCAATATTTTTGAGAATCGAAAAAGGCTGGAACAGCAAATGATGGTACTCCAACAAACTCTCATCAGGGAAGGTAGGACGGAGGAGCAAGCGCATCAAGAGCAGATTCTCTGGAATCAAATTGAAGACCGCAGGAAGCAAGAGGAAATCCTTTGGAGACAGAAGTCCAGAATCCAATGGCTCAAGGAGGGAGAGAAAAATACAAAATTCTTCCATAGAACTGCAATCCAAAGAAGAATGCATAATAACATAGCATTCATAAATAATCAACAAGGGGAAAGGTTAGAAAAGCATGAAGACATGGAGAAGGAATTCAAAGATTACTTCCAGGAAATTCTTCGGGAGCCTCCTGGAAACAGAGATCACGCCATCAGAAAGATCACGCAGCACATACCCAAAATCATAACGGAGGATCATAACAACAATCTGCTCAAGTCCATTTCACTACAGGAGGTAGAAGAGGCAATAGCCCAACTCAAGGATGGCAAAGCTCCTGGTCCTGATGGATTCACTGCCAATTTCTTCCACGAGTTTTGGGAGCTCATCAAAACAGAGGTTTGGGAATTAGTGGAAGAATCAAGAACTATGCACTGGATTCTACCCTCCCTCAATGCAACTTTCATAGCACTAGTTCCCAAAGGAGATGAACCTAATAAGCCTGACAAATACAGACCGATAGCACTCTGCAACGTCATTTACAAGCTCATCTCTAAAGTACTGGCAAACAGGCTCAAACCTCTCCTTCCTCTTCTCATCTCCCCGGAGCAGACAGGGTATGTAGAAGGGCGGCAGATTATGGACGGCATCATCCTATCAAATGAAGTAATACACTCTCTTAAGCTTCTGAAAAAACCAGGTATGCTTCTAAAGCTGGACCTCTCCAAAGCTTTTGATAAACTTAGCTGGAATTACATTCATCAGATGTTATTGGCTTTTGGCTTCAATTCCACCTGGACCAGATGGATCTTAAATCTCATCTCCTCTCCCAGCTTCTCTGTCCTGCTCAATGGCTCCCCCTCCTCGCCTTTCCGTCCCTCCCGTGGTATTCGTCAAGGGGACCCCCTTTCTCCCTTCCTTTTTGTCCTCATGGCAGAAGGTTTAAGTCGACTCCTCAAATCAGCCATTTCCTCCCAAGCTCTCAAAGGTATCTCCCTTCATGGTCATAATCCCCTATCCCATCAGCAGTTCGTAGACGACACCATGTTATTTGGTCATCCCTCCTCACAAGAGGCCAAAGCCTTTAAATCTCTGCTCTCTCTTTTCTCAGACGCCTCTGGCACCTCCATCAACACTTCAAAGTCCCAACTCTTCTTCTTTAATACCCCTGTCACCACTCAAAGGAATATCGCTCGTATTCTGGGGTTCACCATTGCCTAGGGGCTCCTTTGCTAGACTCAGCCATCAAACACGCTTCCTGGAGAACTCTCCTTGACAAGCTGGAATCAAGGCTCTCTTCTTGGACCTTCCGCTCTCTAAACATGGTCGGACGACTTATCCTGATCAAATCGATTCTCCAGGCCATGCCTTTGTATCTTTTCTCCATCCTTGCAGCGCCAAAATGGGCTCTCAAAGCCATACGCAATCTTCAGCGAAACTTTCTGTGGGGCTCCTCTAGGCTTAACAAGAAATGGGCTCTTGTCAACTTGAAGGAAGTTTGTCGAACAAAAGCAGAAGGCAGGCTTGGACTAAGGGATCCTCTGCAAAGCAACAATACTATGGGAGCTCGTATTTGGTGGAACTGGATTTCCAAACCACATACACCCTGGGCAAAGCTTTGGCAAGCAAAATACGCTCCAGGCAGCCAATGGAATGATCTCATTAGAATCAACACTACGACTCAAGGTTCTCTGATATGGAATGCCGCCAAGCTCCATAGCACCTTCATTCAAGAACACAGTTTTTGGGAAATTCACTCCGGTACCACAGCAAGGTTCTGGGAGGACTCGTGGCAACAACTTCCAAAACTAGCCACACTCTTCCACAAGCCAATCTGGCAGGTTACCATGCAACAAGCAAATCGAATCCTCGTCCATCAATTCTGGCAGCAGCACACGGTCCAAGACTTCCAAATTTGGAAACCAGCAAGCACTTGGCAACCTGATTGGCATGGGGAAACGTATACAGAAATAGAGCAGGAGCTAAATTACAGGAGAATCAAATGCTCACAACTGGAGGACAAACTGAGATGGGGTCATACGCCAAAAGGAATGTTCACAACCAAGGAAGCTCACCAGCTTCGCTACTCAGTCTCCCAAACAGAAAAGGATCCACTATGGGAAAGAGTCTGGCAACCAGGCATATGGCCCAAGATCTCCACTTTTTTATGGCTTCTAAGCAAAAGACGCATCCTTACCTGGGATAACCTGCAAAAAAGAGGATTTATTGGCCCATCAAGATGCCCCAACTGCAATCTCCACTCTGAATCCATCAGACATTTAATGGAGACGTGTCCACTAGCAACCCAACTATGGGAGAGAATTGACCACTGTAATAGGAGATCAGAAAATCGAATGGGAGACATCACAGAAACCATTCGTACATGGACAAAGCACCCTTTTAAAAGCCCGCTACTGAACTCGCTGTGGAATCTAATCCCGGGCTTCCTCTACTGGATCCTCTGGAAAGAAAGAAATAGCAGAATCTTCAACAACATCAGCCGGCCAATCGATGCACTGTGGCTCCTCCTGAAACAATATCTTCAAGAAACTTTGGCCATCAGAAACTGGAAGAATTCGGATGCGCCAGACAATCCACAGGAATGCCTTATCCTAAAAGCCTGGAATCTGGATCTATCCTTTCTAGCTCAGATCAAAGCCAATCCAGCCTCTAGCTCTGCCTCGCCCCTCAACTGGTCCCCCCTGCAACCAACTCATTCAAGTTGAACTTTGATGGGGCTGCTAAGGGTAATCCTGGACCGACGGGATTTGGAGGAATCTTCAGGAGCCACCTGGGCACAGCTCTGCATATCTATTACGGATCAATTGGCAAAGACACTAATAATGCAGCTGAGCTGGAAGGACTCTGGAAAGGGATCTGCATTGCAGAACAAAAGAACTTCTTCCCCTTAGAAGTCGAGGGAGACTCGCTTATCCTAATCACAGCAGCGACCAGAATCCAAGCAGGCACTTCCGCAGCTAAGATCGCCTCCAGCTGGAGGTTGCTCAGCAGATTGGAACTACTGGAGGAAAGGCTGAGAAATCCCCGAAGCATCACCTTCAAGCATGTCAGACGAACGGCCAACAAAGTCGCAGACAGACTGGCCAATCAAGGAGTAAACCAGCAACTTCTTCAATTCTCAGGCCCCCTCGAAGAAGCAGATGATCATCAGCTCAAAAAGGAATGCACATCCCTGGTGCATCAGGATCACTCACCCCCGGATGCGGGTGGTTAACAGCTCAATGGTTACGTGGAAGGCGTATCACATGGGTAGGTGTCAGCCCCCATGCGCCACGAGTAATAATGCTGGTCAGGCGAGTTGGGCTCGCACAAGTTCATTTATGAAGACATTAACTTCGTCCATCCGTTGCAAGGTTAACAGTGCCATGGCGCTCCATAAGCGAACTGCTCCCGTGGCTTTGTTGCATTCCTCTGCAGCTCCTTGGATTGCAGCGCTGTGCGTTTTTCTGAGTCTCTCCGCTAGCGAACACGGGCACGTTAGTGCGCCAGGTTCATATGAACCATTTGATGTTTTGTTGTTGTCTAGTTCAGAGCACTCTTCTATTTGCATTCACCCTCTGAACGCCGCAATGCCGCGTGAAAGGCCAAGGTTATTGAGTAGACGAGGTGGCTCTGGTGGCCGAGCAGCGCCTCAGCGGTCTTCTGAAACACTGGAACCTGGGCGGAGCAGTCCACCGGTCACAAGAGGCGGAAGAGACAGGGGTCGTGGAAGAATTGGGAGGGTCAAATGTGAGCATGCTGCTCATCCCACTGTGTGTTATCGCATTCCATGCTCTCTCGCTAATTCCACTTTCATACTCTCTGTCACCATAGAAAAATGTGAAGATAACAGGGATCTGGGAGCCGCCCATCCTGAAGCACTTGCCGAACAGAGGAATGTGAATCCAGTGGATAACCTGCGCCCGGTCATGGGGAGTGCTTCAATGTTGGACACGGTCGTTCCTACAGGCCCAAGTGCGCCTGTACGTGGCGTACCCACAGGCTCGGTGGCTCCACATTCTGACTCGGAGGACTCTCTTCAATATGGATGCAGAGTCGTCGAGGAGCCTTATACCACTGATGATGACTGATACAGCATGACTACGTTTTGTTTTCGCAGCTACGGTTTGTCTAAGGTCTCTGACTGTCAATGTGTCGTTTATACTTATCATGACTATGTATTGTTTCGTGCAGTCACTGTTTGTCTCAGGTCTATGTCCGTCCATGTGTCGTTTACACTCAGCACTGTGGCATGTTGGTCCAATGTATTGTCCCCGCTTTGTTCAAATCCGTGTTGTGTCGAAGATGAAGTCAACTTACTGATGAAGGTTCACACTATTTTGACCTCATGAGCTTTTTGTAATATGCCATTCTCAGGGCAGAACTCTCAAGGCCACGGCCTTGCTGTAACTTTTTTGTATCAATAATAGAAGTAGCCAGATTGAGAAAAAAAAAAAAGGAAAATATAACTTTTTTGTATCAATAATAGAAGTAGCCAGATTGAGAGAAAAAAAAAAAGAATATATATTAAATGTATGAATACGAATGATGATACAATTGAGAGTGATGGTTTATATATTTAGCCAGGTAAGGACCCTTTCACAAATGGTCATGTTTGTAGAAACATGCCTCTTTGTTTTAACTTATTATTATTTTAATTACATATTATTGTGATTATTATTTAATATCTATATTTGTTACTTTGCATAATTATATTCATAACATTCTGCCTTTGATTGTGTCGTGGAGTATTTGAATTGCAAGAAATACTGATCTCTTCCAAGACAACGAAGTGCCTCATTTTCGGAAACATCGTCAAATTTTGTCTTTGTATGATGGTATCTAGCATAGTTACTCGGGTAATGCTCCCAGGCATTGGAGAGCACGTAAACCACTCTCCCCAGGTCTTGGGAGCTGGTAGGAAACGCTCCAAAATCACTGGGAGCTTAAATGGATACTTTGGAGCTTTTCAGGAGCTTCACTGCAACAGATTTTGACGTTTCAGTTACTTATTTTGTGCAGATTTTGATGTTTCGGGTACCTATTTTCAGCAGGGAAGGTACCATTTGTTTATTTTCTAAGTGATACATGCCAAGTCAGGGGGTTGGACTACATGAACTATGTAAAGCGACAGAGACATGGAGATGTAGAAAAGATTTCAACAAAATATAGACAGTTGCCAGTCATTCATTGGCAGCTTCGGTTGCAAATCTTGAATTTCAACAATTGCAAATAAGTCTACTCTCTTGAAACCTAACTTAAAGCTTTAAAGGTAAGATCCAACGAACTACAGTGACAGCCAGAAAGAGAAAGAGTAGTGTGTGTGTTAATTTCATTTTATAAATTTCCAAACTTGAATTTTTAAGTTGAAGATAATATAGCATTGCATGAAATCACATAATAATCGAGTAATAATAACGTTTTTTCCAGCTTGGGAGTTCCACATTTTTCTTTGTTGGGAAGGGATTTGATTGGCAAATCATTGATGGATTAATATTTTGATTTTTTTGGCAGTGTTTCAAAGTTCAATAGTTTACATATTTCTTTGCAAGATGGAATTTGATTGGTAAGTTTTGGATGGAAATAGATAAATTATTTTATTTTTATTTTTAATATATATTAAATTTTAATATATTATATTATTGCCACTCCCAACTTGAGGTTTCCAGTGAATTTGGGCAAGCCATGCCAGATACTTGTTCCCCTGTACCCGAAGCACCGACGTACCGGAAACTCGTGCAACATAGGCATCAAGTCTACCCCAAAAGTCAAACCTCCTTGGTAGATATGGCAAATAGGTAATATAGATGTAGGAAATCTTTTCCATGGGTATTTTCTGCTCCCCTGGATCATCTAGGGATGGATGTGTGATCTATTTCAGTGACTCATAAAATCTGATTTGGAGCAAGTTTAGGATGCAGAACAAATAACCAGGCTGAATGGAGAGTACTAGTTCTGGTCCTGAGGCTGGCTTTGGAAACAAACCTACTCGTATTCAAATCATGGGAAACTCAAAGCTGGCGGTAAACTGGATTTCTGAATCTTTTGGTGTGCACAACAGCGTATTAAAGCCTCCATTTGGACAAGCAAAGCTGTTAGTAAACAGTCTTTTCTTCAGCTATTTCTCCCATATCTACAGAGAGTTAAACACTGAAGCAGTTATCCAAGAAAGCTTCAGAACTGGAACATACAGCTTGGGAAATTTCCCAGTTTGACGAAAGTGTGTCACACCCAGCTTTTCTTAGATCACATTACCACTAGTTCCTTTTCATGCAGCTGTTTCTGATGACCATCTGAGTCTTATGTGGATAACAGTTTGATGCTACCCAGATGCTTGTGTTTGAGTTCCCTGATGTTATTCTGTAACAGACAACAGTCTACTTTTGATATTGAGTTATAACTGGACTGCCCTTTGTAGGTTTTGTTGTTTTTGGCAATTTCCCTCATACTGTTTGGTAGAGCCGACTACTTTTTGTGTGCCATAAGCACGTTGGAGTGTAACCTCTTTCCTCGAGGGATAAAAGTATATGATTATATAGAACAAAATATGTAGCAAATTTAGTTACTGAAGATAAGGATAATTTTTCAGCCAAAAATAGATCTACCCAGAATAGAGAGATCTTATCTTAAGACTCTCGACTTCTCTTTATTTATTAAAACAGGATGCCTATGAACAGTGGCCATTACTTAATATAACAACACAAAAATGAACCAATTGAAACAATGACATAAATGAATTCAAGCCAAAAACCTCCAACGATGGTCAAAGCCCAAAAAGAAATTCTCAAGAATTATCCAATAGTTGTAAAATATATAATGCAACCCCAGGAAATTTCAGACAAGGCGTATTGTTAGCTAAGACATTTAAAATGAAGAGATTAACTGCAACGACCAATAAGCATTATAGAGGTTACAATAATGTATGTTGTACTTCTAGAACAAGTCAATAATCAAGTGAAATGGTACTCAACACCATTATCACATGATGTCCTGACTCCTGAGTATATCCAGACCCTGCAAAATTATTAAGATCCTCAATACATAACCGTGGTCTCTGGGACATTTTTTGAATAGAGGGAACCTTACCTTAATATAGAGTAACTGGCTAAGAATAGCCATAACAATACACGCAAATATAGTGGACAGAATGTCTCAACATTTACAATATTTAAGGGCACATAGCATTTTACAAAATTTCATCTAGACAAAAGAAGATCATGAATTTCACCTATTTTGATGCACTAAGTTATTAACTTGAATTGTTTTGAGTACTCCAGGTAAGGCTGCTGCAAGGTGGTCTTCAGACCAAAATGCAGCTATTTTTTTATACGAGGTTCCTTTGAAGAAACTAAGTTTCCTAAATAAGACAGTATTTTTATGTTTCCATTTCATTTTTGAAGCAGTATCAATGTTGCCAACTAAAACACAAATGAGAACAACACAAGCAAGAAAAGTTTTAGTGTTGTAGGTTTGGAAAATCATGAATGTATGTATGTAACTGTTCAAAGGAAAAAATATACCACTACTTTTGAACGCATCAAGGGATGCAGTTAGGGCTCTTAATTACATCAATGGGGAGTTCAGGATATTTTAGATTACAAATTAGAACACAAGCCTGGAGTTCATTTCAGCATTTCAAAGTAAATTCACTACCCAATTATCTTACTAAATTACTACCAAGAAATGTGGGTATCGAGTGTTTACAGAATAAATCCTGGACGAAAAGAAAGTCCTACCTGCAAGTCCTAGACAATTCAAAATGCTGTACACTTCCAATAACGACAAACAAACAAAAGAATTGACCCTGTTAAGAATAGCCCTTCCTCTATAAACTACTGGATCAATGTGACAATTTGCTGAAAGTATGTTGAATCTTGATATACATTCCACTGTTATTCCTACTAATGATTACAAATGACAAAAGAGATTCATAAAAATCAAGACAAACTTCCAAATATATAGACAATTCAGTTAAAACTACAGCCAATTTTTTTATATTCATATTTTCTTTGCTGGATTCGGGAATAGTGAGATATTATTTGACCACAAATACATAAGGCTAAATTAGTAAGAACAGCGGAAGCTATTACATACATGATAATAGAATGGTCTACAAGGTAATCAGCTTCTTCCTCTTCTGTCTTCATGTAGTAAACTCGGAATTCTCGGGCAACCTGTCTGATATCACTCTGACTTCCTGTTAAACCCACCAGATTTGGATGGAATTCTGCAATAAGAGCAAAATATATATCAACACTTTTGTTGGTGCACAAAAATCTATATTATATTGGCTGCACTACAGGAGGTTAGATAAGATGACAAAAGTTTGTTAATGTTCGTTATCACTCCAGAGTCCAAACTGTCCTTGGGGAATTTAGACCCAAGGGGATTGAATGAACACTTACGAAAAGTGCCAAGATCACCTCACACAATCCCTCTCACTTTGGGCTTAGCACTTGCTATCCTTGGAGAATCTCCCTAGATGATTTGAGGCTTCAACCTTGAAACTCTTGGGGGAAAATAACCACTCAAATCTGCAATATAACTTGCTGATCTGCGATAAAACAGAGTCTGTACTTTTCCTCTACAAATAAATAATAATAACTTCAAATTCATGATTAAATGTCTAAATAACACACAAAATTCACAAATCTGTGACTAGCATTGCATCGTAAAGATTGAACCACAGTATCACAGAGATCAAACACTTGAAAGAAAAGTTCAAACCAACAAACCAAGAGATAGTTCTTTATATTGCATCACATAATTGAGAAAAAAATATTTCTTACAAAGGGTTACAGGATAGTTGAGTTAATCCATATTATGAATGCAGGATAGACTGAGAAACATACTAAAGTGAAATAATGCATAAAACTTAAAGCATCAAATAACCTAAAGTTGAAGCGACTTTATTAATACCTATATCTAATATACAATTGACCATTATAATCTATTTACTGTAAAATCCTCCCTTAATGGTCAACTAACAACACCAAGCTTATCAAGTAATTTTACATATTTTTCAGTACCCAAAAGACTTGGTGAAGATGTCCACAGTTTGGTCCTCTATGGAGCAATATTACAGCTCAAAAGATCCATATTCCACAAACTGATTGATGAAGTGGCAATATCTCTTGACATTCTTGGTATGCTCATGGAAGACTGGGTTCTTGATTAGTTTGAGCACTCCATGTCAAAGAGCACGAGTGTTGGCTCTATCTGTTGCATCATCATGTCTTAAAGCATCCTTCTAAGCTATGTTGCACAAAATGCCGAAACACATAGAAGTTTCCGAAACGGGTATGGCTGGAAAGCTCAACCCCAAAATGTGCAGACATCACCCAAAACGTCATATATAACCTTTGATGTACAGCCTTATCTATAAAGCCTAATTTTGGATTTTTGCATCATGCGATCATCTATGAAATTTAAATGTCATCTATGTGTCATTCTAAAAATGATGATAACATGATGCGAAAATCCAAAATTAGCCTTTAAAGATTAAAAAAAAAAGCTATACATCGAAGGTTCCAAAATAACCCTTTATACATGAGGCTATATCTGCTAAAACTGTAATAAAACATGAACTAAAGATAAATATTGACTACATATTAGTAATCATAACAATCCTCATCCTCATCAACAAAAATATAACAAGATACTTGTTGACCCTTGTGAAAAGAAGAAAAATTGAATTTTTGTAAATGTCATTTGTTCCTCCAAGTTGCCAAGTTGGCCCTCCAGAAAGACAAGTCGGCCTCCCCAAAGGATTAATCTTTTCACGTGAACAGACAGCTATATCTTGGCACCTATCCTGCACCATTTGGTAAACAAGTTGGGATATCATTTGTCTCTCTGTTATGTGAGTTTTTGTGACATATAATTCTCTGTGATGTGAGTTCCTGTGGCATATATCTCCCTCTGATGTGAATTCTTGTGACATATCTCTCTCTGTGATGCGCGTTTCTGTGACATATACTTCTCTCTATGATGCGAGTTTCTGTGACATATCTCTCTGTGATGCAAGTTTCTGTGACATAGAATTCTCTGTGTTGATGCGAGTTTCAGAGGTACATAATGATGCAAGTTTCAAAGGCATATTCTCCTATAATGATGCGAGTTTCAAAGGACTTTATGGATAGGCATATGGCAGAATCCAGATTGGTTGACTATCCGATGGACAAAAACATGGCATAGTTTGAAGGGCTGAGTTGGCACTTGGATCACTGGTTAGTTTAACTTGGATTTCTGTTGCTGACGAAGAATCTATAAGGAAAGGATTGATGGGTTTTCCCATTGTGGGTTTTGCCCTGGCCTCTGGCCTAATTTATGGTGTTCCTTGTCTTTTGTGCATTGTATTTTTATAATTGCTTGATGACCTAACAAATAAAGAAAAATGCTGAAGGAAGAATATATATAAACAAATCACAAGTAATTATCACCTTCAAAAATTCTATCCTCCAATCGAATTTCAACACCACTTGTACCACCACTAATATCAAGAGCAGCAAAAGAGAGCTCTAAGTGTATTTTATTTTGCTGAAATTAGTTTCGGAGTGAAATAAACTGTAAGAAAAATGTTTAATTAAGTGTTTTTGGGCCATAGAAGGGACTCCCGCCCTACTTGGCCGCCTAATCAGGCCTGAAACAACCACTTCACTCACTGAAATGCCGTAGTTTTTGGCCGAAAAGGCCTTGAAACACTGTTGGCCATACCGAACGACATTTTGGAATTGTGAAACGTCGTATGGTAAGGCCGACAACAATTCAGGAAAGTTTTGGCCTAAGTTGTAAAAAACACCGAAATGGGTATGGTTGGAAATGCGACCCCTGAAAAATGGAAACATTGGGTAAAATTTTATATGTGCGAGTGTGTACGTAATAAGTTAATAACGCATCTTGTAAGAAAAAGAAGAATGAGAAACATAAATGACACTTTAGAGGGAATGGATGATTACATGATTCAAAATCCAAAAATTATCCTTTATAAATGAGGTTGTACATCCAAGATTCGAAAATCAGTCTTTATACACGAGGTTTTACATCCAAAATCAGCCTTTATAGGTGGCTATATGTACTGAAAATGAATTATAACAATAGCTAATGACAAGTACAATTACATATCTTATAATCCTAATCCTCATCTTCATTAACAAAAATAGAACAAGGTGATTTTTAGCAAAACTAGAGCATGGATTGATTAAAGATAGATTAGTTTGTGGAGTGATTAGAGATAAAATTTAATGTTATATTAAATCTATTTTGGCCATAGAAGGGCCCCACGACCTTCTTGGGTGCTTGAGAAAGCTCGCAAAGGTAAAAAAGTCACGAAAACAGGGCAAAATTGGGCGAAAATGAGGCAGATTTGGGTCAAAACACCACTAAAACATTTTGGTGGTGTTTTGGCTATGTTTCGATGTTTTGGGTACGAGTATGGCACCTTCGGGCTTGTTTCCTGCAACATAGGTTTCGGTCGAGTTTTGGTGTTTCAGTGATTTTCTGGAACCGATACGCTGCCCAGGAAGGCATTTAATTCAACATAGCTTTTAAACCAAATCGCCTTGCATGTTCCTTTCACCATTCCTCAATATTCAACTTTTGTCGATGAAAGCAATCCTACATGTCGATCTTGCTAGTCCATGTCACTGCACCCATGCCAAGGTTGAATATATATACAAAATTTGATTTTCTAATCCACACAACCAGCGTATTCTGAATTATATAACCACACAACCTAGGGTCTTTGCTTTTGTTGTACAAAATAGCAAAGTCAAGTGTCCCTCTCACATATCTCAACACCTTCCTTGCTACAGTCCCAAATCACGCCTCAAATCAAGCCCAATGGTTGTAACATATACCAAACTCTCCATTATCTAGTTCTACATCGACTCTTTAACTACCTTGGATTTGGTCTTGAATAAAATCTTTAGCCCTCTATATAGGTGTAGATTATATTCTGTGAACTTTCATTATGAACCTCTCATGCAAGGTCTCGAAACATTTTGTTTGTGAGACAAAAATGTTGCTCCCTATTTGCTTAAATGTTGCTCCCTAAACTTGAAAGATTGCTACAGTGAATCCCTAAATTAAAAGCTACTCAAGCAAATGCAATGGCACAAAATGTCTTAATCTCTACAACCTATAGATATCCAAGAGGATATCTATAGGAAATATATACAAGTCACATGGAAAAACTTTGAGGGTGGGTTACATGCGAATGTGTCTTTCTATGTCAAGCACTTCATGGTGATGAGGGATGGACTCATTGTTCAACCCTCGTACATTCTTCGCCATTGGATGCATGCCCCTAGGATCCCATTGGGAGAATTCAAATGTTAGCTCTCATAGATTGTGTTTTGAGGCTAACCACCCATTTAACCAATCACACAAGATCTGGAGGACACTTGGTATCTCACTCAACCCCAAGAAGTCACTTCTAGCAGTGTTTAAAGGCAAGTTGTTGGAACAACTCAGCTCTAGAGATAGTGAGTGAGTAGACATGAATGAGTAAAGGGGATACAAGAGATTTCCCTTCCATACAACAAGAATGCTATTCAGTCCTTCAAGATATACTTCATGAGGTAGATTATTCCGAATTTTGTAGAGATAGTAGATCCAACTTCAAGCAGCCTAAAGAAAGGCCACAACTTAAAAGTGGAGCAATGAAGCCAAGAAAGCTTTCTTGGATATTAAATAGGCTTTGTATTCCTCTCATGTACCTGCAAGCCCTAATTATAGTAGAGATTTTCAATTGTTTTCATTTGCCTCTGACTTCACCATGGTTGTTGTCCTTTTGCATAATAATAAAGGTCGTATGGAGAAACCTATAATGTGTGTGACCATGGTTTTCCAAGGTTCTACATTGAATTATAAGCTCGTGGAAAAGCAAGCATATGCGATGGTAAAGCCCTTGGCCTACTTTTGAGATTACTTTTGGAACGATAAAGTAATTACCTACATTTTTCACCCCATGGTCAAAGAGATATCAATACAAAAAGCAAGAGGTGGATAGCCAAGATACAAAAGTATGATCTCGAGGTAAAGTCAACCAAGTTCATTAGGGGCCAAGGACTAGCAAAAATGGTGGTTAAGAGCAACTTGGATGCTATCCAAGACATACAAGTAGAAGAACAAGTCAATTCATTAACTTCTTCCTTAGAACATTCCAAGAAGGCTATTGTGTTTTATTTCAAGAATTTGTCCTATCCACTTAGCCTTAATAGGACACAGAGGTGATCACAACAACTTAACGCTGCAAAGTACTATTTTGTGTGGGGTGGCCTAGGATGGAGTATTCTTGACTGTGTGATCTTATGTTTGGTGGATTCTAAAGAATCCAAGTATATTTTACAAGATTTATATTCGGGAGTATGTAGTGGCCACTTCTCAAATAGGACCAGTGCACACAAAGTCATGTGTGATGAATATTACTAGTCTACTCTATTGATAGACGCGCATGTCTTCGTTTGGGAATGTGAAGCTTTCCAAATATTTAAAGGGAGGCAAAAACTCCTTTCTTTTACTTTGGAACCAATTATAATGGAGGCACCTTTCCAGCAATGGAGGTTAGGCTTTATTGGGAAGATTTCACATCCTTCTAGAAATAGTCATAATTGGATTTTATTGGCCACACACTCATTCATTAGGTGGGTGGAGGTAGTTCCACTCAAGAGTTCCTCCTTTACCACCACTGTCAAATTTTGGAGGACAACAACATTACTAGCTTTGGTGTGTTGAATTTTGCATCTATGGTCAATCTTCATAATTAATATTTTATCCCTTGAAATGTACACAATCAAAAATGTAAGACATCTTCATGTCATTTCCAAAAGAGAAACTTTCGATTTTCAAATTTAATTTGTGGCTCCAAAAGTTGTCACGTCGGCCCTCCTAGTCAAATCGAGCCCAATCAGAGAGGCCATTCAGCCAGCCAAACTTCTATATACAAGGCATTCAACCTCCTCTTCCAAGCACAATTTGGATCTCACAAGTATCTTTTTGTTCATCAAGTGAAGAAGAGGAATAAGAAGGCCGAAATCCTCCAACAGTTGATTGATTTTCTCTCTCTTGTTTGACCTCATGCGTGTGGCATCCTTATGTAGTTTCGCATGTGTAGAGTTTTTGGGCACTTTCGGCAATGGGTCTGAATCTTTCTAGGTGCAGAAGAAGGCTGAAACTCAGCCCTAGTATATCAAATCAGGCAGAGTTTGTTAGGCAGCCTCATGACTTGACAAGAGGGCAATTTGACCAGTTTTGACCAGGGTTGTATTGTTGGTTAGTTTCACTTTGTATTTGACTTAGATGTATCTCTTGTTGAACTAAAGAATTTCTCTAAGGAAAAAGGCTGTTGGGTTTTTCTCCAAGTGGGTTTTCCCAAGAAAAAATGCTTTGTGTTTCTTGTTTGGCTTTCTATTTATGATACTGTTGACCTCTTCTGGTCAACTACCCATGCAGTGCACCCCGTTTTTCTTGACAGAAAGAAGCAACACCTTATTAGCATGTCCGTGCCATCCTGCCATCATCAGCAGCTTGATCTTTTTGGTTGTAAACCTAGTCTGCATGTATTAATTGTAAATAATCTTAGCAGACATGAGTCATGTATGTAATTCGCCTAGGTGGACCTAATTTTCTGATGATAATCTACGTCCCGGAAGGTTTTTTGTCTCACCGATCCACGGATCGGCAGAGTTTTCCTTCAAACCTGACCCCAAAGCCGGGATTGAGTTTGTCATTAGAACTTTAGGAGAATCCTAGTGTTTTGATCTGCTAGATTATCGTGGTGTCGCAGAGCTGGGTGATTTATGAGGGTCTGTATTAAATGGGTTTGTCCCTTAAGATGTAATTTTGTAAAAGTCATGATGTAATGTGTCCTGAGGGTCGAGAAATGTTTAAATCCCCTCATGAGTCCTAAGTCCTAGGTCCTAGGTGGTGTTTCCGAAGGCTTAGTTCAGTGATCCATTTTAAAATGAATTAAAAAAAAAAAAATTAAAAATGAATAAAAATAATTAAATAATAAAAAATAATAAAAAGTTAAAAAATGAAACAAAAACCCTAACTAATAAAATAATAATATTTTAAGTTAATAAATCGACGGATGAGATCAAGAGATGTCTTGATCCTCATCGACAGTCGAGATCATTTCTACATGGATCACTCGAACTAGCCGTTAGGATCATTTCCTTTATATAGGGTCTTAGGGGGTCTTTTGAGATATTCGATCTGTGAGTCTAAGACTGAAGAAGCTCTCTTGTAAATCTGTTTCTGGTTAATAAAGGAAGACTTTGGGGTCCATATCTTGTTGGTGTTACTCTCTTGGAATGCTGTGAGATCATTTCATTTTTTGCATATGTTATTTTCAGCCATTAATATTAGCTTCTTATAGAGTATTGTGAGCACAGGTATCTTGTTCACTTGCTGGGGTTTGGGTGCTGTTAGGGTTTCTGAAGTAATGGCAGGTATCTCCATTACTGTTTGAGATCTAGCAGCATTTTTGCCCTCTTTGTTGACGGTTGTTTTGAGCTGTGCAGAAAACATTTTTCTGAAGGAATTTTGTGGGCGTTCGGGGAAGTTCTCGGCTGAACCAGCCAACTCCCGCAAGCATTTTTTGCTGAGCCCAGTTGGATTCGATCCTGGGTCTATCATTCGGTTTATTTATTTGATTTGCATGAGAAATTTTCTGAAGTTCTTCACAGTGACAAATCTGAAATTTTTGTTTCGTTAAAATATTTCCGTTCTTATTGCTGAATCTGGCTGTTAAGGGGCCAAATCTGTAAATTAATCAGTTGTCTCAGGGTTTCAATTTTCTCTGATCTAGGGTTTCAAATTTTTTGCTTTATGCAGTTTTTATCAGGGTTTAGGGTTTTTAGGTTTCATTTTATCACATAAAAAATTTTGGAAAATCATTTTTGCCAGTTTCAGTTGTTTATCATCTTTCATGCTGAGATCTAAAATTTTCAAACCGAGATGCGAAATATTGATATCTGGTTGATGGTTATGATTCTCGTGGTAATTTAAAGTGTTCATCTTTTCAAATTTTTAGCTGCTGGATATCGTTTTTATCATTCTAAGAGCATTGCGTTTTCGCTGATGATAGATGATTGCTGTTCATGGTCCATCTTTTTATATCATTTAACAAGTAATCATTTTAAACACTATCTCTTAAGGCACTGGTCTGCTAATTTAATCGAATCATTTTTGTGCTTTTTTATATCGTATCTCGTGTCTCCCAAACCAACTGTTTGGCAGTTGGTCTTCATTATCTCGCAGGGTCTACCCCCCTTAGCCGCGGAAGACAGGCTTAAACGGAGGGATCGGGGATCAGAGTGACAGCCCCCGGTCCGAGCGTTGTCGTGCCAATCCGCGCGACAACATTTTTTGGCGCCGTTGCCGGGGATAGAGTTTTTCTGTCCTTGGTTTTTCAACATCTTTTCATCATTCATCGTTCATCTGTCTATCATTCGTTTGAGCCGGCAACACCAACATTTTTTGGCGCCGTTGCCGGGGACACTTTGTTCTCGGTGTTTCAAACGACAAATCATCCTTCTCATTTTTATCTGTTCATCTGGCCCAACAACTACAACATTTTTTGGCGCCGTTGCCGGGGACAGAGTTTTTCTGTTCCTGGAGTTTCATCGACATTCACCTTATCATCTTTCTCATTTCTCATTTTGAGCTGGCAAATTCAACCTTTTGGGTTATCATTTGGATCTTTGCCTTGCTCATAAAGAAAAGCATCCTGCTCAAGATTCTACAAGAGGAAGAGGTGGACGAAGAGGAAGAGGAAGATACTTCAGAGGCAGGGGGGGCAGACATCCTCAAGCAGAAAAGGCAGATCTGCATTGCATTCGCTGCAAACGAAATGGATCACATGATACTTCTACATGCAAGCTACCATGGGACAAAGTTGAGCAGAGAAGAAATCAGCAGAAAGGTAAAACTGATGACACAGACAAAGGTAAAGCACCTGAATCTGCTCACTATATTGAGGCACAATGTAACATTGGAGTAAATGAAGATTTGTTTAATGCTTCACTTGCTTCTTCGAAAAATGACTGGTTGCTTGATTCAGGAGCAACCTGTCATATGACTCATAGGAAAGATTTCTTTGAAGATTTCACTGACAATGTTGATGGAGCAGTATATTTGCAGATCAGTCAAAAATCAAGCCATCAGGGCTTGGCACAATCAGGCTTAAACTGCCTGGTCTTCCAGACTTTCTTCTGGATCATGTTCTATATCTCCCACAGCTCAAGAGGAACTTGCTGTCCCTCGTCCACATCCGCCAGCAAGGTCACTCCATTCACATGTTTGATGGCAAGCTTGAGGTAAGAAAGGCATCTGACCACTCACTTGTCATGAGGGGTATAGAAGAAGAAAGACTTCTTAAACTGCAAGGAACCTCTGCTCATGCACAACATTTCTCATATATTTCTCATCATGAAGAAGGTGCACTTCCATCAAGTTTATTATGGCATGCTAGATTTGGACATTTAAACTATGATAGTCTCCGCTTGTTAAAGAAAAATGGTGTTGTTGGTTTGCCTACAATTCCTAGAAAACATAAACAATGTGATGCTTGCATTCTAGGAAAGCATAGCAAACAGTCTTTTCATGATTCACATTCAAGAGCACATAGGAAGCTTGAGCTTATTCATTCAGATTTATGTGGTCCAATGCCTGTTCCTTCTGCTAATGGAAATAAATATATCATGACATTTATTGATGATTACACCAGAATGTGTTGGGTTTATTTATTGAAGAACAAATCTGATGCTTTTCAAACATTCAAGAATTTTCATAAATGGATTGAAAATGATGCACAATCTCATATTGGGTCTATTCGCACTGATAATGGAAAAGAATATACATCAAATGAATTTGAACACTATCTGCGCCAACATGGGATTAAACATCAAACAATTGTGCCTTATAATCCTCAACAGAATGGTGTAGCTGAAAGAATGAACAGAACAATTTTGAATATGGTACGATCCATGCTTTTCTTCAAAAATGTAAAGACAATGTTTTGGGCTGATGTTGTTCTATGTGCTGCATATATAAAGAATAGATGTCCATCTAGTGCTATAAGAAACAAGACTCCTTATGAATTGTCGTATGGACATGTTCCTTCGGTAAAACATCTCAGGATTTTTGGTTCCACCTGTTATGCTTTAATACCAAAGGTACATAGAAACAAACTTGGTGCTAGAAGTCGTAAGTGTATCTTCCTAGGGTATTCAAACACATCTAAAGCATACCGCCTCTATGATGAAGTAAATAAAAAGTTTGTTTTATCTAGAGATGTCATTTTTCTTGAATCATCCAAATATGACAGTGTTGTTGAGCGGCAACTTGATCGCTTGGATAGATTCACAAAACCGAAATCATTCCAAGAGTTTGATAATCAGATTCCACATCTTGAAGGGGGGATTCCTATACTAGATCAACATGTGGAATCTCCTTCTGAAGAACAATCTCCCCTGCATGACACTCCAACAACGGATGATGCTTTAAGTGATGTAATTGATAGAATTGGGAGACTTAATCTTGATTCAGTCCCAACTCAATCAACAGAACAGCCTGGACCATCTCAGAAAGGTCCCCCAAAGTGGCTGACAAAGACACTTGAAAGTGTTCATCCTGATGAAATTGGAAAAACAGGAACCAGAAATACAAACCGACAAGATGGAGGTGATGTAGATAACTCTAATTCACCTGTTGATATGGATGTTACTTATGATCGTGAATTGAACTTGTCTACAGATTTTGAACCAACTTCCTTCAAAGAAGCTGCTTCTCATGATGAATGGAAAGAAGCGATGCAGAAGGAGTATGATGCCCTCATAAAGAATGGCACTTGGAAGCTGGTTGATCCTCCATTTGGAACTAAACCAATTGGCTGCAAGTGGGTCTACAAGAACAAGTACAAAGTTGATGGCTCACTTGACAAGCACAAAGCTAGGCTTGTGGCAAAAGGTTTTGCACAGAAGGAAGGGGTCGATTATGAGGAAACTTTTGCTCCCACAGCAAAATGGGCCACCATCCGGACACTCTTTGCACTAGCTGCTCAGAACGGTTGGAAAGTCCATCAAATGGATGTAAAAACTGCATTCTTGAATGGAGACCTAAAAGAGAATGTTTTTATGTCCCAGCCTGAAGGATTTGCTGTGAAAGGACATGAACACAAAGTATGCAAACTTGTGAAGTCCTTGTATGGCCTCAAACAAGCACCACGAGCCTGGTATGAAAAACTAACTGAGCATCTTCTGAAACTCAACTTCAAACATTTTGATCTTGATGATGCAACTTTATTTGTCAAGAAAGTTGGCAAAACAGTTGTATATCTTGTGGTATATGTAGATGATATTTTAATGACAGGGAACAATGAAAGCTATATCGCATCCATAAAGAAAGAATTAGGAAAAAATTTTGAAATGACTGATTTGGGCTATGTTCATTACTATCTTGGCATTGAAGTAACCCAACATCCAAAGTCCATATTTCTTTCTCAAAAGAAATACATTGGAGATTTGTTAAACAGATTTGGCATGACAGAGTGCAATCCCCCTTGTACTCCAATGGAACAAAACTTGAAGCTCACATCTATTGAAGGAAAGGAATTTGAGGATGCAACAAAGTATAGACAGCTTGTAGGAAGTCTCATCTACCTCACTACTACCAGACCAGACATTTCATTTGTTGTTGGAATCCTCTCCAGGTTCATGCAAAAGCCTTGTGAGGGACATTGGTCTGCTGCAAAAAGAGTTCTAAGGTACTTGAAGGGAACTCAAGACCTTGGAATCAAGTATACACAGGTGGACGACTTCAACTTGATTGGATACTCTGATTCAGACTTCGATGGAGATCACGCAAACAATCAGTACCAGCAGATTCCACAACAGAAGCAGAATATGTGGCAGCAGCTGAAGCAACGAAAGAAATTGTGTGGCTCAGGAAAATTCTTGAAGATTTGCAAGTAAAACAAATACAATCAACTCCACTCATGATTGATAACACCTCTGCAATAAAGTTGGCCAAGAACCCAAAGTTCCATGATCGTACTAAGCACATCAATACTAAATATCATCTGATCCGACATCATGTTGAGGCCAAAACAATCCATCTCCGTCATTGTTCCACAAACGAGCAAATTGCAGACATCTTCACCAAAGCGCTTGGAAGAGAAAAGCTTGAAAGATTCAGAACGATGCTTGGACTCACCAACATCCCTTCAGATTAAGGGGGGGAATGTTGACACCTAATCCAAAACGGATGGGTGAACTGGACAGTCATCTAGAAGATGAACTGATCCGTTTTATGTATGTATAAATAATAGTTGGCTAATGAATAAAATTATCAGTTCTTTCTTGCGCTCATTAATTTCTGGAGTTACCTTGGCCTGACAAAAATGTCTAAGTGTGTGAGCGAATGAACTTGTGCATACGTGACCTTGCGAACACACACTCGACATGACTCGACGACAAGACACCTCAAACCATCAAAACAGCATATACTCAGAGTGATTGACCAACGGTGCAAGCGACAAGTGCGACACTTGTAGTAGATCGTTGAGTGGCCGCAACGACGCCTGGGCAACAGTGCATACAACTTTGTGTGTGAGTGTGACGAATGTTTACATGGCGAATACAACCTGTACACACGAAGCGGGACTTTGTGCATGGCCGGAACATGGCTGCAAGCGTGACATTGTGACCAACATGAAAAAAGTTGTCTGTTGAATGATCAAGCAAGGAGGGTGCAAAGACTCAACACAAGTTCACGGGATGAGCCCGAGTGCTTGCAAACAGCAAAGAAAAACCAAAAGAAGGCTTCGAAATTGAATGCACGCCAAAATTTTGGAGGGTGTTGCAGCCGCTACAACAGAATGATAAACCAGGATACCATAGTAAGTTTGACATCATTGGTTGGGCCCATATTGCATTGCGCAAATGTGGGACCTACCACCTTTTAGCTCGCCAACTTGGAAGGGGATCATGAGGAATTGCCTATTAATGGGAAACATTTGAAACATTACTTTCAATTGTTTTCAAAGATTAGACAACAGAAAAATGTTGATTTCCTAGGTTTTGGGTAGTATGTTTATTTGTGATTTTCAATCTCATTTTCATATTTTATATTGCTGATTTTCTGCTTTTAGGACAGCAAGTTGAGTCTCTTTATCTTGCAGATTTTTTCTTTGTTACAGTTAAAGAGTCGGTCTTAGTTAGACATAACCAATCTTATCATAATCGAAGCAGTGATAGAACCGAAAAACCTTGTGGACCGGGAACCAATCGAAACTGGACCGAAACCAGGAAAAAAAACCGGTTTACCAAAAACACATAAACTATTCATATTTTAAAGAAAAAACAGATATATTCATGTGCATCCATATGAATCCAAACCATTTATACACAAATATGCAAAAGTTCACATTTATATATCAACTAATAGAACTTCTCGCCTGTCCCTTTCTGCCACCGACTTTATTCAGTTATGGATCGTTGGGAATATGAGGAGGTGGATTATTCGGCGGATCCTTCGCTGGAGAACGTCATTTTTGGGACTCCTCATTTTATCTCTCGCTCTCAGAACCCTCATTCAGCTTCCACATCTGCACAGCCGCATCATCCTCTTCCTGCTTCTGCCCCATACTCTGCGGCCGTTCACCCCCCTGTTTCTCCGCCGTTCGAGGTTCCACCGCTCTCTCCTGGGGCACTACAATATCTGGCCTCCAATACTCCGCCATCTCCTTCATTTGATCCTCTGGCTACAATCCCATCGGTGATCCGCCCTCCGCCGATTTCTAATCCTGCAACTCACGCATCTGCCTCTGGTATTCGTCCCTCGGGGTGCTTTGAGACGCCGGCGGTTTCTACCACTCCCACAAATCCGTCTCCTCGGGAGGGCATTACTAACCCCCTGGTGGATCATCCATCGGCCCCTCGTTCTGGACCTAAGAAGGTTAAATGTATTAGATCGACGTCAAGGGATATCTCCATCAAATTTGACGAAGCTAAACCGCTTGGCGAATATATGGACATTGCTAATACTGTGTTGGTTGGGCATGTCAGGGGCCGATCATACTCGAGGCAGCGATTAAATCAATGGGTTAAGGAGATCTGGGGTGGAGTACTTTTTGACCTACCAGAAGTCCATGTCCTCCCCAGAGGATGGTTCTCGCTTAAATTCTCCAAGGTCTGCCAAACAAACCTTGTGTTGGGTCGATATTGGCACATCGAAATGGCCCCTGTTCTTCTCAAGCGTTGGAACCCTCTTTTCGATCCAGAACGCGAGCAGCTAGGAGCCGGTCCAATCTGGGTGAGACTTCCTGGATTACCAATTCCTTTCTGGGATGAGGAAGTTTTTATTAGCGTGGGCAACGCCCTTGGGACATACCTGGACTATGATCGCACTTATGTGGAATCTGGGCATCGAACCCTGGCTCGGATTTTGGTTCATTTGGACACTCGCGAGGGTCTCGAGGAACAGATCACGCTTCAATGGGGCAGGTGCATTCGAGTCCAGCTGCTGGATTATGAAGGAGTTCCATATCGTTGCAGACGATGCCACAAAGTGGGGCACCTTGCAAAGGACTGTCCCCTCATCAAGAAAGCTGCAGACTCAGTGAAAGGCACCCCGGCATCAACCAGGAATGCTTCCCCCATTATTTCTCGTCCGCCATCTGCTGGTCCGGCCCCTTCGGATTCTCCACCTGCGGGCGAAGCAGAGCTCCGGAGATCCTCGCCTCCTAAAACAAGGGCTCGCTCGGCGGCAGAAGCGGGTATGACCTCTGTTTCTTTTTCATTGCATTCATCTATTAATGAATTTCATGCCTCTGGCTCATCAACTTTTCTCTGGGTTTCAGGGAGTCATGGGGCACTGAGGCTCAAATTGACTCTATCACTGATTATATGACAAATCTTCTGGAACAATCAGATTTCTCGGATATACCAGTGCAGCGTCTGCTTCCTACCTGGCGGAATCGAAGGGTAGGGGATGTTGCACTGGCTCGCAGACTTGATAGATTTCTGTTAAAGGGTTCTCTACTACAAAATCTTCATCTCTACAGAAAATGGGTTGGCTCGGGGGGGATATCGGATCACAATCCGATATACCTGGAGATTCTGGGTCCTGCTAAGAAACCCAAGGCACCCTTCAAATTCAATTCATCTTGGCTAAAGGATCCGGAATACAATCAGATGATAAAAGACTTCTGGGCTTCTCATCCCATAAATGAATTTGTTCCCCTTG
Source organism: Pinus tabuliformis (assembly GCA_031772625.1). Classification (NCBI taxonomy): domain Eukaryota; kingdom Viridiplantae; phylum Streptophyta; class Pinopsida; order Pinales; family Pinaceae; genus Pinus; species Pinus tabuliformis. The sequence continues at coordinate 936,759,052 of CM062815.1, forward strand.
CTAAAGGTTTCTGTAGGAATCTTTCTGAGATTAAACAGTGCTCTATTAAGTGGGCTACGAAGAAATTTGAAAGGGAGACAGCGCTGCTAACCCAGATTGAAGCAGACCTAAGTTCACTTACGGATGACAGAGGACAGGGTTTCTTGACTGTTGCGGACAAATGTAGGCTTATTGAACTTGAGAATCAAAAAGCCAAGATCCTAAAAGAGAGAGAGGAATCCATTAGATTAAGGAGCAGAGCCTTATGGATACAAGCTGGGGATGACAACACAAAATTTTTCCATAACTTTGCCAAATGCAGGAAGGTATCAAATACTATCTGGAAGCTCCCTACCCCGGATGGAGACATTGCGGACAATTTTAATAAACTCGCTCAGTTGGGCATATCTCATTTCAGGAACCTTTACAGGAGTCCGCGAGATGAAAGTTTACTTGATATCATTAATGTTGCTAATCACTTCCCGAGATTTGTGGAAGAGGAAGATATGGAGACTCTCACTGATCCGGTCACTGCAGGGGAGCTGGAAGGAGTTCTGAAATGGTTCAAGAAAGACAAGAGTCCAGGGCCGGATGGATGGACTATTGAATTCTTCATTGCTTTCTATGACATTCTGGGACAGGACTTGCTACAGGTGGTTGAAGAAAGTAGGACTTCTGGTTCTCTATATCATGCCATCAACTCTACATTTATCGCTCTCATCCCCAAATCTGACTCTCCTGCATCTTTTGATGACTATAGGCCCATCTCCCTTTGTAACTGTCTCTATAAAATCATCTCGAAGACCATTGCAAATCGCCTCAGACCGATTCTCTCTCGTTCCATTGGCCCCCAGCAATTTGCTTTCCTAGAATCTAGACAGATCCATGAGGCCATTGGACTAGCTCAAGAAGCCCTCCACTCCATCTGGTCCAAGAACTTAAAGGCTATCCTACTCAAAATCGACCTATCCAAAGCATTTGACCGTGTCAGCTGGTTATATCTCAAAATGATTCTCATTCACCTGGGTTTCCCACATGCTTACATTACCTGGATCATGGCCTGCATTACATCTCCATCTTTTAGCATTCTTATCAATGGTTCGGCCACGGACTTTTTTCACTCTGAAAGGGGTCTGAGGCAGGGATGCCCTCTATCGCCTCTCCTTTTCTTATTGGTCATGGAAGGTCTCAGCCGCCTCATGGAAGCTGCCAGGCGATCTGGTGACATTAGGGGCCTTCGCATCTCGGATCACTGCTTTCTCTCACATCTACTTTTTGTGGATGATGTTCTTATTCTTCTGAATGGTAGTGTACGTGACTCTCGATCCTTCTTAAAGATCCTTCGGCTGTTCTCCTCTGCTACGGGTATGATGCCTAACCAGTTGAAATCTACCATTACCTGTGCTCGCACATCTGCTCAGGAGACCCAGATTGGAATACAAGCTTTCCCTTATTCGGTCCACCCTCTGGATCGAGGTCTCAAATATCTGGGTTTCAACCTTAAACCGACTTGCCAGAGGATTGCAGACTGGGTCTGGTTGGTTGCCAAATTGGAGAAAAGACTTACAAGTTGGAGTTTCAGATATCTCTCCAGGGCTGGTAGACTTGTGCTCATAAAGTCTGTTTTAGAAGCTACCCCCGTATTCTGGATGGCGTTAGCCTGGATTCCTAGGAACATCCTGGGGCGTCTTCAACAACTCTGCAATAGATACCTCTGGAATGGGAGACAGGATAAAAGAATTTTTGCTTGGATAGGATGGAAGAAAATCACTTTGCCAAAAAAATGGGGTGGCTGGGGTCTTAAGGAACTACCTGAATTTGCAAAAGCACTTGCAGCCAAGATGGGGTGGACTCTGCTTACTGGACAAAATCTCTGGACTCAGGTAGTATATCATAAATACATTTGGCCTCTTAATATTTTGGATTGGGCCCGTCTCCCTACTTGGTCAACATTGGGATGCTCATCGGTTTGGAAGGCTCTGATTCAATCTCTGCCTCTCATTCGGAGCAATCTTGCTTGGCGCATAAATGATGGAATGACAGGTCGCATTGGCCTAGACCCTTGGTCTAACAGTGGGGGGAGACACATCCTTTCTCCTGATCTTGTATTACACCTACAGGCCCGGGATATCTGGCATTTTGCTCACATTGCAGACCATCAGCGCTCTGATATTTTTTCACAGGCTTGGAAATCCGCCCAGCAATTGGGTCTCCCTTTACACTGGCATTAGGAGTGGGATCGTTTTACTGAGGCATTGGCTGAATCTCACATCTATATTAAGCAAGGTCCGGATGAGCTCATTTGGTGCGCTGCTGAACATGGTGTTTATGCCCCTAAACTTGGATACACTGTTCTTATTTCTCACAGAATGCCTGATCCGTTGCAACCATGGTGGCATTCCATTTGGAAATTAAAGGCTTCCCCCCGATCCAAGCTCTTTTTTTGGTGCGCTCTCAATGACATTGTTCCCACAGGGGAACATCTCACCCGCAGAGCTATATTTGGCCCCACTTGGTGTATTTTCTGTAAAAATTCTACAGAGTCACAGGATCATTTATTTCTACTCTGCCCTGTCATCGTCAACCTATGGAACAACATCTGCAATCTACTGGGTATAGCTGTTGATTGGAAAGGGCTGGACATTAGGAATGCATGGGACAACTGGGCTCACCGTCACCCGGGCTCTAAACTACAAAATCTTCCCCCTGTCGCTTCTTGGCATATTTGGCTTGCTCGTAATCGGGCTATATTCGATGACAGAGCGATTATATGGGCTCGGGTTGAAGCCTCCATCATGGCTGCTTACCATGAACTTCCCGAACCTCCTCCCCCGAGACCGCGTCACATTCAGCCTATGCCAGTTATTGACAGAACAGTCCCGTGGGCTTATTTCGACGGCGCAGCAAACCAGGATGGATGTGGCGGGGGTTTTATTCTGCACATTAATGAACACCATCGATTCCTTGCCAAAATAGGCTTTGGCATTGGATCGAATAACTTTGCTGAGCTATCTGCTGTCCACAACCTACTACACTTTGCATTAATGCATCATCTTACAAGCATCAATATATATGGAGACTCAATGGTGGTGGTTAACTGGATTAACAATATCACTACATGTCATTCACACACTCTCAGCAATTTATTACATGATGCTCTCATTCTCAAAGCTGCATTTAACCACTGCACATGTTTTCATATCTACAGAGAGCATAACAGCGATGCTGACAAATTATCCAAAGAGGCCACGCTACTTCCCAGAGGCGAGGGGATATCAGTAGAACAGAATGGAGCAGAAGAGTACCAATATTACCACAGGCCATTCATAGATCAATGGCAACAAAGGGACAACAGTCCCAACAGATGAATGACAATGGCATTTTTGTTTTTTTGTTAATAGAACCATATAGTGCACGGAGCCTATGTTATATAAACAGAGTCCTCTAATGGACAATGGATAGATTGTACAGTCTGATAAATGAACTCAGATCGAAAAATTGCTTATACCTACAGAACTACTCCTTGAAGAAGGATTTTTGTATGAACAACCGCAATGCCTCGGCATCTACTTATGTAATTTTCAAATATTAATGAAAGTTACTGATTTTTCCAGTGGAAAAAAATATATCAACTAATAGTGCATAATACCAAAATAGCACTTAATGCAAACAATCGTTGAACCAAAAATGTTACAAACATCAAGAAGCAGGCTCTAAAAGGCCTTTATAGTCCAAAACAACATGATATATCATAGTATTATACTACAGCCTACAATACTACAAGTTACAGTGATAGCAAATCAATGATCAAATCATCAATCATCATCTAATTCCTGATCATCCTCCTCATTCTCATTTGAAGAATGAGTAGCATCCAAGTCTATAATGGGATTATGCCTTGATTCCCTTGGCCATGAAGTTGCTATTGGTGTTTCTGATATATCTGCCTTTGCATCCTTTGGAGGTGGGTCCAAGTCTAACCAAGAAAGGTCTTCATTTTCAAATGTTGGTACTTGACTCTCCAAAACCCATTTTGATGTTGGATCAAAGTCACCCAAGACAATGTTGCTTAACTCAACTCAAGAATTGCAAGTGACTCAAATGAATAGTGTGAATGATATAGAGGGGGTTGGGTGTATTTAAATAGCTTTAGGGGGGGACTTGAGTAGCATTAGAAACTAGGAAAACTAATAAAAAAATAAAAATAGCGTTTTTTTTATGCCCAAGCCACGCGGCCGCAGGCCTTGTGGACCGGCGGAACCTGTCTCTGAATCGGTCCTGACCGGTTCAATAACAAACTGGCCAATTCGGTGACGAACCCAGTCGACTCGATACCGAACCGGTCTTTTCCGATTCGGACCAGTTTTGCCTCCAAACCGGTCGAACAAGCCGATTCTGCCTGAACCAGTGCGGTTCCGATAACATTTGTCATAACCTAATCCTACTACTTCATGTCATGATATTGTCTTGTGTCAATCCATAATAAAAGCCTCTTCTAACATTGGTATGTTTGTTACGAACATAATAAATTAATAATTAATAAATAATTAGTATATTGAAGAGACATGTCCGACTCCTCAACATAACATATAATTAATAAGTAATTAGTATATTGAAGAGACAGGACATGACTATTTGTGAAGTGGCATGTTGCCTAGGATATAAACGGGGTCCTCATTGTATTCAAACAATATCATTCATTCACACAATATACAATATATTATTTACTCCTAGATTGGCTTCTTTACTATATTCCAAGTATTTTGGATTAATTAACTCATGAAGGAACTATGTTCGCTACAATGTCTTTCTATTTCATCGCATGTGTCAACCATCTTGTTTGTCTACCGTTTTGTTGAGAGTAAAACTCTGAGTGTCATGTCATCTATGTTGATTTCGGGTAGCATCAGATGTGCTCTAAGTCTCAAACTTTGCATGGAGGCTTAGACACATGCATTCTCCAATACCCAGAAATCATTTTGGGAAATTCCACAATGAGACAATTTTATTAAAATAATTAATTATTTCAATGGGACCCTAAGTCTAAACTTAGGAAATTAAAATAATTAATGGGTATTAATCCAAATTGTGGGTGAAACTTCTAGAAGAAGGCAAAGATCAAGTCAATATGATCCTAGCCATTGATTAGGCTCTAATCTGGGCCGTTGATTGATCAACGAGAGGATTATAAGAGAAGGCTTGATGGGCACTTGGCGAACACACCAAGAGTTGATCAGTCAAATCGAATTGCCGAGGCTAGAGTAGTGCAATTATTTCGCAGTGATCACACAAAAAGGGTTTGTTCGAATGATGAACTTACTTCCCAAAAGATATTGTCTCCACTTAACCAGTGTGTGCATAATAACGAGCATTTCCTTGTTGTATGTGGACTTAAGACGTTCTATTTTATTGAGCTTCCTGCTTTCAAAAGCGATTGGATGCCCTTCCTGTGATTAACATTGCGCCTATACCGAATCCGGAAGCATCACACTCAATGATAAATGGTTTAGAGAAATCTGAAGTTGCCAATACAAGGGCATTGGACATAACTTCCTTCAGTTCTTCAAAACACCTTCATGCTTCCTCATCCCATTGAAATGAATTCTTCTTTAAAAGGTTTGTCAGAGGTGCAATTATATGTGCATAGTTTTTAATAAATCTTCGATAATATCTAGTCAATCCTAAGAACCCTCTTAGCTTGGATATATTAACCGGTTTGGTCCATTCCTTTATAGCTTTGATTTTATTAGGGTCCACTTTTACGCCTTCATGGGATATAATGTGTCCAAGGTATTCTACTTCTTCCTTTCCAAAGGTGCATTTGGATTTTTTTGTGTAGAACTGATGCTCTTTCAGTAGTGTAAGAACTTTATCCAGATGTTGTAAGTGCTCCTTCCAAGTTTTACTGTAAATTAAAATATCATCAAAGAATACTAATACAAACTTCCTAAGATATGGACGAAATAATTCGTTCATAGTGGCTTGGAACGTTGTTGGTGCATTGGTTAACCCAAATGGCATTACTTTAAATTCATAGTGACCTTCGTGTGTTCGGAATGTCGTTTTTGGTATGTCTTCCAACCTGATTTTGATTTGGTAATAGCCTCACTTTAAGTCCAATTTTGATAAGTATTTTGTGCCATGTAGTTCATCCAACATTTCGTCGATAAAGGGGATTGGGAATTTGTTTTTAACCGTTATTTTGTTTAATCCTCTATAATCAATGCATGACCTGAATGAACCATCCTTCTTCTTACCAATACCATTGGAGCAACGTAAAGACTTTTACTTTTCGAGATGATCCCACACTTTAAAAGGTCTTGGCTTAATCTCTCAATTTTTGTCTTTTGATGATGTGGATATCGATACGGCCTGGTGTTGATGGAGTCTGGCCCTGCTTTGGCTTCTATTGTATGCTCAATTTCCCTGCTAGGAGGCATTTTCATAGGCAAGTTTTGGAATACCTTTTCATGCTTCTGAATTAGATCTTGTATCTCTGGTGACTCTTCGCTGATCATGTTTGCAGATAACATTTCTAATTGGTGACATTGTACTACATAAGCTGGTGCTCCTTTTCGAATCGTCTTCATCATATGAGATGACGATACAAATTGATTCGCTAGTGCTTGGGATCCGTATAACTTGTACCTCTGCCCTTCCCAGTTAAATCTTATGAATTGTACTTGATGGTTGGCAGAATAAGTGCCTAGTGTTCATAGCCATTGGATACCTAAGACCACATCTACTCCACCTAATGGTACAGTGAAGAACGAGGATTCTAAATTAGTCTTGAATCTGCAATTTAACCTTATGACATTTCCCTACCTTTTCGATCTTCTTACCATAGGCTACCATCACCGTCATGTTGGGTAAGGGAAATGAGAAAATGTTGAGTCTCTTTACCACAGTTGCATCTAAAAAATTGTGGGTGCTACTGGAGTCGATGAGAACCACTACTTTGTTCTTCTTTATATGTCCTTTCAATTTTAGAGTCTAGGGTTGTGATATACCTATCATAGCTGATAGTGACACTCGCGAAATACTTTCGTCATCTAATTCTGGAGAGAATTATGGGGCATCTTTTGTTTCTTTTATGTTTGAATCATTAGTTGCTTCACAGTTATATAAGTTCTTTCATTTTTTTCCTTTTGCACACCTATGTTTAGGGTCCCACTTCTCGCCACAGCGTTTGCACTTGCCTTCTTTTAACCTTTGCATTTCTACATTAGATTTTTCACCTTCAAGACGATGTGGTGGAACATATCTTGTATTATCCGTATCCACAGACTGGGGCATTCTTCATCTCGAATATACCTTTTCCGGTTTTAACCACAGTATCTGTTCAAATTTCTTTTCAGCAGTTTTTGCTTTTTGTCTTGCTACTTCTATTGACGTAATGTCATGAAGCTCAAGTTCTACTTGTAGATAAGTTTTAAGTTCGGAGATGTATGATTGAATTAGACGAGATCCTGATAACCCAGGTACTCGTGTTGCTAAGGTCTCCCATTCTCGAGTGTACTCATCCACATTCCCTTTCCGTCGTAATCTGAAGAGTGTTGAAAAGAACTCTTCTTCCTTTACACCTTGGAATCTTTTAAGAATGCATCCTTAAATTTTCTCCAACTGATGGCGATTGTCGTCTTCTTCCACCACATATACCAATTCTATGCTTCTCCTTCCATTTTCATGGAAGCATGCCTAATTTTTTCGTCATCATTGTCAATGTTGTAAATCTCTAAGTATTCTTTTGCTTTATTCAACCACGCAACGCTGCATTTTTCGTTCCCATCAAATTTGGGCAGCTCGATTTTTGCCTTTCGCTGATACATTTCTAATGGTGGAGCGAAAAGAGGGTGTTGATGGGTGAATGTATCCCAAAGTTGCTTATTTGAAAAAGTCACGTTACTATTTCCTTGATGGTGCGTAGATGATTTTTTTGGAGACTCCACTTTTTCATGAGAATCTGTTGAATTTGTTGAATCTGATGAATTATCTTGTTGATTACCTCCATCATCTTAAAGTAGTTGTTTGGGTGTAAACTTCCTCCTTCCACACAAAGTGTTCAACAACGTCATTGTCTGATTATGGTTCATTTCAGATTGGATATGTTTATGCCCGAGTTGTAGTTCTATTTGATCTGTCATATCCTGAAGCTTCTTGATATCGTCGGAATGTCCGATAACCCTACTCTCGAGATCAATTAACTTTTGGTTGAAATCATCAGAGTGGCTATTAATCCTATTCTCCAGATCAATCAATTTTTTGCTAAAATCGGCCATTGACACTAATGACATTGAATGAGTTTGTGGGGGTGTATATTTTTCCGCCAGCTTAAAATTCCTTCCTTAACTTGAACTAATTTTTTTTAATAATTTTTTTAGTTATAAACCATATAATAATTAATTAAAGTTAATTAATTAATTGAACTTATAACTTTTTAAGGATTAACTTTACGTATGCGTACGCACCTAATGTTCGAGAGTTGACAGACATAGATAGGGACGTGGAATTTGAGGGCAGAAGACGTCGGCGAGAGCACGATGGCGGGGAGATGACTACAATTTGTTGGGTTGAAGAAGAAGGTGGTGGCTGGCAGCATCTGCAAAAAATGATGGTGTAAGGAAATAACATGATCTGAACGCAAAATTCTATGTATTTGCAAGCGGAGAAGCGAGAATCGACATCGCTCTAATACCAGATGGAACACACGAACTTAACAATTGACGACCATCATAAACATTTTATTAATAAATGAATAGATGATGTTTACATTTTGTGGGAGGCCCTGGCTATATACTGCCTTGGGTGCCTCTTGGTGAACGGGCATGATCTTTGATAATACCCTTCGCCTAATAACTTATAAACTAACTAATTTTTTATATAACATGGGATTGGACAATCGATGGTCGAGGAATTAACAGAGGTGTCGGACTAACAGTTTGGTGGTGCGGCAGCAAGGATAAAAATATGCGGTGGGGGAAACAAGCACAGAGGAATGAAAAAAAGACAAGCAATGATCGGATGCAGTAGAGTTGGAAGATCATTGTATAGGTCAAGTGGTGGTGGAACGACTTGCAGACGAAGGTCAACAAGACAATAGATAGTGTTGTCTATGGAAGTTGACAATGAACTGCAAAATTTTGACAATGGAAAGCAGACAGGGAGCAAAGTAGTAGCAATCGCAAGGGTGAGGGACGATGAAGCACGACAAATGAACGGCGTGTGTAGCGAATGTGAAGCTGGAATGAATCACATGACTTTGATACCATTGTAGGAGAAAACCAAAACGCAAGAGTATAAATGTATGTTGTTTGTGTAATGTATGTGTAATAAGTAACTTTTATTATTGAAAAAATTAAATTGAATGTGTACAATACCTTCGTGGCGGTTTGCATATATAGGTAATGCCTTGCCACGAAGGGTGAATAGTCATGTCTTTTGACTATCTACCTCATCATAAATAATGTTTTAATAATTACTTTAATTAATTATTTATTATTTTAATATTATTAATATTTTATGAATATTTCATTCATAACATATATCTAGCTACTAAACCTTGCATATTGCATTTTATCATAATTGCATTTAATAACTTGCATTTTCTTGCTACTTGATCTAATTGCATTGAAATGTTCTTGTCTTTTTCCAATTGCTAATTGTGATCTAAGTAGTTTTCCTTGATCGTTATCGTTATCGTTAGCAATCTCATCTGCCACCCTAAAGTTGTGTGTATATCATATAATTTTCACTTAGTTCATTGTCTAATTTAAGTGGGAATCTCTCTTAATAAACATATCTAAAGGCATTTTGGGATATTGTTAACTCATCTAATCATCATTTTCATTCTTGCTATTATTTCATTAAGTAACTACTCTTGGTTCAATTATTATTGTCATAAGCTAATAATCTTGTGCTCAAAGCTTTTATCTTATATTAGTTATAAGCATATTGGCATCTATTCCTTGAAGCATCTTATCATCATTGTATCTCATTCAACCATTGCATCTTGCATTTGCATTTTAGAGTTAATTTTGCATCCTTAAAAGCTACCTCCAAGCATAAGCTTGGTTGTATAGAGCGATAGGCAAACCTTCTCCACCATTCAATCTACGAGCTAGATCCTTACTCAACTGTTAAAACAGGTGACCTTGTAGTTCTCTTGTGGGCAATCCCTTGTAGGAACAAAGGCACTTGGGTCATTGGAAGTCCTAGGTAGGTACCGTTAATGAGGCCTTAGCCTCCTTCCCCAGCACTTCTCTCTACAACCCTGTTTTAAGACTAGTTTCTGACAATTGAGAAGTCCTTCACCCTAGATTAGGCATCTTAAATAAAATTAACAAAGATCCTTGAACATCACATACTTAGATCTTGCATTCATCTTGCATTAATATTTGGTTATTGTAGCTAGAATTGTGGGCTAGTTTATTTACTTGCAAGCTTTCTTTATATATTTGTACTTGTTAATTTCATGCTTATTGTATCTTGAATGTAATATCGTTGTTGAGCATCCTTTTACTTCAAGTACAAGCTTACATTTTCTGGCAAAGCTCATTGTTCATATTCTAGTTGATTTTAATCGCTTGATCTATTGTACTAATGCTTCTCTTTCATGCATTGTTGTTATTGAAACTTGAAAAATCAATTTGCTTGCAAGTATCTTGATTTACATTGAGCATTGTTTTAAGGCACTTGTCTATCATTTTTAACACCTTATGTTTGCCATATTGATCTTAGTCAAATCTTTCACATTGCTCATAAATATTCACACTTGCTCTAATTAATAATCAAATTACATTAATAATAATTGTCTTGCCCTTAGTCTCCTAAAACCTGTTGTTTCCAGCGATTTTTCCTTTCTTCATCAAACTACCCCCCATAGCTTGATTAGGAGACAGATTAAACGAAGTGAGTAGGGAATAGGTGACAACCCCTACTCTGAACGTTGCACCATAAATATTATACCTTGTGGGTTTGGAAACTTTTCCCACACTTAGGTGTACATCTTAGGCAACAACAAAACCAACCAGCATATTCCTTGGTTGGACAAAATTTGCCAGTGTGTCACCTTCTAAGGCTAGAGATTGAGTGGCACCTTGAAGTGAACAAAGTTCCTTCTGCAGATTAATTACTCCAAAAGACTTGGAATATGAAGTTATCCATTGAGGATACAAAGATTATATATTAAATATGAATAAGAATAAGAATGATAATTTACAATGAGAACGAGAGGCTTGCTTATATATCAGGCAAGTGTCTCTTCATGAAGAGTCATGTCTCATTTAAACATGCCCCTTCAACCTAATTACTAGTTAACTAATCATTATTTATGATTATTATTGTTTACATTATTTTACATTATTTATATATATTTTATTCGTTACATTGCCTCCTTCCTCAAAAAGCTTTGTCCTCAAAGCTTGTCGATGAAAAAGGCTTGATCTCTTTTTCGGCTTCGAAAGTCTTTCTGTCTCAGAATAGTCATCCTCGTCAATACAAGTTGATATGATCTTCTTAGTGACAGACAAAACTGTCGCACTGAGAAAGGATCAGACCATCCTAGATTAGTCTTCTATATAGTATTCTGATCACTAAAATTTTGTAACGACTTGTCAGCATAAGACGGAATTGATGTTACGTCATTATTCTCTGAAACATTTATTTGTTGTCTACGGTTTGAATGGTCCTGATACATAACGTGGTTGATTTGTCTATTCTCATGATTCGGATGCTAATATAAAGTTTTTAGATTTTCTTCTAACAAAGATGTTGTTGAATTGGTTATGGAACATTCACTTGGAATGTCCATTGTCCAAACTACAACATCTACGTGTGTCGTTTCTTCAACTGACTTGTCTTCTTGAGTTGTCATATTCACAGGATCAGTATTTGTTGTTTTGTCATCAACTTGAATTCCTACATTTGATATTTCTTTCTCGATAAATTGTTGTGCCTTGTTTTCTAATGACTTCTTATCCTTTTTAAGTTTCTTAATTTGCGTCAATAATTTTTCACTATGGTTTTTAAGTCGAGAAACTTCTTCATTTTTGTCAATAGTAATTTTGTCAATTTCATTTTGCATATTTTGTAATACCTTTTTACCTTCTTGAAAAATTACTTTTGAAATATCTGATATATCTTCTGGCGTTACTGAATTAAGTTTCAGTGTAACATCTTGGAGTGTTATTTTCTTCTTCTTGTAAGAAAATATTAAAAGATTTTTCTTATTATTTAGAATAAAGGAAGCTAGAGTTTTCATCCATGATGATCCCAAAACAATGTCACTATCGTTAAAACATAAGGTTTTCACGGTGAATTGTGAGATAAAAGTATAATCTCCAATATTTATGTGTAGATTGCTTATATCGTATTGTTTGCCAAAATATTTGTTTCAACTATATTTGATTCAGGAATCACCAATTGATTAGCACATTTAGGACTAACATAATTACTTCTTTCAGTAGGACTGATAGAGATTATGGTGTCTCTTCCTGCGAGTGATCCTTTGATGTTAAATAGTGTGCAAACACATGTACTACGGGTTTCAAGAAACCTTTCATTACTAGTCTCCATTTTTGCCTTGATGTTTTTACGTAAACAATATGTCAACTGGAGCTATTTTTATTATAAAATATCACTTATTTCTTCTATATATATTTTTCAAATATTCTCTTTAATGTGGATTGTTAAAACTTGAATACCCTTTTATTAAAAAAATACTCCTTTATATTGTTGCCCTCTATATATGTATGTATTTCTTTATATTAAGACCCCTTTTCAAAATAACTTTATTATCTTATAATAATAATAGTTTCACTTCTTTTTTTAAATAATAAATTGGTCCCTTTTTTTATATACTTAATTACTCCCTTGATAACTTTTAATGTCACCCCACTTAATATAAACTTTTATGATATCACCACAATTAATAAATATAAAGGTCACGTCTTTTCATGTGACACGGTCACAATGTTCACAATACTTTTTAAGTAAAATGTAATATTTACCTTTCACGTAAGAGCTTTTGTATCCCTGTTTTTTCTTTAACTTTTAAAATACCATGGGCTATTACCATGGGTTGTTTTTAAAACCACGAGCTTCTCCACGTAAAAAGTTTTAAATATACTTGGTATGAGATTTTGTATCCGTTTTGTTTTTTCTTTTACTTTTTTTTTCTTCTTCTTTATTTTATTTTATTTACTCATATTTTTTTTTGTGGTTAATTTTTTTTATGGCCAAAGGTCAACTAGTGAATTGGAGACCCTCCAACTAGCGAATTTTCTTTTAATTTTAATTTAATGGCCAAAGGCCTAGAAAAACGGAGAAAAGGAGAAACTCCCAAATTCTGAGCAAAATGCTTCAATTGTACGGCAACAAGGTTGACGAATTTCGATAGCCAAGGACCTGGATCGGAGAACGAGCTCTGTGCACCGGTTAAGCAACCTAGAGGACCGAACTGCTCTGATACCAAATGAAGTGAACAAAGTTCCTTCTGTAGATTAATTACTCCAAAAGACTTGGAATATGAAGTTATCCATTGAGGATACAAAGATTATATATTAAATATGAATAAGAATAAGAATGATAATTTACAATGAGAACGAGGGACTTGCTTATATATCAGGCAAGTGTCTCTTCATTAAGAGTCATGTCTCATTTAGACATGCCCCTTAAAACCTAATTACTAGTTAACTAATCATTATTTACGATTATTATTGTTTACATTATTTTACATTATTTATATATATTTTATTCGTTACATACCTCATCTTCGAGTGCTATGTTTACTATAAGATCAAAGGACATTTCCACTATCTCTACAAGGACTCTAGGGACTCCCTCTAATTTATTTCGGTATCAGGACGAGAGATGCCTAGCCCTTTTAATTAGGGATATATTTACATACAGATCTCAACTATTGCACACTTCGACTCACCCTAACATTTCTAGAAATATTACCTCTTACTTCCAGGATGTTATGTATGGTCAAAACAACAAGCGGTAGGTAGACTCTATGTTTGCAACAGATGGGAGGATGGTGAGAAGTTGAGGTTTTCTGCACCCCCCCCCCCCCCGATACGAGATAGACAGGTACATTTGAGACCAGCTCACAGATGCAATAGCATGCTTCAATCGCCTTATCCTCAAAGAGTCAGAAAGAATGGCTCGAGACAAAGACAGTACAACGCACCTCCACCCGCCAAACCTCCTCCCAGACATAGCACAATAGAAAAAGAATGATCGGAAACTTCTTCCTTTCGGCCTCGGATGTTAGGAGTAGCATGTGTTCATCTACTCACCCTAGGATCACGCAGTTGGATTCCCTAACGATTTTGGATGACTCAGGGAAAGATTACCTTGCTCGCCTCCCTCACCATCGACCATTAGATTCCAAAGAAGCTGATCCCAATGGCTTCATCTTCAGCTCCCCCCTTCCCTTCTTTGGAGTTGCACAATCCAACAGCAAACATACTTCACATTTCTCATTTTTGGTCATCTCATATGACTTTATACATTCTCTATTTGTACTTTATTTCATATTAGCCCTATTTTAGTCATATCTTAGTCCTATTAGCTTTGGAGTTACAATGGAGTTGCATTTGCACTCCCACATGTATTGTATTTACACTGGATGTATCGTTTAGTTTCATTGACCTAATTTTGTGGTCACCCGAGGACATTAATAAAATTATCTTATCTTATTGTATCTCTTCAGCACATCTTTACTTCACTCAATCCAAACTCTACATCACCAAAGTGACTCACTAGTAAACCAATGTGCATTGGCTCTTCTCCTCTACCTTGTCTCCACTCAGGCTACACTCAAGGACACCTCATCTCATGACAACTCAAGCTACACTCAGGGCTATTTCAGTTGCTCTCAAGCATTAGCCATTTCACTCTGCTCTTTCTCTGGTTCAGCTGCAGTTGGACAGTGAGTTCGTTCCACACAGCTCATCAATGCACATTCATCATCTTTGCATGAGGAATTCAGCCTCCCTCATTCTCTAGTGCGCATAGGGTATGAAGGTGATCAAATTAAGCTGTTGGCTATCAGCTCTGGGATGGATCTTCTTCAATGGCAGTAGATTATTTTCCTTCTCTCTCAATTTTCTCTCTTTTTCTCTTCTAGCTTCCATTCTCTTGTGCAGGAACATCACTGTCTCACTTCTGTAATTGTCTTCTTGGCACAGCCAGCCTCCTGGCTTTGCAGAATAAAGCTCGGATTTGATCTATTCTGTCTCTCTGAGTTTGTCAGAATTTAAGAGATTTCTTGCACAATGCTTTAGAAGTTCTGATACTTTATCTTGATAAAAAATCTGCCAATTGAAGCACTTTTTTTTCTGTGTTTTACTTCGTCATTAAAAGCTAACGATGGAAATAATTACAATACCATGTTCATGCATTGTTTTATAACCACATCAGTCACTAAATTGCTGGTCAAAATAAAACATATCATGCTTGTTTTGTATATTGCTTTGCAAATTTACAGGAAAAACAGTGCGTTCGAGACTAGGAACAACCCCCTGTTGTTGGCAAGTACCAGCCTGCACAGAGAAAAATTTGAATGTTACACAAACGGAAAACTTTTCTAGATGTTATAATGAGATTCCATATCCCAGATCTACCAAGTTTTTCACCAGCAAAAGGGGTAAATTTCTGTGCTAACACCCTCCATTTCAGTCTCTTAAACATTCAAAACCATTTCAGGCACTTCATTCAGATGTTTCTGGTAACTTAGCTTTAGATCTATTTTATTCTAACAACCTAACTCTGCATGGATTAAACACAGTTTTAACTTTTATTTTACATAGCTGGTAACTAAACTGTTGATGCTCATATTCAATGACCATCTTCTGTAGAATTCAGTTTCAGGGTAGAACTGTGTATTTGAATAAGATCTCACATTTCACATGTACATATATGTTATGCTTCATGAAAATCAAATTATATAAAAAAAGGAAAAAAAAAAAACTAAAAACACATTCCCACTAACCATAAAATACCTTTCTAAGGCCTGCCTATGTAACCACTTTCTTCAAGCTGAGATGACTACAAACAAAACCAAGACGGGTTGGCATTATACAGTCAACTGGGCATAGCTCGAGTGACAGAGAAAGTTGTTTCCTCCTCTGCCTGTATCCATATCCCACTTTGTGACATGTTTGGTCTTTATGAGCCTATTGTTGTTGACCTGCCCTTAAGCCCTGAGGAATCTTGTTTACCCGAGGTGCCATCTTAAGGATGAGGGTAGGCGCCCCATGGGCTTCCCCAGGAAATGCAATACGCAAAAAAACTAAAGTGGAATCATGTCAGTATAAGAATACCTTTGACATATTCACGGACTTGCTCAACAGTATCCCTCTCTGGATCCACTGATATAAAGACAGGTACAACCTCGATGACCGCTTTTTCCTCTGCATTACAAGAAATTAACAAACAGTAAAATATTAATTATAAATAGATTTGACCACCGACAAATGTAGGTCTGATATAAAGCACTTTAAACAGTTTATATGTGAAAGAATATCAAGAATGTCTCCAAAGGCCACTATATAAAGGATACTGGTGCACAAGCTAGTTCAAATCATTTAAATTCATCCACCGATAAAATATTATGGCTCACGAAAACGTTTCAATAACATCACCCAAAAAAATATCAAATTTGTTGTAATGAACCATACATTCAACAACTAAGAAACTATCTAATTTAGATTGGATAAATAGAGATACATAAGGACAAAATATATCTGATAGTAATGAACGTGATAAATGCTACAATTAATAGTGACATTATAAAAATGGTTATGAACATGAAACGACTGTTGGGGACTTTATTTATATTTATTATATATTTACCACAGCTATTATTTATATTAATTATGTTCATCACATTTCATCCCTCCACAAGACACTTTGTCCTCAAAACAGAATTAAGGACAGATGTTAGAGATAAATTTCAACCATAGTCATATTGTCCATCTAGTGCATGAAATCCCTTATTCGTGATGAACACGGGTAACTGAGTTTCTTGAATAGAAGATGATGAAGCAAGCTGCAAAAGCAATGCAGCACTGAGCTCAACTCCGGATTTCAGCTGGCAATATATGAACTCCAATGAAAACTGTCTAAATTTCCTAAAATTTAACATAGAGATAAGATGGAGTGACTGATACTACCTTCTTGATTGTTGATATCTTCAGATGTAATCATTTGGATCTTGATTTTATCATTGCAATGGTCCCTACAATATCTCCATGACCTTTTAGGAATCTTCATCACTTTGAGAAGGAACCAAAATTCATTGATGGATGTAGTGCTTATCAACTTATCTTCTGAATTAATGGTTTAAACTTCAACTTCATTCACTATTTCATCAGATTCTTTTATTCAGCAAATAGATTGATCTTGATAAAGATCTTGGAAGTCAATTTGTATTTCTCAACAAATGCTTTTATGTTTTGTATTGATGCAAGTAGATCTTTGAGAATTATCTTCATAATGTTCTTACTATCTCGAAAGCCACTGAGAAAATACATTGACCAATTTATTGTTATCAATTTAGTCCTTTCATAGAACCACATCAACCATTGATATGCATGACCTTTCAGATATTTCAAGGTTATTTCATTTAGTTCCTATCACTTGGCCGATACATCTTGAAATCTTTCTCAATTTCATTAATGCAAATTGTGCTTCATCAATTCAACATGCCATCAAACTCTGCAATTTATGTCATTGATGCCATAATTACTTCCACAAATATTTATATTGCATGAGTTTCTGGGACACAAATACAGTGAATAAACAAGTATGACTATCTGGTACAACTAGAACCTTCACCCAAACTTGCAAGAAATCATATGTTGGGAGCTGCAGGAATACATATAAAACATCAAACCAAAAAAATAAAAAATAGAGGAAATTTTCAATAGCTGAGATGGAACAAATTTGATAAATTTCATAATTTAAACTCTTTTAGCTTTTTAAGCCTCTAGTAGTGGTCATGTGTTCAACCCTTGTAAATTTGCTCGCACCCCTAGGATCCATGTTGAAATACACATAGAAAGGGCTTCTAATACATTAAATCAACCCTTGTAAATAATAAAAAACAAGAATAATAGGACAGCACAAGACTCGAACCTGCATTGAGGTGGGTTAGGGTTTCCTTCTAGGTTTCACTGCAAAATGGCAACTCCGATCACGCCCTCTCCCCTATAACCTGACGACACCAACGCCCCTTCCGTAGTCTCCCAGGGGATTTCATTCAGCACTATTTAATGACCCGGCAACTGGCGTGGTCTGCTCACGGTCTGTAGGCTAATGGAAGCATGGAGACAGATATGGTGGATTATTCGGAGGATCCCTTCGCATCGGTCCCCATCTGGAGACCACACCCCCCCCCCCCGATATCAGATGTGTCTTTGCCCTCGCCTCCAGCTTCCCTTGACAGTTTCCCCTTGGTGGTCTCCTTGTCGTTTCCTTCAGACCCCGGCCCCTAGTGTCCGGTGGATCATCTGCTCGATGTCTCCCTCGCTTGGCCAGATTTTGTTACCCATCCTCCCTCTCCAGCATCCCTACACTTCTTAGCATCGTGCCTAGATTCGGCTTCCTTGTTTTACCCGTCGGGTTATTCCATTTCTCCCCCTATCAGCATTTCATCCCTCCCCTCTTCCTCTGTGACGGCACCAAACCCTCTGATTATTCCCACTGGACCATCCTCCATTCATTCGGATAACTTTGTATCCAGCCCACCCTCATCAGGGTTTGATGAAGGGACTCTGCTTTGTCCGACGGAAGGAGACTCTGAACAACGGGTGGAAGAGCTGGAGCATCCTCCTGAAGCCTCCTTGGGTACTCGAGTCAGCAAGCAAGTGAAGCAAGGAAAGAAATCAAAGTGTGTCAAGGCTAAGAATCAAGACGTATCTCTTCGTTTCGAGGAAGGTATACAGATGGGGGGAGTCATAATTACAACAGATCAGGTCTTGGTTGGGCATGTTTGGGGGCGTACCTATTCATCTACCAGGCTTCAACAATGGATCTTGAAGATATGGGGGCACACTCTAACTGAGCTACCGACTATTACTACTCTAGCGGAAGAATGGTTTGCTCTTCGCTTTCAGCGAGATGATTACACATCATGGGTGCTCTCCAAGTACTGGCACATTGAACTCACTCTGGTCCTGCTAAAGAGATGGAGCCCTTTGTTTGATCCGAAATGGGAGCAACTGGGAGACGGACCCCTCTAGGTGAGACTACCTGACCTACCTTTACATTTCTAGTCTGAAGACATCTTCAAGCGCATTGGCAATGCACTGGGCACATATTTGGATCATGACAAATCCTACATTTCATCTGGCAACATGTCTCTAGCTCGTATACTAGTATACCTGGACACGCAGGAAGGGTTGGAGGAGCAAATTACCCTCTATTGGAAACACTTCACTCGCATTCAGATTTTGCACTATGAAGGGGTACCCTTCCGGTGCAGACACTGCCACAGAGTTGGGCATCTTTTCAAGGAATGTCCCTTGGTAAAGAACTTCACCGCGGCTGAGCATCCGACTGCGGAACAGGAGATTGAACTGAAAGCACAAGCTCATCTCTTTAGGAGAGAGAAGAAGTGTGGCACCTCTCAAATCCAGCCTCCCTCGCCACCTCTCACTAGGGCTCGGGTGGCGGCTATTGTTGCACTTTCTTCGGGTAATTCCAATCTTTGCTCCTTTTTCAATTCCCTTACTTCTTCTGCATATATGTTCTTTTCAACTCATCTCATTGTAGCTATGCATTTGCATCTGCTCCCCCCTCCTTGACCTGCCCCTTGAATCATTCCTCCCATATCTTCTCTTGTACCCCTCCCTCTATCCCGGAGCTCAACCTAACGGCCACTCCCTCGGAGGCTTCGGAATCCCCTCTCCCTTCCCATTCCTACAACCTTCACTCCTTGAATCGCCCTCTAGTTCAGGACCCCTCTGGAATTGGAATTATCTCCCCCCCACCTCCTAAGCCTCCTCAGGGATGCCCATCCTCTATTTCGAAGGCTATTATACAAACTAGTATTGATGTGGTTGCTAGTCGACAACTAGCTATTGATCGAGTTCTTAGAGCATAGAATACCCTGGTGTCTTCTCCCCCATGAAGTGGCTCTCCCTTAACTGTCGAGGGTTAGCTAGTCCCGCTAAAAAACTAGCCTTTCGAAGACTCTTGGATTCAGAGAGGGTGGATATCATTTTTCTACAGGAGACACTCGAGCTTATTGATCATATTATTCTTGTGCTTGAATCACTAGTTCCCGGTTGGTATTTTCATGCTCTGGATGTGTGTGGAAGATCGGGGGGGCATCGCCCTTGGATATAATCCTAGACTGATCAAGTTATCCAATATCTAGGGAGGCTATGGATACATTGGAGTGAACATATATTCTTCTGATCTTTGTTTAGATATCCGACTGATCAATGTATATGGCCCCTGCCACAATAGGGCTATTTTCTGGGACCATCTCCTCAGATATGGTCCCCTTCAAGCTGATAACATCATTTTGGGTGGTGATCTTAATTTTTCAATTGGACATGCTGAATCTTGGGGTCACAATGCCCAGATTGACTCCCTATCTAATACATTTGAAACACTCCTTGAGGAGCATGGGTTCATTGATATACCCATGGCTCATCTTCAGCCGACTTGGAGGAACCGGAGGACTAGGGAAGCAATGTTGGCTCACAGATTAGATCGTTTCCTCATCAAGGAGAGACTCTTAGGGAACATTCATAACTACAGACAGTGGGTTGGATCAGGGGGTTTATCAGATCACTCTCCCATTTTTCTTGAAATATGTGGCCTTGATCATAAACCCAAAGCACCTTTCAAATTCAATGCAACATCGCTGAAGGATCCTGAGTATCTTCATATCGTAACTAACTTTTGGAAGACTAATCCTCCCAGTATGAGCCGATCTATCTCAGAGGGGTTCTCTCATAACCTCAATAACCTCAAGCATATTTCCATGAAATGGGCCCATACCAAAATATTGCATGATGATAACTCCCTTCGTTATATTGAGACTGAGATAGCTAGCTTCGAGGATGAGCATGGCAGAGGATATCTCTCTGATGATTCTAAGTCTCATCTCATATACCTTGAATCTGAACGGGATAGAATCTTTAAGGATAGGGAGGAATCTTGGAGACTCCAAAGCAGAGCTATTTGGCTAAAATAGGGTAATAATACTAAATTCTATCATAAATCTGCCAATGGTCGTCGTGCTATCAATACTATTTGGCAGATGACTAATGATCATGGACAACGAGTCCAATCATTTCAACAATTGGCTTCCCTAGGCTCATCTCACTTCAAGCATCTTTACAGGGCTCCTTGCGAAGCATCGTTGGCCGAAGTTATAAGAGTGGTTGGTTTATTTCCTCACTATGTAGAACAAGAGGACACCGAGGATCTACTTGAGCCCGTCTCGATGGGGGAGCTGGAGAGCACTCTTAAATGGTTTAAGAAGGATAAAAGCCCAAGACCAGATGGCTGGCCTATTGAGTTATATATTGCTTTCTTTGACATTCTAGGGGAGGACCTTCTAAGCATTATTGAGCATTGTCATACTTTGGGGCGCATGTATGAAGCATTCAACTCCACCTTTATTTCTCTCATTCTGAAGACAAACTGTCCCAAATCCTTCAATGACTTTCGGCCTATATCCCTCTGTAATTGTATCTACAAAATAATGGCCAAAATCATTGCCAATCGTCTCCGCCCCATCCTCTCAACTCATATTTCACCTGAGAAATTTGCATTCCTCAATAATTGCCAGATACATGATGTTATCGGTACTGCCCAAGAGGTTCTCCACTCTATCAAGACAAAGAGATTGAAAGGTATGATTCTTAAGATTGATCTTACAAAAGCTTTTGATCGTGCTAGCTGGCTATATCTAAGAATGCTATTAACACATTTGGGATTTCCTCTGGAGTTCATCAACTGGATAATGTGTTGTATCACTAAGGTTTCTTTTAGTGTACTCATAAATGGCTCTGCATCTCCTTTTTTTCATGTTGAAAGGGGCCTCATACAAGGATGTCATCTCTCTCCTCTGTTATTTCTGCTTATTATGGAAGGCCTTAGTCACCTCATCTCAGAATAGTGTCGCTTGGGACGCACACAGTGCATCAAGATTACCAATAATTGTACATTAACACACTTATTAATTGTAGATGATGTCCTTATATTTCTCAATGGATGTATTGGGGATCTGACTGATTTATACTCAGTTATGCTACTTTTCAGTACAGCTACAGGCATGGAGACCAATAACAGAAAATCCGTCGTTACAACATCTTGATGCTCTCCCTACGAGATCCAATTTGCTCTCCACAGATTTCCCTTTACTATACAATCATTGGATGATGGCCTCAAGTACCTTGGATATAAACTTAAGCCATTACATTATAGAATAGCACATTGGACCTAGCTAGTGGCAAAGATTGAGTACAGACTCAATATTTGGCATCATAAATACCTCTCTAGGGTCGGCTGCCTTGTTCTCATTAAATCTATTTTGGAGGCAACCCCAGTCTACTGGATGTCCATGCCCTGGATACCTAGGGGCATTCTGATCAGAATTCAAAAACTATGTTGCAGATTTCTTTGGAAGGGAAGACAAGATGGACGAATTTATGGCTCGGTCCGATGGGAATTGATAGCCCTCCCAAAGAAATGGGGAGGGTGGGGATTAAAAAACTTGGTTCATTTCTCCACAGCCCTGGTAGCCAAAATGGGGTGGCAAATCCTAACTGCACAGTCTGTGGACTGAGGTTGTATTTCATAAACACATTTGGCCCCTTCGTACTTTGTGTTAGCGCTTGAGATTTCACCCTAGGCTGAGGAAGGTAAACCTTCAAGGCAACATCAAACCATTTCACCTCGTAGCTAGCCCTACGGGGTATGAGAAGGTTCTCTCCGTCAATCTCAGTAAAATATTCAATGGACAGAGATGACCAATACAGTGACACTGATATTAGGCTAGTAAAGCGATTAAAAGTTGATTTGGGGGTTTTTGGGGTTTTTTTGGTGGCAAATTGAGGATCTGCAATTTTAGGGTGCGGGGATTTGACACAGTTTCTGCAGGTGGGTCTTTGGGGCAAGGTAGGAGTTTGTGCTGATGCCTTTAGCTGAGATGGATGATCAAGGAAGAATGATAAGAAGGCTAAAGAGGGCAAACAATGATTTTGAATCCTCTTTAGACAGCGGAAAACATAAACATTAAACAAATTTGAAAGCTGAGCATGACATGCATGAATTCAAACTTTATCACTTCTTTTGTTTAATTAGCAGCAATAGAATAAGAGATGGAACACATAAACACACTTACAATGACAAGTAGGAAACACACCATCAACATAATAATCCACAAGAATCCACAATGATGTCTGCAAAAACCCTGGCCTTCCTTTTCCTCAAATTGCAGAGATACAAGTAAAATATACAATAGAGCTTCTCCCTCCAGAGTCCAACCATGAAAATGAGCAAGAGAAGGCATAATATAGATGATCTAACTCCTTTTCCCCACCTCTAGGGGTCGAGCTCAGCTTCCTAGGAGCTGTTTCAACTAATTCTAAACTGAGCACTAGATAATAGGCAGTCAAAACAACTTGCCTCTATAAGCTAGGAAACCAATCCATTCATTAAATATTTACCCTTTACATGAATGAATGTTCTAGAAGTGTTCAAGGAGAGTAAAATTATCTAAGTGCCATGAAAATTACACAAAAATCCATCATTTACATGCCTCAAAAGTCAACTAAGATGAAAACAGTGTTTTGCTGGCCGAACTGGTCAAAACAGGCAAATTTCCCTGACAGGTCGCGCACATCACTCTGACTGGTCGCGCACATTCACAGCTCTGTTTGAGGGCCTTCCCGGTGTCCAAATCAGGTGCAAAATAGCTCGTTGGAAAGGTCTACGAGTCTACTTTCCAACCCCACCGGAATTTTTGAATTTGGAGTTGATTTGACCCCTCAAAAGTCATTTCTCCCAAGACATCTTTCTGCAACTCAAAAAATGGGCAGAAAGTCAAAATTTGCATGTATTTTGAGCTTTTAGAAGCCCAAATCTTCATAAAATCTGAAACCCATCCATAGGCAAGTGTATTTTTGCATGACAATTCCAAAAATGTAGAGTTTTCCCCGTTCTGAGCTTTCCCCATGACTAGTCGCGCGCGGGGTGAGACCACTCAAATGGCCAAAACCTGTAAAATTCTCAAAAGTGCCAAAAATGTCTCAAAACTCTCAAAATTTCTTGGGTTTGCTGCTAGGAGGAGGCTAATGAGTATCATGGTGAGTGAGAGAGGCCTCAGCCAAGATACGAAGCGGGTTGGTCTTCTTCTTCCTCCTGCGGGCCTCGGACAACTTCCTTTGGAGTATCTTCATCTTTGCTTTACAAACATGCATTCTCGCCCAATAATGATTTTTCATGTTCCGTAGCAGCCTCTTGTCTTGGTTGGCTTTCTCCAACAGTCTCTCCAAGTGTGCATTCACACGGATAAACATGGATTCCCTCTCCTTGGGCAGCAACTCACCGGGCCTCCTACGGTTGATGACTCGGTCACTTCGAATCCTCCACAGCTCATCCAACTCTTTCTCATCCTCAAGTTGCTTGTTGCGCTACTCAAGATAATTTATTGTCCATTGGGCCATGTCAAGCTTCTGTTGTAACAAGCGGTTTTCCGCCTCTCTCTGTCGGATGATCTCATGCAAATCTGAAGTGGGGGAGCGAGCATCAAGGTCAATGAAATCATGATGTGTATCGCCAACTCTCTCGTCCTCAACCATGGGCTGCTTACCCTCCCGTACTGCCTCTGCTGATGAAGAATGCGAGGCCCCTTCCACCTGATGTGGAGATAACACTCACTGACATGTAGATGATGATGGCGAGACCCTTTCCACCTGCTGTGGAGAAAGTACTCGTCGAGCTGCTGCAAACAAGGTCCTGTGACCTCTCTGGTAAGTGACCTGAGGTGAGGAAGCAACCTGTCTCGGAACAATGATCTCGGGCTGGTGAGATGGACCTCCCTCCTCATAAATGACCTCTGGCTCTGGGTGTGGCTGTGGTGGCACTGTAAAGAACTCATGAGAAATGAAGTCTGCCCATGGAATGCCCTGCTGACTCAATTGATGGGAAACAATGAGCTGGATGAGACCATGATGGCACAAACTCCTATGCTACTGAGCTGGGGACTCCCTCTGAAACACGGACACCATCCTCTGAATGTCCTGGAAGAAGAAAACCGGGATGCTCATCATCCTCACTCGGGTAAAGTGCATCAACAGGCGAATGTGACAAGAGAAGACCTGTGAAAATCTTCCCTCGCATGTGAAGTAATGCATGATAAGCCGCATGATCGGAGCATACTCCCCCCGGAGGAATCTGAAGGGAAAGACCCCTGACAAGTGACTCATGAATGCTGGCCTGACATATGGCTCAAAATAAACATAATCCAGCATTTTGCGCTTGGGTCACACCTCACCCACATTTGGTATCCCGGTAGCCTCTGAAATCACCTCCGGAGATGGTACAAAATTCACCCCTGCAAGAGTGACCTGCCCATCATGAAGGTGCACAACAAATAAGCGGGCCAACTCCCTGTGGTGCTGAATCTGGGCAAGCCTCTCACAGAACTAAAAACATGACATATAACGGAAACAATTCACTGCCATAGGACAGGCCTGCAATTCTGCCAAAGAGGTGGGTTCCTCTCTCCTATGATGACCACCTTTGCCACCCTTACGAGGCCTCTGCTGTACCTCGATCTCTGTGTAAGAAGATCGGTCATCACCTTGCTCATAGGTTTCAGTGGTTGACATGGTGCTTTTGAGCAAAGTGAAGCAAATAGATAGAGTAAACTGCTGCCCTTGCCTGCAAAAATGCTAAGAAGTATGCTGTTTTCAAGGGGAAAAAATCATAAGGGAAATGTTAGGGGAGGGATTTTTAATAAGGAATGGGAAAATATGTAAAAACAGGGATTTTTAAGGGATAATTCACAAAATGTCAAACATATCATCTCATCTTCCATCATTAGGAAATCATTTGCAAAGAAATACTTTATTAGGGAAAATACGTATGATAGTCATCAAGGGAAAGGACATGCATTTGCAACAGGAGTATAGGACAGCATAGATAGCTTGCTCCTTTGAGTTTTTTGTTTTTTCAATGTACATCATAAGGTAAACAGTGTTTTTCAAAGGATTTTATGTACATAAGGGAACAAGGCTTCTTTTACATCTTGTCATAAGGGAAAAGGGATCTTAATTGAACAGGATTTTAGGGAAGGGGTAGAGAGGAAAACGGGCTTGGTTTTAGGGAGACACAACAATATTCTTTTGCAAACAATATTTATAGCAATATGTCCATTTTATACATATACACAGCTGCATTTTTCTTGTTTTTGCTATGGATATGCAACAACAGTGTGTCTTCTATTTTCCAATGACTATGCCCAGCAATATCTTTTTTTTTATTTGGTCATTTTGCTATATTATTGTTCTTTTCTCTTTTTACATAACATTTTTATCTTTGTTGTTGTTCATTTATTTTCCTTGCCGTGTGGAGGGTATTAGGGTTTGGGTAGAATACATGAAAGGGCATTAGGGTTTTGTAAAGGGATTTGGGGGAGGGATAGGGTTTTAGGAATTTGGGATGAGAGATTTAGTATTTATTGCAATTGAGATAAGATATATATGACATTTGTGAATTTAATAAGAAACAAGGAGGGAATAAATAGGGATTTAAAGCCTTGAAAAAAAACATCAACCCTAGCATAATGCCTACATGAACAAGCAATCACCCAAATCCATTTCTCCTTACATTTCTTGGTGATAAACATATATATGCAAGCCCATCATTTCATGTTCCAAGCATTCAAACGCACTAGAAGACCCTACCTCGATCAGTTGAGCAAGCAAGAGGGCGATTTAGTCGATTTGGAGTGGTTCTGTAGAAGACAGCTTGAGTGGTCGCGCCCCTGCTCTGAGTGGTCGCGCCCTTTAGAAAAATACACTGCAGAGGGGTCGCTGAGTGGTCGCGCCCCACCCAACTGGTCGCGCACTGAGCCTGAGTGGTCGCGCCCCTGAGAATGACTCCAACTTTCTGCAAATCGCCTCTTTTGACCTCTCACTCGTTTTTGCAAGCTCTCAAATGCATAATCAGGCTGTTTAGAGGGAAATTTACTCTTTATAGGCCCAATTTGAAAAAATTAACTTACCAAACCCACTTTGTAATGTTTTTGTTTTGACATTCACTTTTAACACTGTTTTGAGTTCACTTTGTCCTGAATTTGATCTTTTGAGTGCTTTAACTCCGTTCTTTTTGCAGGTTGACCATCTGATGGACTCTGGCGAGGAGACCAGGGTTATTGCCGGCATTTTGAAGAATTTTGAAAATTTTCCTTATTTTTTGCAAATTTCACATGACCTTGGGTTTAAAAACAGGGTTTTTAAATCCAAGGTATAAATGAGCTGTACCTGATGAAAAATATCAATGAAACATATTTACATACCTCCTTCCGGCTTGCTGGGGACTATTAGACCTCTGACTCATGACCTTGCAGTGATTTTTGACCAAAACCCTAGACCTAAGACTTGGGACTTCAAGACAAAAATAAAACAAGTGTAACACAAGCTCATTAAATGATATGACCTGATCCAGCAAAGCCAAGAAGGGAACAAGGACCAGCTCCTCCATCAGTTTTATGGCATGCCTAACGGGATGCAAAACTGATACTGATGAGACACCTACCTATGCACATGCAAAGAGCTTTTGATCACCGATGGAGGGCTCAAGACCGACACTAACACTTTGGACTGGATTCGGTTACCCTCATGGAGCTGGACAGGCATCTCGGTGATCTGGAAAGCAGTTATAAATTCTATTTCATTTATTCGTGATGGACTGACCTGGAGGATTAGGTCAGGCACCTCTGTTCGGGTGGGATTGGACTCTTGGAAGCAGTGGCAATGCATATCGTCTTCCACAAGATCTGATCACCTTCTTATCAAACGCGGGCATCTCTCATCTTGATCATATCGCAGATCCTGGGAACACCAACCTTTTCTCACAAACTTGGAAATCTGCTACCCAAATTGGAATACCAGATATATGGCATCATGAATGGCTTAACTATATCAGAGCACTGACTGAATCTCATGTCAGGATCATGGATGGGGATGATGAATTGATATGGGCAATGGCAAAGCATGGGATATACACCCCCAAGGACGGCTACCCTGTTATTTTTTCTGCTCATCGACCACCTGTAATAGAGTGGTGGTGGAGCAGCCTATGGAAGATGAAAGCTCCCCCCTCGATCTAAACTATTCATGTGGATTGTTCTCCATAAAAAAGCACCCACAAGAGACAACCTCATGAAGCAATCTTTCAATGGACCTTCATGGTGTTGTTTATGCCATCAAGACTCTGAATCCATTGATCATCTCTTCTTGCATTGTCCAATTACTAAGGATTTCTAGGGGTTGATCCTCTCCTCTCTCCCCTTACTTACCCATTGGCAAGGCAACTCTATCTAGGAAGCTTGGCAATCTTGGTGGTCTTTGGTGACGCCACTTAAGGCTCGAAATCTTCCTATTCTAGTATGTTGGGCTATTTGGCTTGCTAGGAATAAACTCATATTTAGTACATACCACCGCTCTGGAAACTTGTATCTGTCTGTGTTCTGGCCATCTACTCAATTCCAGACGAAGATAAACCTGTCATCCAGCATACTATCACCCCTGAAGTTATTGATAGAAGTATTCCTTGGGCCTATTTTGATGGCTCTACACAAGATATGGGTTGTGGGGGGGAGCCATATTATATCTTTCTGACACTTATCTCTTTAAAATCCAGATGGGATTGGGCAATGGGACAAATAATTTTGCTGAACTGATCACCCTCAGACATCTTCGACAATTTGCATTAGAGAAACAGTGTAGGCACCTGCAAATATATGGGGACTCCAAAATCATTAAAAATTGGTTCAAAAACCTATCTATCTATCATGCATTCTCTCTGAGACACATATTGGATGATGCACTTCATTTAAAGGCCCAATTTGATACCATTGTTTGTCACCATATTTATAGGGAACACAATCAAGTTTCCGACCAGCTTTCCAAGGAGGTTGCGGTCAGGCCTCGGGGTACATGGCTGATTCTGGAGCAGTTGGATGGGGAACATTACCAGTACTACCATAGGCCATATATTGACATCAGAGTATAGGGGCCTGAAGGGCCTGTGATTTTTGGTTTATTTTGATCTCTATCTTGTATATATCTTGACTGAACACTATGTTGTCTATACTTCGACATGTAAATATGTTATTATTATCAGCACCCCCTATGGGGGTTTTGTACTTGTATTTTTGAAGGGCGAGTCACCCCAACCTACTGCATATGCTTCCTTAAGCATCTACAACATGTAATTTTCAAATATTAATGGAAATTATGATTTTTCCTTAGAGGGAAAAAAAAAAAGAAAAATCTAATTTTAAGGTCACAACATACCTAGCTAGCAAATTGACATATGAGACCCGTGTCTTTGTAGAACAAGGGACCCCTTATGTGCAGACCTACAACATCATGTCACTATATGAGATTGTTAAGATAATTTGTGTATCTGTATACGTACAAACCACCAATAGCTTCATAATGCATGAGATTCAATATTTTTTAATTCTTTGTTCCAATTTCATCTTTGTTATTGCTCCCAAAAGAGGTTAGTAATTGAGTACCTTTGCATTTTTTTAGATGGTAACCATCGCTTATTTCTTGTGTAAATGAGGTAGATTGTTGCAAGCAACATCAGATTTCCAAAGTCATTTGTATTTTGAGTATGACGTTTCTAATCCTAAATTGCCATATCAATCAAATAGGAATGATGTAACTTAGTTACCTAAGCTATAAACATAAATTAGAGTTGTTCACTATCTTAACACTAGTGTCGAAAGATCCATGCTTAACAGTATTCACTTAAGTATACTGAGAGTTTACTATGGAGAAATACTAGACACGCTATAAAGCATATGAAGAATGTAATTTTGATAAATGGAATTACGATTCTTTATCTGTGGAAAAAAAGTATACTAATAGTGAACAAATATAAATATCTAAGAGGGGATAGCCGTCTTGATTTGTATAACCTTGACAATATTTTAAATGTTGTAATTGATGGATTCAACTGATTTCTTATTTTTTGGTGATTGATTGGCATTAGAAACAGCAATGGTTCCACTTATTGTTGGCACATCTTATCATTTTTCACCTCACGTGACCAGGAACTTGCAAAAACCCCTTGCTTATCAAAAGGATACTAGAACCCCCTAAATGTATAGGTGGCTTCTACAAACTCATGAAAAAAAAGAGTACCCAAATCAAGCTCCCAAGAAGTACCTAGGATCCCAAAAAGCAACAAAATTGAGTGTGTCACACGAAATCCCAAGCTCACAGGAGCTCAGAAACACTAGGTATGGGTTCACCAGTTCTCCAGAGGGAGAAAACACTAAGCATGGGTTCCCCAACTCTCGTGAGGGATACACGTGCAACTATGGTAAAATGTGGTGATATTAAGTAGGCTAGAAAAAATATACCACAATATAATGTTGTTGGAATTTCTAAGTCTAACTGTTAAAAACCCTTCATGTACTTTTCTGATTTATTTCTGCCTACTTGTTCTAATTAATTAACAAGTTATTTACCATGTAAATACTGAAAATAAATACAAGTACATGCTCAACACATTACAGATCATCAACTGAAGGAAACAAAACAAGCACACAAGTGACACTATTGTTTTTGAACCAATGTCCTCGAAAAAACCCAATGCGGGAAAACAGATGCAGCTCTCTGGGGTTTTAATCATTAAGCAGTTTCAGAATAAATCTGGGTGCCAAAACCGGTTCACCCAACAGAGAATAATCTTGGCAATAGTACCTCTCAGTTGGAGATAGATGTTCCAGCTGAAACCCCGAATAAACACTCTAACAGCTCCCAACTCCAATTTCCCCTCGAAAACCCCAGCGTCAGCCTCTAAGGACTCCATCAGCCCTTTCTGGCCCAGCGTTTGCCCAACGTCACCCTAGCTCGCCCTGCATCAGCGTCCGGAGGCACTGCGTCAGCCCTTAGAGACTCTATGTCAACCCTTAGAGCCTATGTGTTACCCATGTTAGCTCTCTGAGGCACTGCGCAGCTCCCGGCTACCTCCGCGTGAACCTCTCGCTGGCTCTTCATCCCTCTCTCCCGGCTTTTGCGATGATCCTCTTGGTACTATCTTTGCCTCTCTACTTTTGTATTCACCAGTGTTCCACGGGGACGTGTCCCCCAAGGTCGGGTGCACGCACCCCTCGCACCTGGGACGGGGGGACATCTGGGGAAACGTTTCCCCACGCACCCGGGACAGGGGGACATTTGGGGAAACGTTTCCCCACGTCCCCCTTTTGGGGAGACGCGGGGAGATGCAGGGGGAGACATTTCCCCAGTGTGGGGGACGCAACTCCCCAACAGGCGTCCCCCCTCAATATGGGTTATGCATCCCCCGTTAAATTTAATTTTAAACAATGATTTATGACGGGGAAAACCTAGTATTTGACCATATTTCCCTACTAATGCTATGCAATTCATGGTAATGTTAAATTCTTAAAGTAAAAGTGACATTCTCCTTTATCTTTCATTTTTTCATTTTCATCCTTTTACTTAAATTTTTAACATTACCATGAAATGACTCAAGATGTTTGAGAATGGTTCCGACCTCATTGGATTTCATATGGAGAAAGTAGAATTTTAGATCTCACTCAAAATCCAGCAGACTTAACAGTTTTTCAAGAATTCAGGATATGATGGATTGCAATGTTTCCATTGCATTTTGTCATGTACAAGGGTATGGAATTAGTATTTAATCAAAAGCACCAAGCCCTCTTTGTACTTTAGAGTGACTTTTAGACTCATCACTCCCTGTTTTTTAGTTTTAGTTATATCAATTTACTATTCCAATATTCAGATTTCAGTATCTATTATAATCTATTTTGCTTAGTACTAATTAGATTCTAGGATGATGAATGATGAATTCTAATTTTAAATCAATTCAGAATCTAGAATTATGAATGATGAATTTAATTTTTAAATCAATGTAGATTCTGGAATGGTGAATAATGAATAATGAATATGGATTGGAGTATTTCATTATTGAATCTTGTGATCTATGGATGAATCATGTATGTATTAGTAAGGATGATGAGTATGGATCAATGTATTTCATTATTTAATTCAATTATGTATGTATCATTGTATTTATGCTTTCATTATTGAATATATATATATATATATATATTAAAAAGGAAAAAAATTATATATACCTCGACGTCCCCCCTAAATTTCCCTAAAATTTGAGGGTACTCCCACACGTCCCCCTTGTGTGTCTCCCCGCACCCACATCTCCCCATCCCGGAGCCTTGGTGGAACATTAGTATTCACTGCCCATTAACTGCAACTTTGATCACTCTTTCGACTTTCTCAGCAAACCCTGCCCCAGAAAATCGAAATCTTAATCAACTCGGTGTGTTCTCCAAATGACCCTCAAGCCTCCTCTTATACTTTTCTCATTGACAATTCAATGGCCGAGATTAAATCCCTAATCAACGACTAAGTTTAACTCTGGCTTGATCCATGACTTTTGGACCCTTCTAACACAGTTTTATATTAATTCACATAATATTTTATTTTCCCTAAGTTTAGACTTAGGGACTCCATTAAAAATATTAATCATTTTATTATCTCCCAAACTGTTTAGAATCTGCCCAAACCGTTTCTGGGTATTGGAGATCTCATGTGCTTTAGCCTCTCCACCAATTTTCGTGGATAGAGCACATCCAATGCTACCCCAAATCATCAAATGTCAAGTTGACACTTATCATATAAAAATACACTTTATAACCTCCTTTATGAATGATGATGTGACTTTAAAGGATCTACAAGCTACAATGCAAACCTTTTCCACCTTCTTTGATATAGTTAATTGTCCTTGACTTATATGAATAGTTCCCCATAGCTTATAAGGACAGCTTTTATACTTTCATCCTTATTATGTTATTATAGTCTTTTCTTTATATATCTGGCCACACATTTCAATTTACAACCTTATTTATATGTAAATATATATGGGCAAGAAAGTAGTTTTAAAATTATATTACTCTACACTTTATAACCATCTTCTTTATGAAATATAATACGACTTTAAAGGATCTACTAGTTATATTGCAAACCTTTTCCACCTTCTCTGATATAGTTCATTACCTTCACTTATATGAAAGGTTCTCCGTAACTTGTAAGGACAGCTTTTATACTTGTCGCCCTTATTATGTTATTATATTCTTTTCTTTATATCTTGGACCACACATTTCAATTTACAACCTTATTTACATGTAAATATATATGGGCAAGAAAGTAGTTTTAAAATTAAATAACTCTTTTAGCATAGTCTTAATATTGTCATTCGACTTGTGTCACTCAAAGATGTCGAAATGGTATAGATGTGTCCCTTAATGTTTATACACTACACAATGTGCACAATACTCAATGCACTTCTTATTCCAATGCTTGCTCCAAATTTCCGTTGTGTTACAATGTGCCTTTTAATGGTAGACATGGAATTGACGGTCAACAAGAGGAAAACTGAGCATACAAATGTTTAGTCAGTGACATACTTATTATCCTAGTGTTGAAAATATGCACAGAAGCTATGATTTGAATCTGTGATGTGGTACCTTTTTGTTTGTAGAAACAATCAATTTTAGAGCTGTTAATGATGCGACAGTTGAAAATATTGTTTGGTGAATGATGTCTTTGCCCACTAGTTTTGCTAGTAATTAGTTTCCCCTGACACTATGGCTACTATTTATGGATGAATCCAGTGAATGTTCGCAGAAGCCATAATGGATAATCAAAAGAGATTAGCAACATATGGAATAGCATAAGTTTACTAATAATTTATCTTTCAATGGATAGATCACAATACATCTTTTTGGTAACTTTGGGAAAAAACGTTTTCAAATGGGCACCATTTACTTTTTCAATGATAGCTCACACGTAGGTTCCAACATTGATTACCTATAAATTGTTATTAGGCCTACATAATGAAGGTTTGGCACCTTACCCATGACAGGAAAAATTGCTAAGGATTTAGTCTTGTGTGATTGCAATGTCTATGCATAACACATTCCTTTTGGGTGGAGCATAACATGTAGAGGAGAATTTTGTTGTTTCTTTGTTATCAGCAATGAAATTGAATAACAGTGGATACTGTTCTGGGCAATTTCTATAAATTTATCATCAGGGTTATTTCTCTTAACTGTTGACAGTGTTTGGAATATTTTGGCTACATGGCAAGGGCAATGAATGCATGAAATGGCCAGAGGTTGGGTTTTAGAATGGCTTTAAGAAAATGTGGCTAAAAGGCAG
Source organism: Pinus tabuliformis (assembly GCA_031772625.1). Classification (NCBI taxonomy): domain Eukaryota; kingdom Viridiplantae; phylum Streptophyta; class Pinopsida; order Pinales; family Pinaceae; genus Pinus; species Pinus tabuliformis. The sequence goes on from CM062815.1 coordinate 936,793,533, forward strand.
AGTTTCAGATTGACTCTGAAAATAGTGTAGCCCAAGGCCAAGATCAGAGAAGCTTCAATAATAAGTTACAAACTATTCATTTTTATAACTAAGAAAATTATCCAACTTAGATGGAATAAAATAGAGAAATCCACAAAGATAAAGAACAATAAATAACAATAAACATGACGAATGATACAACTACTAGTGACTTTATGAATACCATTAAATGGTAAAGAATATAATGGACACAACTTTATGGGACTCTATTTTCCATTGGAAACCAATTCAACTTTAACCCACATCAAGCTCTTTAGACAGGTAGTGTATCGCAGAGATCAAGTTCATGATTTATGTTATGAAATCCAGTCTGTGCCAAAAAGATCAGCTTTGTTCTAAAAGCATTGATTCCCAAATTGTTGATCCTTAGAAGAAACACAATTCCTCCACTTCTAGAATTTTGGTACTCACGAGTCAGAGGTGAAAAAAACAGACCTACTTGTACCCCCCATTACAAATCCCTTTCTTTGCAAATGCTTGACAAGCAGACCCATCAAATTGGCTCACATTAAACACAAGGTGGATTTAAGATTGACATTTAGGCCAACTTCTCAGGTCTGCTCAAATTTTTCTAATTTTGAATCTGTCAACTCATCTTGAAACCCCACAAATCACGTAATCAAGATTGCTCCTTTATGTTTAATAAACAGCAACCCTTTCTTACTCTACAACCAATATTATCAACATCCCTATGATAGATACCTCTTGATGCCAATGTTTTCTTCTACAAACCAGCCTCATCAACACCCTTATGGCACCACCTCTTTCCAACAAAGTTGTTTGTCCTCCTCTATATGTTCAAATCGACTTTGACAGACAGGTCAACTCCTTTCTTCAGCAATGAGGTGAGTTCCCCAATACAAACTGCCTCGAAGATCATTTCTCCTTTCTAAACACTATTTAGAATTTCTTCTCAAGATTACACTTCAGACAATCTCAAGGAGGTTTGGATCGAACAAATCAAGATAAATCAATTTGACACCAACAATATCAAACAAAGACCTCATAGCAACCTATGATAGATAATCAGGAAAAAGCCTTTAGAATTTTTGACCTAGAAATCACAATAATCCCCATTCTTTCTCTTTTGTGATGGAGCTTCCAAAAAATAATCCAAGGGTAGCAAGTAGGGTGGGGAGTCTAGGATGGTGTAATATGCTTGGGGAATAGATGTGTTTCCAACAACCTAGTAGAAGCATGCCCACTACCATTGCCAAGCATGAGGGTATCGAATCTCTGAAAGTTCTAGGGGATTCAATGATTATAATCAAAGCCATATTGGGCATAGCTAATATTGGAGGAAACATGCTCAACTCTTTTATTTTCCAAATCAAACAAATCCGAAAACATGCTTCATTTTTCCATATCAACAGGGAATTCAACTACAAAGTAGACAATATAGCCAAGCCTCAAGGTGGCCACCTCTCTAGAGGCTAGGGTCTCGTCAAAAAATGGGGTTAATAGCTACAACTCAATCCCTTAATCAATCAGCATAGATCTAATCATCGAACATCACATCAATCAACCTGCAATGCAATCAAACAAATGGCATTGTTATGGCAAGAGCAAAGATATGTGGGATACCTACCCCTCTCACTTGCTTCAAGCGAACTTACTTGTGGTTCCTCAATATTGCGATATGAGCTCCCATAAGATATATGCAACAATGAGGTTTCCATGGTGCATTTGATTCACTTTCTCAACCAAGTTTGTGTGGCTACTACAGTGTCGAGTTAAAAGGGTTGTATTTCAAAGAAACAAGAGTGTTTGTATACTACGTTTTGTGGGGTTGTCGGCCCTTTGATGACCTCAATATGAGGACCTTATCTCAACCTAGGCTCTCTATGAGGGATTCTTCTGCATCTCTAACCATGCCTTCCCTGGTTTCTCAGTACCCTTCATGTTTTTAGTAATTTCAAATGACTTTTGTTTTGTTATTAATTTTCTATGCTATTCAATAGTTTCATAGCTCGAATTGGAAAGAAACCTCCCTTTCTTGAGTTATAGTTATCCTTGGTGTTGATGTTTCTACTTCTACAACAACAAATTCTTTTGCTTTCGTATTAACATTAACTAACAGCCTCGATATGGAGAGCCCAATAATGAAGTAGGTTTCAAATGCACTTGAACAATAGGTTGAAATCAATAAGTGAACAACAATGCTCTGGTAACAATCTTCCAAAAGGTAGATGAGATTAAGCATACTAGTGTCTCTCACCGTGCCAACATCATGCATCTCTTTTTCCAATTACAATATCGAACATCACTCCTTAGCCTCTAATAATCTCTCTCTTCAATTAGGACCAGCAAAGTGTTGAGAAATCGGGAAGCTTGTAGGTTAGGGTTGATTTCTCTTACTTGATAATTACTTGATAATTAATTGCTAGAGCACATCCGATGCTACCCCAAATCAACACTCCCTCTCAGCGAGGACTGTGCTCTAGCAATACTCCTCACTAAGTATCACCCTAATCATCTGGCATCAATCCCTATGCTAATGCTAGGCCTGCTGCTCATCATCTGCACTGTTGCATCTCATACTGCTACCCATAGACCTGCCACTACCACTGTTGCATCCATACGGCATCTCCCTCTCATCCTGGTGCATCGTGTTGCCCATAGCACTGCCACTGCTAATTATTGCACTGCAACTCAGTTACTGAGAAGTAAGTAACTGATCTCCCAACTCCGACATCTCTGTTAGGCTAGAGACACCCATGAAGCTGAAAACTCCCTCTGTTGCTGACAAGTGTTCCCTCTCTGACCTTTCTGTTGCGGCAACTACTCCATGCATCTCACACTATTGCACACCTCTCTGTGCCATCCTGCACTAGTGCAACACTCCCGTGCTTCTCGCACTACTGCCTCACGCTATCCTGGGAATCCTGCACTGTAGCTCCCTCTGTCGCTCCAACTTCATCCGTCTCTACTAGCATCCGCCAGTACTGCTACTCCTCATTGGGGCTCCCATAGCAACGTGTAATCCAAGAAGCTGGGTACCTCGAGGATCCTGCCCCTCATCGCCTGTAGTCTGTCTGACTACAGCTCCATGTCGCCCCACTTTCGCTCAAGTGGCATGTGAGCACTTATAGCATAGTCATCATCTGTCTCCTTCGTCGACTCCTCCGAGTCTCTCTACTTCCCGCTGGAAGCTCTTGGTTCGACTCCTGCTGAGTCTCTCCACTTCCCGTCTGGAAGTTTTCGGTATGACTCCTGCTGAGTCTCTCTACTTCCCGTTTGGAAGTTCTCGGTTCGACTCTCGCTGAGTCTCTCTACTTCCCATCTGGAAGTTCTCGGTTCAACTCCTGCTAAGTCTCTCTACTTCTTGTCTGGAAGTTCTCTTCTGGACTCCCTCTGAGTCCCGATTTCCCTCCTAGAAATCCTTCTACCCATGTCGAGATGCCCCCCACTCTGATTGTATGTGCAGTCGCACCACTGATCCGGATTTCTTGGCTAGAAACCCTCAGTAGCAACTCCCTCCTCCTTGGCCTTGCCCTGTTAGGTATTGTTCTGACAACAGTACCCCACCAGCTCCACTCTGCAACTTACCCACAGCCTCCTAAACCCCAACAGCCTGAAGGTGAGAGCTCCTAGGCTCTACGCAGTCCTGACACCGGCAAACTAGCTTCCTCAACCAACTGCGTCAACCCTCCTTGCCTCTGCTTGCCTCTGCGTGAGCCTGTCCTTGCTCCCTCAGCCTCTGCGCAACCTCTTCTTGCCTCGAACTTGATGATGCAGGCACTGTGTCACCCCTCCCTTGCTACTTTACTGCTAGGAATAGCTGCTATCACTCAGGAAAGTTGTTTTCTGTTGCTGCTATTCTGCTCTGTTGATGTCCTCAGTTCTCCTGTCATCTGCATCCATGCTCTGATACCATGTTTAAGTTTCTAAGTCTAACAGTTAGAAACCCTCCATGTACTGTCTGATTTATTCCTTCCTACTTGGTCTGATTAATTAACAAGTTATTTACCATGTAAATACTGAAGATAAACACAAGTACATGCTCAACACATTACAGATCAGCCACTGAAGGAAGTAGAAACCAGCACACAAATGACACCGTTATTTTTGGACCAATGTCCCTGGAAAAACCCAATGCGGGAAAACCGGTGCAGCTATCTGAGGGTTTGATTTATTAAGCAGTTTCAAAATACAACCTGGGTACCAAATCCGGCTCACCCAACAAAGAAAAATCTCGGTAGTTCCGGCTTCTGCCCTCTGCGTCAGCTTTCCCGATAGTTCCCGGCAATTCTGGTTGTTCCTGACAGTTCCTGGCAGTTCTCGGCTGTTCTGGCAGTTTCGGTTATTCCCGGGAGTTTCGGCTTCTACCCTCTGCATCAACTTTCCCACTGCTACGCTAATCCTCCCGGCACTATCTCTGCCTCTCTGCTTCTATATTCAATGCCCCTCAGTTGCAACTCTGATCACTCTCTCGACTTCCTTAGCAAACCCTGCCCCAGAAAGTCAAAATCTTGATCAACTTGGTGTATTCTCCAAGTGACCCTCAAGCTTCCTCTTATACTTTTCTCGTTGACAAATCAACGGCCGAGATTAAGTCCCTAATCAATGGCTAAGATTAGATCTACCTTGATCCATGACTTTTGGACCATTCTAACACATTTTCATATTAATTCAAATTAATATTTTATTTTCCCTAAGTTTAGACCTAGGGACTCCATTAAAATATTAATTATTTTAGTATCTCCCAAACTATTTAGAATCCACCCAAACCCTTTCTAGGTATTGGAGATCTCATGTGCCTTAGCCTCTCCACCAAGTGTGTGGCTAGAGCACATCTGATGCTACCCTAAATCAACATAGTCAGATGATCACCTCTCGCAGTTCACCAATGGTTGGTACCAATGTTTGATCAAGTTGGATGATTCACGCAGATGTCTCGCTCCATTGTGCATTGATCTTTTTCGCAATGGAGAGCGGCATGACATTGGTTGTCGCACCAGAATCAACCAAGTAGTTGTGAACATTGCAGTTAAAAAATTCAAATGATAGCAAGAATGGAGGGCAACCTGAGTTTGCTTCTTCCATCCGGAGTGTATTGAGCACAGTAGAAAGTGATCCGGGAGGTGTGCTTGCTCCCTTGCTGGTAGAGGTTGCGTTGTCCATTGTTGTCTGTCCCAATGTGCACAGCAGGATGTCTCGCTGACTCTGGATCTTAGCTAACTCGAACAAACTGATGTTCGCCCGAGTTTTCTTCATGTCATCTACAATGTTGTAGTCTAGAGGTGGTAGGCTCACCAAGGTGTCCGGGTTAGGACTGATGTTCGTGTTGTCCAGCGGAGTGTTCTGAATTTTGTTGCTTTTGGAGGAACTCTTGTCCGTCGCTGTCTTCCCGGATCTGCTTTGGGGCAGCTGGTGGATCAGCCTTCCTCAACAGCAGTCTCATCTTTTCTTGTGCTTCCCCAAGTGTAAGGGGAGACCCTTTACTCCTAAGGTTGTAACGGTCATTTTTCCTTGGGGGCTGCTTCTCGTTGTTTGTCTTCGGCATTGCTCGCGAGCACTGATATGCGTTCACCACATGCCTAGAACTTGATGCTTCATCAGGTGCAACATCTTCGGCATTATCTCTATCTTTCAACTACCCCTACATGTTATTTTCGTGTCAAATGTATGACTTCATACAGTGCTTGTGACTCGCTTCCAGTCCGAACAAAAGTTCTCGTGGTGATGTTCTTCGTGGAATGAATAGAACTCGGAATCTACGCACTAATCTAAGTGGAACACAGAGCTCTGCGTAGTTTTTTTAGCGAACCAGTTGCTGCCTAATGAGTCACTTCCATGTCTCTGTCTGGGCAGATGGTTGCTTAAGAATGTGTTCGTTTTCCGTTGTTTAGGCTCGGACACTTCTGTTGTCAACTTCTTGACGATGCGAGTAAGGGTTTCAATATCATTTGCTTCTTTGTCTCTACCCTTGCTCGCCACCACTTGGGATTTCCTACTGGCATCTTTGGAGTCCTTTGTTGATTCATCATCCTTGATGACTCCAATCGCGCGCAGGTCTTTCTCTACAGCAATAGCCTCTTTGCAGTTTTCCAAAAGTTTTGGTTTCGCAGCTCGCTTGACGAGCTGTGAAATGCCGGTCAGCAATGCGGACGTGTAGTAATCAACAGTGATGCAATCATGAGGTTTGGTGTTTGCTGCAAATTTGTCCAGTATGCATTTAAACCTCTAGTTGAAGTCTTTTACCTTTTCTTTCCCCTCCATCTTCAGGCTCCCCAATTCTTTGAGTAACATAGCTAGGGTCTTGTCATCAGCAAGCTTTTCAAGGAACATGCATTTGAATGCACCCCAGTTCTGTATGGAGTTTGGTGGAAGGTTGTGATATCATGCAGCTGCGCGACCGTCCAAGGTACATGGAAACAATCTACAAGCTATGTCGTCATGTCGTACCTCAAGGGTCTGCAACTGCAGGTAGAAGTTATCCAGATGGTCTTCTGCCTTCACCGTGTTCTCAGGGTTGAACTTGATGTTCATTCTCTCCGCTTACTTCGGCATCTTGTGCAAAACAGCCGGGAGAGCCAATGGTCCCTAAGTCATCCATTCCAGATTTGGGTCAGCCATCTCTTCTTCTTCATCCTCCTCCTCTCCTTCAGAATCTAACGGTTATGGCGCTTAGTCCATTGGTTCGTCTCCGCCTCCGCCTCCTCTGCTGCCTTCTCCTTCGCCTCCTGTATCGGACTCTAATCCCAAGGTCACAAGAGTGTCTTGTTCCCCCTGTCGGAAGACCAGAGGTTCCTCTCTATCTTCAATAGCTTCGGCCAGACCTTCAAGGGTGGCAAGAACTGCTTCTTCTACTGATGATACAACAACCCCTATGGCAGCGGATTTTGCCTTCCTTTATGCATATGGGAGATGTTGTATGTCTGGGATCAGTCTGACTGCTTTCGCGAACTGGCGAGTGATGGGATGGACGGAGCGAAGTTGATGATACGAAATCCGTGTTCAGTCCTGGGAGGTGAGAAGTAACCCACTGTAGAATCGTGCATATGTGAGAGGGAGTGTGAGTTACTGCCTTGATCAGATGGTTGATGAGTGATTATGAGAGCACATTCAGCCATCTACAATTGGCGGCCCTCCTCCTAGCACCAGAAATGTTGACGATGCTGGACCCGCCAACATTCAGGGGATCAACTCAGTATGAAGTCCCAACTAGACCTCACACCATTTGGTGTGGGAGTCCCTTCCGGTATGCTGGCCCAGTTGCCATGATCTGCCTCAACTCTTACTTGTCAGCACAAGAGAGTGGTTTGCTTTGTCTTTCGACAAGTGAGGTTCGCGTGCTTGGTGATTGTAACTGTCACTTGTGTCAATGGTTCTTTCACCGTAGAGGGAGAGGGTGGGAGTGAGTCCCAAGTCGGTTGGGAGAAGTCCCAACTTTGCTAGGAACACACAACACAACAAGACGTGCACAACTTCTAAAGGAACAGTCCACACGGATGTGACAGTCACAACACATAAGGGAAGATAACACATATAACACTCAGCAGATCAGTCTGCGCAAGTGCAACGGTTGTTATAGCAAGTTTTATGTGAAAGGTCTGTCTAATGTCTGGGAGAGTAGTCAACACGGGTGAGATAGCGTTAACAACATATACAACACATTTTCATTAAAATATATGTATTACAACAAGTGAATAAGTTCAAGTGTTAAACACAGGTTAAAGCAACATGCATTACAAGTGTTCAAGATTAGTCTTACAACAATTACAATACATGTGTGAAAACATGTTGGCCTGTTAGCAGGCTTCTGAATTAAGCGAAAGTTCCAAGACACATCGTTACACCATACATCACTAACCCCGTGAGCGGGGCGTTGGAGCCACTACTTACTCCTCAGAGTAAAGATAACAGCCTCTCAAGGCTATGTGGGAGGAGATAATGTGATAAGTCCTTTGCATGTACAAATGAGGGGGTATTTATAGCCAAGGGTGACACTGAGCCTTGTGGCCGTTCGACTACCCTCATGACTATTTGACTTCCATGACTTTTCGACTTTACATGACTCTTCATACAACAAGTGGGTCTCTTGGACTTCCATGTTACATTACATTGTGATGAGCACCAATATTGTAGCAAGAATGTTGCAACTCTTGGGCTACCAGCTTTGCTTTATCAACCCAGGGTTCGTACAAACTTGGAGGTGACAGTGTTGTATACACAAGTAAAAGCGATGATTCTACGTTTTGTCACTGTTCAGCTGGCGAGAGACCCCTAGGGTTTTCAAGCGAGACTTCTATGGATTCAGAAGAAGCTTGGTTCCTTGATGAAAGAAATAGGAATCTACTCTAAGAGAGAGTTGATCTACTGTAATAATGAAAAAGACTGAAACTCAATGCTAAGGCACACCATTTCCTAATTAACTACTAAGAGCTATGCTTTGCAATAATGCTAAATTAAAATGAACAAACTGCCACTGTCCTAAGCGTGGAAGTTAAAAACATCAAACATCATTGTTATGCATGTAAAGGACTGTAATGAATATGTGTTGTCTTTTTATGCTTTTCATGAAAAATAAAGTGTGCAAGCTAATCTCTTTTGGTGATGTGTCAGGTGGCTTAGGGATGCTGGTGGATGGTTGGAAGGTATGGGAGACCCTTGGGTGACCTTGGGAGGCTTCCAAGAGGTTTTCCCTCAATCCAGCCTCAAAACAGGCCACTACAGAAAAACCTACAGGATGTACTAGAAACCTACAAGATTCCTTGTATTTCTATAGGATACAACTGAGAGAAAAACGATGGGTGTTGGAGGTGATGGAAGGCTTAGCGAAGGTGGTTGATGGGTGGAATGGAGTGAGAAAAGGCCTAGAATCACTCAGAACCCAAAACCAAGTTTAGGATATGGTTGGATTCACTCAACATGCTTGAGGGAATTTCAATGTAAAATGATGAAATTGGTGAAGGTTTTGATGAAAACAAGGAATGCTTATGTGTGGATGAAGTTGGAAGGTGGTTGCTTGCTATGGGACCTCTTTCTACTTCTAAAACACCTGCTCTGCATCAAACATGTGTAATTTCCAAAAAGATATGTAAACAAGAAGAATTCTCATGAGCTAGAAAAGCATAATTTAATGAACTAACTGTCTACCTTATGCATGAGGAAATTTTTGAATAAAATGGAATCATGGATGAGATCTACTGCAAGAATGAAGATAGAAGAGATGGAAATGAAATCCTACACTTGCAAAAATGATCAAATGCTAGTTTAAGTACAACAAACTCTAAATCTTATGAAAGAAATGGAAATCTGTCTTTTTGGGGCTGCATAAGGGTCTTTTCCTCAAATCATGATCCCAGAAGGAAGAAGTGAGGCCAGGACACCTACTGATAGCTTTGTGGTGCTTCTTTTATCCCTTCTAACCTGCTACTGAAGTAAGGCACAAATGGAAGCAAACTAATAAACAATTAAACAAATCTACACTACTTGCAATGAAATACTTCTAAAGATAGTTTAATCATGAATCTATGAAACTAAGCTAAGCATACAGATACAAGAAGAGGAGCCTTTGCTGCTAGGGTTGGGCCCTAACCCAAGAGCTTCAGCTCATTCTTATTACCAAAACAGAAAATTACACCAAAGTCTTCCACAAGTCTGGAGCTCGAAAATAACTAGAGTTTTTACAACAAAAATGCGAATCCTAATGAGGCTCTAGGCCTCTCTACTTATACCACTAACGTCTCCAACGACTTCCTTAAATCTAGGGAGGCTCGGCTACCAAACTCGAGATGAACTAACTCTTTGTCTATCACTTGCTCAGCTGCCTTTTTATCTTCATGACTTGGTTGCTTGCACTTCGAGCTGGTGTCATTAATGGAGGAATATTCGAGTAGAGGAGTAAATGAGGAGGATTCACCTCCTACAATCTCTCTCCCTTGTCCCATTCGAGTTTCAAACCTTAGTCTTGCCAAAATTCCTTGATTTTCTCTTCCAAACCTGCATTCAATGCATATTAGTCCACTAGGCATAATATCTCACTTTAACTCATCTCATTAAACAAAATATAATCAAAAAATGTAATAAGATGGGAGAGGAGTTGGCTTAACTAAGCTAGGAGGTGAATTAAGGCACATATAATTACCCAATGATGAGGCTCATCACATTGATCGACAGTATGGCCCACAGTAGAGATGTGGACAACATGACTCATGACAAGGCTCGACATGATAGTGCTAGTACATTCGTGTTGCTGCTGGTGTGCATGTCGAGTTGCAGTGTTGCTACTGATGGATGTCCTCGTGGTGTGTCGCAGCTTCACCTCTGCATGGCAACATGCACAAAGTCTTTGATGGTCGTTGGGTTCACTTGATGTTGCATTTGCACGTTGCTCCTTACTTGTATGTTGGAAGGCTTGACACGTTCGTCTGTTCGCGAAAAGTGCATGTTCGTCCGTGCGTCTATCCGTGAACACATTTTGCATGTTTACTCATCTGTCCGTCAACGAACACATCTTTGCATGCATCGTTTGTTCATCCGTTGGCAAACATGTCCTTCTGCATGTGCCCCTTTGTTCATCCCATCCGTCGTCACGCCATGTTTGTTTGTGTACCTGTATCTGCAATCACTCGTGACGAGATGACATCAAATCCAAAGCCTCCTTGTCTACCATGATGCATGATCATTTCGGATGCAGGGGGCCAGGAGAGGCAACAAGGTTGCGAGGCGAGATGGAGGCTCCGGGCATTGCTGATGAAAACTGTGCAACAGTCACTAGGTAATGAAGATAGGCAATCCGGATCGACAGTGACTGTCTGTGAGGTTTGGCTCAGTTGGAGGACAAAACTACGCAGTTTTTGGGAGGAACAGTTTGGGCTGCGGGAAGGCTAAGCCGGTAAAATCTGCACAGTTTTAGGAACGAGCAGGTAGCGGGAGACTAGCAGTCAAAACTGTGCAATTCTTGAGGAGAACTGGCAGTTAGCCGCTGGGTCACTAGCACCAGAAACTACGCAATTCCTGAGGGGAATTGTCAATCGACTGCCAGAAAAATTGCGTTGATTCTGGGAGGCTGCCATGCTGGTCACCTTTGTGCAGTTTCTGAACTGAGCGAACTACTGGGCAGCAAAGGGCTTTCTCATGAAAACTACGCAGTTTTCGAGGTGAGCAGCCAGTCGATTGACCTGAGGGCTGACTGGAAAAACTACACAATTTTTGAGGGAGACAGGGACGGGCACTTGGTGTCTGTCTGGCCTGTCTGCGTAGTTTTCTCAATGAGCGGAGCGGGCAAGGTCTACAACCTCTGCGCAATTTTTGGGAGGAGTCAATCTCGGGGTGGTTGTTGGGTCAAACTCTCTGGTTGGCCAGCATGAAGGTTGATTGATTCGCTTACGGGTAGTGCAGCTTGAAATGGCTTGCTTGGTGCTTCTGTGTTGTTAGGGGTGACAGTCGATCGAGTCGATGGCGAGGTGATGGTCGACTGTCAGAGGGGAATCCGATCGTCAGAACTTCAGCGAAGCGACTAAGTGTGTGAACAAATGAAAGATGCATACGTGATCTTGCAAACACACATGTACATGACTAGAAATTGAGATGACTCAAACCATCCAGACACACATGCTCAACATGACTGACCGACAGTGTGGGCGATAAGCGCGACACTTGTGATTGATCGTTGCTTGACCGTGACGCCACTTGCGCGACAGTGCATGTGACTTTGTGTGTGAGTGCAACAGATGTTTTACATAGCCAACACAACAAGTACACTCGAAGCAAAGACCTTGAGTACAACCAGAACATGGTCGCAAGCATGACATTCACATCAACATGCAAAAACTTGGGTGAAATGATCAAGCAAGGCGGGTGCGAAGACTCACACGAGCTCACAGAGTGAACCCGAGTGCATGCAGTCATCAAGTAAAGATCTCAAGCAAGGCTCCGAAATTGGGTGCAAGCCAAAATTTTGGAGGGTGGTTGTAGCTACTACAACACCAAGATAGGAACCTTTGAAATGTTATAAATATTAATAATTGATATCCAAAAAAATATTAAAAAAAAAAAGAAAAATCTACTCAACCAGATACCTATTTTAATATTTATGCTTGACTTAATACCCTACAATGTCCAACTTGTGCACATACGTAGTCCCTCGGCGCTTTTTCTAATCATAGCAATCTCTTCGCTCCTTCCCCTACTTCCCCGTCTTCTCACCATGGTCATGATGCCATATCAGATAGAAGATCATAGACAAGAATGCACATAAAAGTAAAAGGGAATAATCGCTAGCTTATTGAGTGATACAATGTCTCATTACATTGTAAGACAGAGAGGAGTACGTTACATAACTCTCAAATACCTAATATGTTAATGACTACATTTAACAACTCATTATTACATCACTTTATAATTCTCTAACTACACCTTTATTACACATCTAAGGTATCAACAAGTCCTAATTGTGACAATTATATCTAACAAGACAAACTTCTTGTATTCTTACTGTTACCCATCCAAAAGTGGGTGACCCCTAGGAGAACTTTTCTCCTATTCATCTCTTTCAGATGGAAGCAAGTAGCCTCTAAAAGCCACATTGTCCAATATGGACCTACATCACCTAGCAATACATCAACTTGAGAAGAAAAACATAGCTCTGTGAGAAGACTTCTTTCTACCCTCAATAACTCAACCCTATGCACATATATTTTTTGAGGTTTCAGCCTTCTATTAGGGTTTCCTGTACCTCCACAAAACCTGCATTGTTCCTCCTCTTACAAGCCCTTCCTCCTGCATTGTCCTTCAAGGTAACTTGGCCGCACTTTACTGCCCAATCTTTGGTTACAGGAGCATGATCCAGCAACACTAGTAGGGCTCGGCCCTACCTGAAACAACACAGAGATTTGTGGTCCCTCTTCACAGAGAATCAACGCTAGCGCATGAACAAAATCTGCCCAGTATTGTCCTCCAAACTCGGCTAGCAAGCTGCCTAACTCGGCCCTATCCAAACACAAAAGGAGATGAGACCTTCAACCTCTTCTTCACTTGGGAGAGGCTCCAATAGGCCTATGGCTACCTCAGAATGCTTTCTCCTTTGATGTTTGCAATTGGATGTGTTGTGCGATCAAATGACTTGCCTCTCTTCTACTTATATGTTTCTTAGGTCCAACAACTAGCCCTCCAAAGGGCACTCCTCAAGCCAAGCCTACTTGAAAATCATATCATAAACCCACCACATATAAATAAAAATTATTTTCTTCCAGTTGATCAAATCTTCCATGGTTCCCTTAGGACCCCTTGGTTCCTTTAAGAGTGCTCCACTTGCAACAATGGTCAAACCATCAAAACTCTTCTTGGCTTCACACCCACTGCTTGGGTACTTTGCCCACAAAACCCTTCTGCGATGCAAACTCACACAAACCCAGTACCGAAGGTTGTGGAGTACCTCCCAAGCTACACAAATCAACAATAGGGTCATCTATTAGCCAATTGCACTTGCTTCTTGTGGGTAAATTGGAGATCTTTGGATGCATTTTGATGTATGGAAGTTGATTTTTTGGATATTCTTTGGAGCTATTCTTGGTCTATGGAAGAATATATTGCATGTTATCTTGTAAGTTAATTTTATTATTGGATATTTAATTCTTGAATGTCTAATGCATGGAACTATTGATTCTAGGTTAATTTTTGTGCCCTAATTTGTTGAAGATCAATTTATTAAAAGATATCTAGATGAATGTTGCGTGCATTACTCATCATAAAATGTAATTAATGTTCCTAGTGGTGAATACCTTGTAGCTCTCCCATGAAAATCCATTATTCCATTGAATGGGTAAATGCTGGAAATTTGATTGCTAGGGCAGCATCTAATTTTGGCCTCCGTAGGATCAAATCTGGCATATCTTAAGCATGCTAGACTCCATACGCCCATAGGACAAGGCACTAGTCCAACTACTTGGTGATCACCCTCAAAATTTATCCACTCTTCTTCTCTCTCAAAATCGGTCCTTTTAAGGCTAGAGTAGTCAACTTGGGAACAAGTGTACAAACAGAACAGCCATGCCAAGGCCATCAAAGCAGCACTATGGAGTTTAGACAATTTGAAATGGCTAATAGCTATTAACAAGGCAGAATACAAAGTTCCTACAGCATGAATGGAAGCTCGGGTTCAAAGGATTGCTCAAGCACAATAAAGGGAAGGAAAACTTTCTCTGCCCATGATTCAAATCCTATGGAGCGCAATATGTTAACATCTCTATTCCAGCAACTGAGTAAAATTAATTCCTTATGATTTTCTCACTGCAAAATTAATTTAAATGTTCATCTCATAGAATAAATACACTTGCTGGAAATTTAACTGGAAATAAAAATCAGTGGAAGCTACAGGAAGCCAGTCTCCAAAATACACAAAAAAAGTACCCTTCAAATATCAACATTTTATTAAAATTACTCCAAGCTTACAAGGGCTCCCAAACTGGGAAAAAAACCCAATATGAAAACAAGGAAAAAATATAACACCTACTTGCACACAACAGCCAAGCCAATGCCATCAAACTAGCACTATGGAGTTTAGAGAATTTGAAATGGCTAATAGCTATTAACAAGGCTGAATACAAAGTTCCTATAGCATGAATGGAAGATCAGGTTCAAAGGATTGTTCAAGCACAATAAAGAGAAGGCAAACTTTCTCCGCACGCGATTCAAACCCTATGGAGGGCAATATGTTAACATCTCTATTCCACCAACTGAGTTAAATTAATTCCTTATGATTTTCTCGCTGAAAAATTAATTTAAATTGAATTCTTCCTCTCATAGAATAAATACACTTGCTGGAAATTTAACTGGAAATAAAAATCAGTGGAAGCTACAGGAAGCCAATTTCCAAAATACACAAAAAAAATTAACCTTCAAATATCAGCTTTTTGTTAAAATTACTCCAAGCTTACAAGGGCTCCCAAACTAGGAAAAAAATCCACTACAAAAACAAGAAAAAATCACAACACCTAAGTGTTCTAGTGCACCATACAGCCTATATGACCCTCCCAAAACCTGTTGTAAAAAACCTTACTGTTGTTGCTGAAATTTATCCCAGAAATTTATACAGCCTCCCTCCTCTTTTGTTGGGTTGTAAGACCTCCTAAAGTTGCCTCTGGAACTGCTATGTATGACCCCTTTAAGAGTTGGGTTAATCTCCTTTTGCTGCTCAGACTGTTTCAACTTTTCTCCTTTGGACTTTGCGCAGAGAATGATAATCCTTTATCACCATCCCACTTGTGGTTTTTTTAGCATTTTGAGTATCACACTCGCTGTGAGTTTTCCTTGCACTTTATCTTTCTTTTATAATATTGAGTTGATGACCAAGTCTCTATAACCCTAGTCTCTCAATGAGAATGATGGTTGAGATCAAATTCCAGTCAACAGTGGAGATTACATCTAAATCACTAATGTAGACACTTCACATTTTATCAGACATTTTCATCAACTCACTAATAAAAGACTCCTCACTTTAATAATTAACTTTAATTAATGTGAATCACAAAATAGAAACAACTTTTTTGGATGACTGCTACATGCCTGACAGTTGACCTATGATGAAGTTATTGTCTGACACTACAAACATCAAGAAAATACCTCCTCCCCCGATGAACATGATGACACAACACTTGGTCCAGCTAACCCTGAACCAAAGAACATGCTAAACACTAAGGAAGAAGCTGTACAGTCAAGAAGACGAAAAAAACGAGGTAATTAGTGTAAAATAGTCAGTAAGCATATTTGTTTAATTGATTAATGTATATGATGAAAAACGAGGATCAGAATGTATTAGATCCAGCTCTGTTTTGTTTAAACTCTTTTTGCCAAACACTTAGTGTCAAACTAAACAGATGCCAGGTTTCATTGAAATGTAAGCTTGTGACATATATCCAGCCAGCTATCAGTTTCCAAGCTAATGTAAATCATTGTTCCTGTGAGAAAAACAGATAAACACTGGTCCAGCTAACCCTGAACCAAAGAACATGCAAAACTCTAAGGAAGAAGTTGTACAGTCAAGACGGTGAAAAAACTAAGTAATTAGTGTAAAATAGTCAGTAAGCATATATGTTTAATTGATTAATGTATATGATGTAAAACGAGGATCAGAATGTATTAGATCTAGCTCTGTTTTGTTTAAACTCTTTTTGCCAAAAACTTATTGTCAAACTAAGCAGATGCCAGATTTCATTGGAATGTAAGCTAGTGACATATATCCAGCCAGCTATCAGTTTCCAAGCTAATGTAAATCATGGTTCCTGTGAGAAAAACAGATAATCATGTACCTGATTTTATCTGATAGATATTTGTCATTTACAGTTAATGTCAGAGAATATGCACGGTGCATATTAATACAGCAATGCAGCAATATAAAAGTCCTATGAAATTTATTCAAATCAAAATATGTGCATATGGTAGTTACACAAATAAGATATTGGGAACCATTTAATATTTCATAATTTTGTGATACAACTATGCTAGAAAATAACTTCTAACTATGCGTACTACTCACCAGTCTGGATAACATTTTTTCATGCATAGAAGAGAAATTTATTTCAGGATGGATCAATGTTCAATTTAGATTACTACAGGAGTCAATAACATACTTATTTTATCAATTGCAGCGACCATTTTCTGAAGTTCATCGGGGCAAATATCAGGGCAGTGAGTAAAGCCAAAATAAATCAATGTCCACTTTCCAGTAAAATCACGGTCTGTTACAGGTTTTCCTTCATGATTCACAAGATTAAACGGACCACCAATAGCAGCTTTGCCTACCGAGGGCCCCTCTTTCACATGTGCAGGTACATTCTTTATTTCTGAAAACCACAAAGAGTGTAAATAACTCAGGTTTCACATAGACCATGATATGAAAGAAATTGCATAGAACAAAATAAAGGAAAAATGATAAGCTAGGAACTCAAAATTCATAATAATCAGCACCTGTTAAACATTTATGACAATGACATTATGTGATACAGAAATTATAAATCATCCTATATAAAAGACTTGACAGTTTATTGTTTCTGAAGCAGTACAAAGATCTGAAAGGATAAGAATATGGATTAGGGATGTAGGAGTTTCAGACTATGTACCCATTTTTGTTTGGAATGAAGGATAGAAAATCCCAGAGCCCCTTTCAACATGGATTAGGGATGTAGGAGTTTCAGACTATGTACCCATTTTTGTTTGGAAAGAAGGATAGAAAATCCCAGCCCCTTTCAAGTTCAATTCCCATTGATTACACAATGAGGGATTTTCAACTTTAGCAAAGGATAAATGGAGAATGTTTGGTACTAACTTTGAGCAGGCTAACATGTTCCAATTCTACCAAAATATGCGAAGAGTCAAGAAGGCAACCATAGTGTGGGCAAAGGAAAGATACAGTACATCTCAAAGGTCAAGGCCAAGGTAGAAGGAAGAAATTCAGAGCTGTTTCATAGAACCCATTACGGTCTCTTCTCTAAAAAAGTTTAAATAGAATTAAAGTCCTCAGAAGAAAGAAAGACATTTTTTGGGATGGGACCTAAAAAGGAGGTTAAAGGGCAAAGTGTTATGGCTATCTGAAGGTGATAAAAATACAAAATTCTTCCAGAAAAATGCTGAAGGGAGAAAGATCAGAAATACAATTTCCAGAAATTGCCAAGACAGATGGAACCAAAGCCTCAAAGTTCAATGAAATTGCAGATCTAGGAGTAAGTTTTTTCAGTGACTTTTTCAAGATACGGGAATAGTCAACACAGCTGAAATTATAAAACTTCCCGAATTTTTTCCAAGACTTATTGATCAGGGACTTTATAAAGAATTAGGTGCTGATATCACAAAGGAGAACTTAAAGAAGTTTTTTTTCCTTACAGAAGGAGAAGAGCCCTGGTCCTGATAAATCGTCAATTGATTTTTGCAAGTTTTTTAATAAGTGGATAGTGTGGTTTTGTAATATACCTAGGGTATTATAGATCTGTTATCATAATGTAATCGATTCCTACTATATAATCATAGTCATGGGACAATTATTATGTAATGTAGCCATTAATGTGTAATAACGATAAATCATGCACTTTGCCAAGGACATGAATTATCACCCCCTATATGTGCTTA
Organism: Pinus tabuliformis; assembly: GCA_031772625.1. Lineage (NCBI taxonomy): Eukaryota > Viridiplantae > Streptophyta > Pinopsida > Pinales > Pinaceae > Pinus > Pinus tabuliformis. Next base: position 936,811,641 of record CM062815.1, read on the forward strand.
TATGCACACCCATTATGTCGCAATTCAGTGTTGTATCGGTAAAGATGACATGAGATAATTGCATTAGAATCCAACAAATGACTGCAAAAGTAAGTCAATAGCGCTAGAAGATACATCCAGTCTGACATAATGTCGGAGTACAAAAGCAAATCTTAAGTAATAAATATTAAATACTCAGGTGAAGTAACCATCAGGTTTGCTTCAATTGGTATCAGAGCAAGTTTGTCCTGGCCCATGGTCCAGTGTCTTTTCCTAGTAGAAAGTTTTAGACTCATGACCCACTCTTCAAGAAATCGATTTCAATCTCTGACCTGTGGTCAAATTTATTTTGCACGTGGAAAATAATTTCCAAGATCATTGCCCAAAACACTTTGACAGAAATTTTAAAACAGATAAAAGATCCAAGAGTTTTTAAAGTGCATATAAAGAAGTGCCAAGTTAAACAAAGATTTCATGGTTGGCATAGGTAAATTTAATTGCCACGTACATGCTACAAAAAGGTAATTAAAAAGGAAGGTCTCCAAGTATTTTCAAAGAGCACATGAAAAAGTGTCGAGTCAAAAAAAGTTTCCATAGTAGCACAAGTAAAGAAATTATATCAGACTTATCACAAGGTGTAAACTTCTATTTTGAAGGGTTTAAAAAAGACAAGGAATTATTCCACTACCATGTAATACCAAGAAAAGGATATATTACTGTGTTAGTGTGTTTTGTTGGGAAGCATTAAGACAAGATACTCAAAAGAGGTTTATATTTTTTTAAGAAGCTTAAGTCTCACATAAAAAGTTGCATATTCATTTCAAAGTGATATGCAAAGAAATAAATTTGCATCACAAATAAAAAAAATCACTAGACGAACTAGCACAATATCAAGAGAGAAGCCCTGAGGGTAAGCTCAATTGGTCGAGTTCCCATTGCTAAAGCACCTCACTAATGGGAGGTCACGGGGTCAATTCTCCTCGATGCTCTGGCGGTTAGGCTATGCTAATAAGCCGGGGGGTTGTGACCTTCAAGTGGATCTGCCTAGATATTTCCTCGGGAAAAAAAATATCAAGAGAGCAATTAAAAATTACAACTTGCAAATGGTATAGACAATTATTTTAATGACTTAACTGAGAAATATAATTATAACTTGAAAAATCATAACCAGAAGTTGACTGCACAAATCGAAGAGTTAAAAGATGAGAAACAATGCATTCAATAGAAATTTCAATATCTCAAAAAGAAAAATATAACAAACTTATTATAAAATAAGATGAAGAAGATTCATGCCTAAGGAAAATTTATAAGAGACTGCTTGAACAAATTTAAAGGTTAAATGAGGAGAAACCAAAGAATCTAGAACCTAAAAACAAAGGAAACTTGATAAAAAATGAAGCCTTAGTGAGGAAAAGCAGAGAACCCGAAAATGCTAAAGAAGACCTTCAAGCCCATATCCGACAATGCAAATTAGAAGCACACGATCACACGACAAAAGACCTCAAAACACAATTACGTACATCAAAGGAAAAATGTGTGCTTGCCAGTGAATGATCAAGCATTGACTCTGTTACCCCCTATCACACACACCTAAGTTAGTGAGAAAAGCCCTTAGCCCCACAAGGTGTGGTTGGTGGCAAATGAAAGAGATGGGGTTGTGTTAATTTTAAGTATGTTCTATCCTAGAGCAATTTATTTCAATTTTCACAGTTAGCTCAATATCTTTTCCAGATTAGCAATCACATCAGCATAAAAGTAAACTGCAGATAGAACATAAATATAAATTGCAGAAGACAAGCCAAGACAAGAGGACACAAGATGTGGCGCTAGCAAGGGACAAACCTCAATGTGGGGAAACCCTTGATCATATCTTCTTATATGCTCTTCAATAGTTCAGCACAGAGAGAGAGAGAGAAATAGTACATTTACAACAGAAGTCAACACTTAGACTTCCTGGATAAGAGAATAGATCATCTCTACATGAGACCAGTTGAAGACATGTTGCTTCAACTGATTCTCCAAGGTGACTCCTTCACCTATCATAGTGTCGCATCTCGTCCACATGTTGCACCTCACCGTGTTGCACGATGTTGCACTCAATTGTTGGACCTCATGCTGCCATTGTTGTCCCATGTACCATATTGTTGTCCCACTGTTAGTGACATTGTCATTCCATGCTTGCCATACTGTTGTCACGTTTTCTTGCTCCATCAAGCTTCATTGTTGTCCCAAGGCTACACTATACAACACCATATGTCTTCATCATGCTACCACATATCACACCATTATGCTACTGTACATACTGTGCACAGATCTGCCCCAAGCCTACCCACGTTGTCTCTTGTTTTGAGGTGATAAGGCCTGTTGCCTATCACAATATAGTTGTCATCTAGAACTCTTTCAAACTATCTTGATTGCAATCCAAACTATCTTGAATTCAGTCCAAATTATCTTGATTTTGGGTTTGGTCACAACAGCCATACCCACAGCTCCTTGATCCTTGAGACAGCTCTGTTTAGGACCTGTTTGGACCCTCAAACATCCCGCATACTAATCTACTCTTCTACAACAACTTGGCCTCTGATCTAAGCTCTCCATGTTGTCCTGAAGTGACATTACCTTGTTGTCTCTTCTTGTTGCGGAAGGGGCATCCAGTGATCATCTTTGGGCTGCGTTTGACTATGTATAGACTGCGGCTAAGTCTCGTTGTTGTTGCATCTAAGGGATGTCCTAAACCCTTCCAAAACAGTGTAGTATGACTGTGTTTAGGCCTTACCTTGTTGTGTATAAATGATCCTCTAAACAGCTCCCTTCTTGTTGAGGCTAAGTAGCCTATGGTGACTGATGTTAGGGCATTCTTTTAGACAACGAGTTAGGGCAAGCTAGGGCAGCGTATAGGAGCAAGTTAGGGCAGCATATAGGAGCAGGGATCTCCTCTCTTGGACTGCGACTTAAACCACCCTCTTTAAGACTACGGCTAGGGCAGTATTGAACCTCTTCATGACTACAGCTAAGGTTCTTTTGAACAATGTATAGGTCTCTTTCCTTAGGGCTGCATATAGATGCATTTTAGGACAGCGGATAGGGTCCCTTCTTAGACCCTCCATGGCTGCATATTACTGATTCTTCATAGGGCAGGTTTAGGGCTTCCTTCACCGTGCTAGATCTCCATTTCTTCCTGCGCCTACGGCTTCTTCATTAGGGCAACATAAAGCCTAGGGCACTACCTCTAGATTAGGGCAACATTATCCCTTAGGATCTCTCCTACTAAAACCCAAAGACAAGCAGAGAGGAAGAGATCCCAAGTGTGTGTCCAAATGACTTTCAAGGCACCTCTATTTATCCTAAAACGTTGAGCATGTGTGGAGTTTATTTGGTTGTTGGCCGACCTTTATTGGAATCGGATGATCTTTAGATCAATCCTACACCTCTCGATGAGAGGGATCCAAGAAAAATATCAGTTGCCATTAATAAGATGACCCACATGGAGTTTGGCCCTAGTTGCCAATTTTAACACTCCCTCTCAACTAGGGAGAACTCCATCCGCTGATCCATATGTCCAACTATAATATCTCTGCCATCAGTGCCCTGCACTACTCTACTCTACTGAGCTCTACTCAGTTCTGCTCTGCTCTGCTGAAACATGAACAAGAAGAATTGATCGAGAATGTCTCATACCATTCTCTACTGACCCGAAGTCAGTTTCACCTGAAGAGAGTGTGTCATATCACTATTGATCCCAGATCAATATCACAAGAGAGTGTCTCAAACCACTCATATTGATCCCAGATCAGTTGGAGGTCATCCTAGCATAGGGAGTACGGTAGATACAACGATGCGTCCATTGATAGTACTACTATGGCCCCTAACCCCATTTCCCTGCTCATTGATCAAATGAGAGGTACTTCCCATGAGTCCTAGACTGCATGGGTAGGATGCCTCGACAAGAGAACGAATCATCCTATCACACAAGAGAACGAATCATCCTGGTTCACAGGAGAACGAATCATCCTGTCCCAAAGTCGCCTCGGGGTATCACAGGGAAGACTGAACAATTCACCCTGTACACAACCCACCATTAGGGGAGGGTGAGTCGCCCTATGGTCGTGTGTTTCTCCAGTAAGTACCCCAAGCCCCCCAGAGCTCCCAGAGCTCAATGCATGCAACATGCAGGACCCTTATACGAAGGTCTCTCAACGACTCCAAGTCGTTCGGGAAAGTCACATATTTGACGTTTCCCCGGGGCTTTGACACAATGTCTGCGACCTGTACATCAGTCTCAATGCGATGGAGCCTCCTCGCTCATCAACTTACCATATCCCAAAAAAGGTAGTATACGATGTCTATCTACTGGAGCAATCATCGAATACGGGATTCCTCAACAATCAAATCCCCCCTGGTTGTCACAGAGAATCACAATGGTATTCATCATGTGTACAAACGGCTCACTGAAGAGCTTCTGCAACCAGGCAGCTTCACACGAGATCATACTCGTAGCTATGTATTCGGTCTCAGCGGTGCTTATAGCAAACGACTTCTGCTTCCTACTCATCCATGATATCGAAGCAGAATCCAGCACTGGGAAGTGCTCTAGTGATCCTTCACACTGCCTGCCTAGTCAGCGTTCAAATAATCATGCAGCTTCATATTTCCAGCAATGTATCTCAATCCATGAGAGATTGTTCCCCGAAGATATCTCAAAAGATTCCTGGCACCAATCCAATGAGGCTCAATCAAATATGAGCTCACCATGCAAACTACAAAACATATATCCAGACGGAAGTTCATCAGAACATCAATGTAAATGAGTTTATGAAACTTAGAGGCATTTCCCAAATCTGGTTCAGCATCACCACCATATAACTTCTGAAAGTTAAGATCCTCGAGGTAGTCACGGGCTTGCAATTTACTGTTCCATATCCAAAATCCAACTCCCTCTTACTTCTGCAAACGAGAGGGTCTACACCTGTCAGAAATAGGTCGTCCTCAAAAGGTGCCGGTATGAGAGGTCCATCATCCATAACCTTCAAGCAATAGTTTGGATCGACTTCACTCCTAATGAATCTCAACTTCATCAAACAACTATCAATCCTCTCATACTAAGCTCGGGGTGTTTTGTTTCAAGCCATAGAGTGCTTTCTTCCACCTGCACACATGAAATTCCCAATCATGAATTTCAAACCCCTCGGCTTGTTCCAAACCTATGGACCTGCTACATGAGGGGAATGGTCCCCTTGTAAGATTTTCATTAGGTACATCTCAGACATGTACCTTCATGCTCTTTATGAATTCAGGCATCCCTGTCACTATCTGACTCACATCGGGTAAGGCCCCACAATAAGTAGACCTTTAGTGCTATAGATGAGATGTGTCAACTGACATGGTCCCCAATGGACCATCCTACAACTTGGTACAAATTGCCAATTCTGAACCCAAGAGTAAAAGCATTTTTGAAAATTCTATTTTCATATACGTACCTTTCCATCAATGAATGCCACCCTGTAACCTTTGAGTTCCATTGCCGAAATGGACACCAGATTCTTCTTGCGATCAGGTACATAAAAGAGAATCTGTAAATGAATTGAGTTACCCTCATTCAATAGAGGGATAATGTTTCCTACACCCTTTCCAGGATAGGTGGCATCGGCTCCAGGTATAATCCCGTGATTGTTTCCATCTCTACCAAATTAGAGAAAGCACCCTTCTATCTGTTGAAGTGCTTTGGAGCACTACAATCAATAAGCTAGATTCCCAAAGAATCTGAAGGAGAGAGCCAATACCAGATAACGCTTCTTTATCTTATCAAAAACAACATTTGAATCTTCATACCTGGGGTTCCTTGCTTTCTTTGAAAAGTCGATCGTTTCCTTGATGACCTGCATTACTTGTCATTCCTCTGATCATTGAAGATGTCCCTAGAATGATTGTTATCTTCATCAAGTGATGTGTCCCTGCCATTCAGACATTCCTTTGCATAATGGCCGAACAAGTCATCTGCCTTTCCTTCCACCCTTAAATCCGGACTTCTTAATGAAGTGATCTTTCGGTAGGACATAACAAGCTTCCGCTTCGCCATTTTGAAAATGTTCTCTGCTTCGATTTCACCCTTGGTGAATTTGAAGAGGGATGAGGAATCCATTGATCCTTTTGTCCTTTCCCAACTATATTCGGTGATTGCTCTTTCACTCTTGCTTGGGCATTGTCTTCACCTCAACTCTGATACCATGTTAAGTTTAGGTATGTTCTATGCTAGAACAATTTATTTCAATTTTCACAGTTAGCTCAATATCTTTTCCAGATTAGCAATCACATCAGCATTAATGAAAACTACAGATAGAACATAAATATAAATCGCAAAAGACAAGCCAAGACAAGAGGACACAAGATGTGGCGCTAGCTAGGGACAAACCCCAATGTGGGGAAACCCTTGATCAATTCTTCTTATATGTTCTTCAATAGTTCAGCACATAGAGAGAGAGAGAGAGAGAGATAGTACATTTACAACAGAAGTCAACACTTAGACTTCCTAGACAAGAAAATAGATCATCTCTACATGATATCAGTTGAAGACATGTTGCTTCAACTGATTATCCAAGGTGACTCCTTCACTTATCATAGTGTTGCATCTCATCCACACGCTGCATCTCACAGTGCTGCACCATGCTACACTCAATTGTTGGACCTCATGCTACCACTGCTGTCCCATGTACCATATTTTTGTCCCACTATTAGTGACATTGTCATTCCATGCTTGCCATACTGTTGTCACGTTTGCTTGCTCCATCAAGCTTCATTGTTGTCCCAAGGTTGCACTATACAGCACCATATGTCTTCATCATGCTGCCACCTATCACATCATTATGCTACTGTACATATTGTGCACAGATCTGCCCCAAGCCTACCCACATTGTCTCCTCTTCTGAGTTGATAAGCCATGTTGCCCATCACAGTATAGTTGTCATCTACAACTATACAACTCTTTCAAGCTATCTTCATTGCAGTCCAAACTATCTTGATTTCAATCCAAACTATCTTGATTTTGGGCTTGGTCACAACAGCCATACCCAGAGCTCCTTGATCCTTGAAGGAGCCCTGTTCAGGACCTGTTTGCACCCTCAAACAACCCTCATATTAATCCACTCTTCTACAGCAACTTGGCCTCTAATCTAAGCTCTCCATGTTGTCCTGAAGTGACATTACCTTGCTGTCTCTTCTTGCTGCGGCAAGGGCATCAAATCATCATCTTTGGGTTGTGTTTGACTATGTATAGACTGCGGCTAAGTCTCCTTGTTGTTGTGTCTAAGGGTTGTCCTAAACCCTTCCAAAACAGTGTAGTATGACTACGTTTAGGTCTTACCTTGTTGCATATAGATGATCCTCTAAACAGCTCCATTCTTATTGCGTCTAAGTAGCCTCTGGTGATTTTTGTTAGGGCATTCTTTTATGCAACGAGTTAGGGCAGGCTAGGGCAACGCATAGGAGCAGGTTAGGGCATCGTATAGGGAAAGTTTGGGCAACATATAGGAGCAGGGATCTCCTCTCTTGGACTATGGCTTAAACCACCCTCTTTAGGACTGTGGCTAGGGCAGTATTAAACCTCTTCATGATTGTGGCTAAGGTTCTTTTGAACATCGTATAGGTCTCTTTCCTTAAGGTTGCATATAGGTGCCTTTTAGGACAGCAGATAGGGTCTCTTCTTAAACCCTCCATGGTTGTGTATTACTGATTCTTCATAGGGCAGGGTTAGGGCTTCCTTCACCGTGCTAGATCTCCCTTTCCTCCTGCGCCTAGGGCTTCTTCATTAAGGCAACGTAGAGCCTAGGGCACTACCTCTAGATTAGGGCAGCATTATCCCTTAGGATCTGTCCTCCTACTGAAACCCAAAGACAAGTACAGAAGAAGAGATCCCAAGTGTGTGTCCAATTGACTTTCAAGGCACCTCTATTTATACTAAAACGTTGAGCACATGTGGGGTTTATTTGGTTACTAGCCGACCTTCACGAATTGTCCATAACATAAATAAATTCATATCTCCATGAATACTTATCGAAATCGGATGATCTTTAGATCAATCCTACACCTCTCGATGAGAGGGATCCAAGAAATATATCACTTGTCATTATTAAGATGACCCACATGGAGTTTGGCCCTAGTTGCCAATTTTAACATGTTGTCACCTATTCCCAACTCTCTCTGTTTAAGCTCTCTCCTAAGTTAGCTAAGGGGGGTGGTCCCTAAACAAAAACCAAGTTAGAAAGTTCCTAAAAGATGTTAGAGTGAAATGGATTATTTTTAAAAATTATGAGCAAATATGATATGAGCAATATGAAATAAAATGAGCTTCAATAACGTTCAACACATGAGATAATAATAAGCATATATAAAACCAGTGGCTTCAAATATTGCTTTAGGAATAAATAATACTTGCTCAAAACAAAATGAATGTGCTTGAAATTGAAACACTAGAAATCTTGTCAATCAAACAAAAGATGTTAGCAAGATATGACACCAATGCAAGATATAAAATATGTTTTCAAGAAATACTTTTAAAATATATGTTCATTCATAAATTCAAAGCATGCAAGGAAGCAATGTGGAAATGACTTGCAAAGGGAACAAGTTAGAACTTTACTTGCAAAAATAAATAAATAAGATGATGCTTGCCTAAATAAAGTATTCAATTCAAAACATATTCATCAATGACAAGTACATGAATAATTTGCAAGTGAAATAGTAAAATGTATTATAGCATGAAATGCACCTAAACTAAAGTTTGATGCAATTAGCTTCGTTACTTTTAATTTAAACACTTAGGTTGATGTAACATTTCTTCCGACTGTTTTGTAAAAAGTCTATTATGTGAGTTGTGGAAGGGGTCCAAGAGAAAGACAGCAACGACGATATTAACAATACCTTCCTTGGATTACCCAACACACCCGATGCCTCTAGTGCTGCAGAGACTATGGCTCTGACGACTACAAGGTCACCGTGTTAACCACATAAGAGGGTCTATGTCCCTCAAGTTGATGAAAGAAAGGGGTCCCTAAAAATGTCTTTCAACCAAGCTTATGCTTGGAGGTAAATTAAGTTAAGATGCAACTATACTAAAATGCCTAATATGGTATGCAAGTAAGTTTTCTAAATAGAGATTTGCAATGCTTTCAATACAATAGAAATAGTGTTCAAAATAAATTGCAAATATAAACTCAATTGGAAAAGAAAATTAGCTTGCACATGAATTATGTAAGATTACCAAATGCTTTGCTTCAAGTGAATGGAAATGTGCTCAAGAAAAAGATAACTTGGATAGTTGCTCAAGATAATGCAAGATACATAAACTTCATGAACATATAAGTTACTCAAAATAATTGTTTTGACAAATGATAAACCAATAACCAACTAAAGCACTGAAGCATGAAATTTGTGTGCTTGCAAAATGAGTAAATAACTTAAATAAATGAGCATGTAAACAATGAGCTTATGAAGCAAATGGTTAAACTTTGCTACTTGAAATGAGATGTCTTGCGACTTAGGATAGTTGAAAACAGAAATGGAGAGCGCAGGCGTTTTTTCACTTGCCCTAGGGTTTCAGTTCCCAAATGTTGCAGTTGCTCGCTGGATCGAGCCGACCTGGAGGTGCGGCCATGGATCTGAACGCAAGGAGGTATATGCGGGGCAAAGAAATGGGTCTCTGTTCTTTTGCAGCCATGAGAAAGATGGTATGGTACCTGAGGCTCGGGACCGACTTCCCGCGAAGGTTATCACTTGGGCCCCCTGCAGACATGCCGGCATAAGTACTGTGTGAGACACTGCCCATTAGACTGTGTGCCATGGCAGAAAGGGTGGGCGATGTGGAGAAAGAGGGTTGGGTTCCTCGACGCATTGGCCCCTCAGCTTGAGACTGTTTTGGCCGCCATTGCTATATGACCATCCAACTGCGCGGTGGCAAGATGGATCGATTTGGCCTTTACCTCTTTGGGTCGCCGGCTCTTTTTACTCCACGTCTTTCCCTGCAGACTCCTACCCCTGGCAACTACCGCACTCTTCCACATGCAGCAGCAGTATTGCCAGGATCTGGAGCTGGCTCTGCAGCCCCGCAATCTCATTGTTTCAACCTTGATTACTCATTCAAGCAGCCGAGATCCTATTCATCTCCAGCAAGCGAATTTTCATATTCAAATAATTCTTCTGACAGGAAAAACCCTGCTCCTTGGGGTCCAGCCGTCTTTCACAGTGCGCCATCTCTCAAAGATTCTTGAACAGAGGTTGGGGATCCCTTCCTCCCTTCTGCGGCTCCTCTTTGTAGGTAAGCAGCTTGATAACAATCTTCCTCTTTCCTTTTATAATATTGAAAGAAATGCCACAGTGATCCTATCACTTCGACTAAGGGGAGGTGCAGTTGGGCAATCCTCTGCCTCCAAAGGTTTTTCCTACAAAGATGCAGTACATGCACAGCCTGCCAAGAAGTCTGCCCAATCTGCCGAGGCTCCCAAACCTTTCTTGGTGGACAAAATGGAGGAAACCCCTGCCATTGAAATCACTCATCCATCTCTGGATGATCAATACCAGACATTTGCAGAAACAACCCTCATTTGCAGATTTAATGGCCTATGGCCCCGCACTGCTGATCTATACCAGTGGATCCATTCTAATTGGACCAACAACTGCAAAGTCTTCTTCTGCTCGAAAGGCTTCTTTATTGTAGCCTTTGCCTTCAACGAAGATTACCAGAAAGCCTTGACGGGGGGCCCCTGGTTCTGGGGATCAGCTGGACTTTTCCTCTCCCCCTGGTTCCCAGACTTTGGCCCCTCCACTGTGGTCATCTCCAAGCTTCCTATCTGGGTCAGGCTTCCAAATCTCCCTGCGCATTTATGGCATTTTGTTGTCTTTCAAGGAATCGGGGACATCCTAGGCCGCTTCCTGGCAACAGATACCTCAAGGGGGGAGAAAGGACTATATACCTATGGCAGAATTTGTGCAGAAATAGACATTAGTAAAGGGCTGCCAGATCAGATCATCCTTAAAGTCGGGGACTTCCATTGGACGCAAACTTTGGACTATGAGAATACAGCCTTCAGGTGTCACCATTGCCATCAGACGGGGCATCTCCAGAACACATGTGCAACGTTCCTCGACAAAAAGAAGAATATCACTCGCAAATCCAAATCCAAGAGTTGGAAACCTTGTGATAGACCCCCTATGGATGACATAAAGTCCTCTAGCTCTGATGAGGACATTGAAGTGGAAGAGGAGAATTTGGAGCAACCGAAGGACTCGCCCTCAGCCCGCGCCAAGGATCCTTCTGCGCCTCTGTTCTCGGAGAAACGTTCTCATGAGTCTTCGCCTTCTGATTCAGACAAGGAGTCTCCTCCTTTAGCACAGATCAGTCTGCAAGTAGTTCTGGTCCAGCCAGATCAAAATGGTTGGGTCAAAGTCAGTAAAAAGAAAGGAAAAAAATGTAGATTGGAAGATTCTGCCCATGCTGGGTAAACTCCCTAGACCAGCTCGTTCTTTCTGTCCTCTCTGTTATCTTTTGCTTATGCCGTGGTTGCTCTTTGGGACCGAGGTTGATACATATCATTTCCGGCTCCCTTGCTCTTTAGCTTCGCTTCTCTAAAAGCTCTGATTGTACCATATGTCTTTTCTTAATAGAATTAGTCTTAATTCAGAAAAATAAATTTAAAAAAATAAATAAATTAATTAAAGAAAAAAAAATGTCTTGCATAAAATAAATAGCTTCTAAAAGTAAGATTTAGAATTGTACTTGAAAACTAAATTTGAAATGGCAAAGCATTAAAATAAGTAACAAAAGCAAATTCAGAAAATTAGCTTGTGAAAGTAATGTTGTGTTAATTTTTAGGCATGCAAAATGGAAACTAAGAAATAAGCTCAAGATCAAACCACCCACATGTTCCTTCTTTTGAAAAAAAAGAGAAAATGATGCCTTGGGTGAAAACCCAAGCTCCCACAAGAAAAACTAAGCTTTTATTAGATGTTACAAGATGAGCAAACTTCAAGAGGTCTCAAGTAAATCTTCAAGAGGAGTCTTTACAATTAATTAGTCTTCTCATGCTCTAGATCTGGTTCTTGAAAGTCAAATTCAGAAAATGAAGTCCAATGAGAAAAGCACTCAAGATTGAAGAAGTTAAGTGTCTCTTGATGCCCCAAGGTTTGGCCTCCAAAGGTGAATGAAATGTAGCACAAGAAAAAGGAGCTAATCCTCCTCAAATGCCCACGGCCTTGCCAAATAATCAACCTTGGAAAAAGTTGAGATGTCCTACAAGGAATAGTGTTAGAGTTTATGTGATCCCTTCTCGATGCTCTTATCACCAACATTCTACCTATGGGCTACAAGATCAAGAAATAAATTAGTGTAGAGAAAATAATTAAAACAAGTAAGTAAAATACAAATAATATACAAGAAACCAAATCAAGTGATGGGAGTGAGCCTCATCATCACTTGGTTTAATTAAGAAAAGCTCTCAAATAGCTAAATATGAATCAATGAAGCACCATTTCAAATATTTAAATTTTTAAAATAATCGTTTGTATACAAGCTATGCCCAAACGAATCCTTGCAAGACACTTTTCATAATATAAACAAAGTGAATCCAAATAACTAATGAGAGTTCATTTGAAGGTGCTCCAAGAATGGGTTGGTCTCTCCTAAAAACTTCCCCTCACGCTTGAACCAACAAAAATTCTTCTACAATACTCAAATCAAACATTAATCCATACAGATTTAGATAAGTAAACAATGAATTGAAACTTTTAGAAATTTATTTGAAAATAAACTAGAACTTTCAAACCATAGAGCCCATGTTCAAATCAAATGCTAATACAAGATACTTTGCACTAACAAGTTTACAAAAATATATGGAAAATGAAATAATTCAAAGCATAGAAAGATTATACTAATAGTTCACAAAGGAAGAAAACCCATGAATGGACCCCCGAAGTTTTTTTATTGATATTCATGAAAAGTGTACAAAGTAGCATCGCTTCTGTAAGCACAGTAACTAGTAAACAATAGATGCATAACTGAGAACACAAAGCTCTTATTATATAGAAGCTTGGGAGTCGATCCCAAGGCAAATGGTGACAATCCCAAAGCAAATGGGTGACAATCCCAAAGCACCTTCATGCAAATTCGAATTTCTCAAGTGGCATCAAGAATCCCTCAAGCAAAATCGAATTCCATGATGAAATGACAAGTGTATATGGGTGGGAACCAATGTGGAGACAATTTCCCATAACATCTCTACAAAATTTTCTACCAAATGTGCATTAACTCCACAAATTTGAATTTCCCAGTCAAAAGTTGTTGCATTTATGTCAAGAAATTCGATTTCCTTGAGTGGGCCATGTATTTATGATGCAAGGTGCCAAATCATCCTCCAACTTGTCCTTTGACTCATTCCTTTGACTTGAGATCATTTCCATGTCATTTTGTCACATGGAGCAATTTATTTCTCTCCATTTAATTTATTTCTGGTTTAATTTATTACCAGATTTCCCACTAAACTTAGGAAAAGTGGGTTTTGAGGGTCTATAACACATTTTTAACCCCTCAAAGTGTGTCATAGTAGAAAGTTAAGGGTGAGAAGTGTAATTTTTATTACTCATTCCCCATAAAACTTCTAGACATCACTTATTACATTTCATATGCAAATTTTATTCCAATTTCCCCCTAGGGAAATTTTAAAAATTAAAAAATGACCCCCTAGACCTAATCAAATTCCACAAAAAAATTGTGTGATCTAGTATAGTAACATACAATGACTCTAGACACTAAGACTCACCCAAGGCCTCACCATCAAGTCATACTTCGGCTTTGGTAGTATGCTTGGAGGAAAATACTTAATTGATTATTAAGTAGCAGTAAGGATATGATAATTAACCAAGTCTCCCAGAGTTATACTCACTTGATGACAAGGTCTCAGGTTACCCAGGTCTGCTACATGACTCCACTCCTCATATTATCGTCACTTTTTACATTGTCCCTGCAAGGATTGTGGAATTTGAGTACAACAGAAAATGATAAGTAGTAGAGTTGAAAAACTCTGGTAATATGATGGTCTTTGATGGTACACGCAGCCTTTGGTAAATCCTTAGGCATGGAGTCTTTAAAAAATCTTAGTGTCACTCCAATGGTCAACAGACTCTACACAATTTTTCAATTCACTGTGATCAAGAATCACAAGAAAAGCAAGATGCAAAGAATAATATTGACAAGATTGTGTTAGAAAAGACAACGATATTAATTGTTTTAAGAATTATAGTCAAACCTGCTTATAAAAGTAAAAAAGTTAAAATGAAAGGATATATCAATTCTAAAAGTAAACAAAGAGACATCCATGGATGTAAGTGAATCAAGGAAGTTTTCAAAAGTTGAGACTGTAAAAAAAGGCACCTTAATCAATCAAATTGAGTGCGAATGTAGAAAAAGGAACCATAATCAACCCAATTCATCAGGAAAATCTTTAAATGTTGAAACCATAGATAGAGAGACTTCAACAAAATCGATTGAAACAAAAAAATTAGTGTCATTAATGACAATCTTTATCAGTAGGCAAGCACCTAGGAAATGAGTTCAAGAAACAACTAAATGACAAGTCAACTTCTACAATTTCAGCACTAATTAACAACCCATCTATCACCATTGACAAAGTCGTTGATGCAACAATGAATATGAAAGTATCACATATTCACAAATGAAAGTACTTGTTGGACACCTAATCCTCTAAGGGTTGGTGTGGAAGCTAGACAGCCAAAGGGAGTCCAAGAGACCACTTGGAATATGAACCCAAAGGTCACATCATGTACTATAAATGTATATCATGTCAATAATAGATGTACTCTCATGCTTATCATTCATACTCTGTGTCTGCCATGTATGTGTTTAACATGGTATCAGAGCGGGCGACATCCTGCCCTGCTCATATTTGAGCCACTTGTTTTATGGCCTTTTTGTACAGGTCAATTCTGCCATCAGTTCTGCATTTCATAAATGTTTTATCAGCTATATTCTAGTTGCAATCTCTGCCCACAATTCGTTGGACCTGTTTCTCTTAATTTTTCTGGATTGTCTCTCTACACATTTTAAGAACTACCACTTTCTTTGCATCTTCTACACATACATTGCCCTAGTGATTTTTTTGTCTTATCCCTGCAATATTCCGTGCATTATTGAATGCACTAGTCGAGACGCAGTGGGAGTGTTGAAGGTTTGGTTCGCTACATTGAGGCGTTGTTCTATCGAATGGTCATGTGTTGCTTGGAAGTTTTGTGGCTGGCGCGTTAAAGCCGGAGGTGCAATGGTGTGAGTGGTGTGATTGTACTACATAGAGGATGAAACGCTTGCTTGTTTGTCCCTATGAGCGTGGAAATTGAGTGGTATGTCTGTTGGATCCACTCCATACTCCCACTCAGCGTTTTTATCATCTGATGTTATATGTGATGTACATCCACATTTTTTAAACGCTGCTCGCCATTGGTTTTCGTTTTAATATGTTACTGTGTGTGTTTTTTCAATACATACATCTAGTCCGAAACAATACCACTACCTCTGGTCCACAACAATACCACCGTGCTCCAGTTCACAACAACATATTACGCTCCCTCCATACGCCATGTGGAATGTGAAAAACTGATCAATAGAAGGATTTTTTGTCTCTGCTCTGCTCACAGCACCCATTGTTGCTCCCTCCATACAGTCGCCCTCTCCATACAGTATTAAACCTTCTTGTGTCAACCACGCCTCCCATATCAAGTGACGCCATCAGGGTATTGGTGTTTACCATCAGCGCAGGCTTTCCAGAATTTCTGGAGATCTCCCTAGTGTTAGGCCCTCTCAGATCATTTTTGTAGTCAAATGACTCGGCCTCAGACCCAACAATGACTTGGGCTATGAGACCAACGACGATAGCAAAGATTGTTGCGGTCTGCTTCATCTTCGTGTGCAGGCTTTGTGTCAGAGCCCAGTTGGTCGATGTGAAAGAGAAGAGGTTCGTCCATAGCTAGAGGTTTGCATGAACCAGGGTTGGTCGTAGTACGGCTAGACATATTCTGCTTGCAAACTATGCATTTCGAGTTTGATGTTGGACAAGGCTCGAAATTTTTAAAGTTACAAAATCATAGCAGCATAACTGGATCAAGGGCCGACGTTCCCTTTTCTTGCCTAGTCTGGAGTTCGAACAGATATCATACACCGTGTCGGTAGTATATGAATCATCATCCTTTACCAAATTAGGACCCCAAAGCCAATTTATTTGGCGCCTTCTTTGTGAGTTTCATTATTATTTCTCGCTAGAGTATTTGTCTAGTCAGAGTCGATCCAGTGACTCATGGTTTTTAGCACACTTTGAAGGACAATAGAGCCATGGAGGTTTTGAATCCATGATTTGAAGTAATTACAACATGTTTGAAAGCATGAAACTCCATTAGTATCTTATGTGGGAATTGCAACAAAACAAATAACAGTGACAGAGTTTGAAGGGCTCCCCAGTCTGTGATGACCGATGATGCTTGATGCTACATAGTTTCATGTACAACACATGCGTACAAGACCAGTGACCCCCGTGATCTTTGCACATAATTCACTATGTCCAAATCCAGTGACGATTGAAGATGAATTTCCAAAAGGTCAGAATTCATTTGTGCGTTGTTTTTTCTGGGATAAACGTTGAATGGAGCTATCTCTTCATCATCTGCGCATACACTAGCCATGGTTATGTTTGACATGAGAGCGCAACAGAGAGGAGATTGATCGTGCCTTGTTGGAAAAATTAAGGGCCTTTTTGTGGAGTTTGGAATAAATTTCTAGAAGAATCACTTTCAAATTCATCATAATTTTAGAAATGTTGTACACTAGCTTTGAGGCATATATCATTTATAGTTCAAACATCCATCATGAAATATACTATATTGTAATATTGACTACAGGATGTTTTCCATGCCAAAACAGTTTCAGTGAAAGTGTTGGAGGAGGATTATCAGAGATGGTCGGATAGTAGGACCAAATTTCAAGGGGCGAGACCCCATTAAACACCAGAAATTACTGAAGTGAATTTAGTGATAAAAGATGATTGCATTTGTGAATCTTGAATGTGTATTCAGATGTTATGAAAAGATGTTTTAGCAGGCTCTAGAACTGTCGACAAATTTCATTTGGAAAGAAAGTCAAAGATTGGCTCTTCTTTTTTAGAAGTTTGAGAAGTAAATGCATTGAAGCAGCGAGTCATTTACTGCGTTGAAATTGGTACTGCATTGTCTGCTACAGTGACTTGGTGATATTGGTATCTTGCTACTCATCTAATAGTTGCAGCTATTTACCATTTTATAGGTCAATTTGTAGTTAAAGATAACATCATTTCTCTGATTATATTGGTTTGAAATGGATCGAATGGATGATGCATTGAAACTACTGAATAATTTAATACATTCCACTGTTGATGAGATGGTTAAGTTCAACAAAACCTCTCTTTCCAGTATTAAAATTTGTCTCCAAAATGCACAGGAGAATATTTAGTTTTTGCAGCTTGAGACAAAGCTACAACAAGAAGAGCTACAACATCATAAGCATCATTCTGTTCAGATCATTGAGATAGACTCCCATAAGTAGCAAATCAATCATTTTGATCTAGTACCCAATGAAAGAGCAAGTTTGCATCGAGATGCACTTCCCAAGACTATCATGAGACCTTGGGAAGAGTTTGTCCACAACCAACATAGAACAAGTCTTGGATATGACAAGGAGGTGTCCTTTCATATTTCAGAATTCAGACTATTCCAAGCCCATCAAATTTCAGAGTGCAGGATTTCTTCATGAGACTTCACCTTCAACTGTTCTAGATTCTGCTCCTTCACATTCGCAATCAAAGGTTGTTAAACGCCAACATTGTGACCGAGTTGGCCATATGAAAGATTATTTTTTTGATCTTTATCCATGTGATCATTGTAATAAAACCACTCATTCTTAACACAGGTGCTTCAAAAACAAGCCTCCTGCAAGGACAAAGATTCATCTTGGATGGATCGCTTCTTGGCAATGGGCATCAACAGCCAAGAAGATATTTCAGTTATATGTCTGAACTTGTTCTAGAGTATTGAACAGTCTTGCAGTTGAGTTTTCTCCTTCATCTCACCTTGTATCTGACAGGGGGGAAGTGATGGTCATCTACAAGTTGCAAAACCACATCAAGCAAGCCTGAGCCACAACTTGCCATACCAGATTCAGAGTTGTAGCCAGAAACAAATATGCCCGTGAGCATGCCTTCACTTGGTGATGCCTCTTCAAAGAATTGAGGACACTTCCTCTAGCAGAAGACTTCAGCTTCTTGTCAATTTTGGAAGAGTTCTAGGAATTGCATTAAGCATTCCAGAGTTGGTGGTAATCCTTAAACCATCACAGGTTGAGACCTCCCTTTTCAGGTTGAGTTCCTCCCTTTTTATGTTGGGTGAGACCTCCTTTCATGGTTAAAGGTTTCCCTCTTCAAAACATCAGGAGCAATTCCTCTAGCAGAAGAACTCAACTTCTTGCCAAACCTGGAAGAGTTCCGGGAACTGCACTAAGCATTCTAGTGTTGGTGGTCAACCTTAAACCACCCCCTTATACTAATGTTTCAGAGAGCACATTCAGCCTAGTGCTACCATGCATTTTTGCACATTTTCTATTACAGCTCTCTTCTTGGACTCATACATAACCCTTTGGATTAAGGGGGGAATGTTGGACACCTAATCCTCTAAGGGTTGGTGTGGAAGCTGAACAGCCAAAGGGAGTCCAAGAGACCACTTGGAATATGAATCCAAGGGTCACACCATGTACTATAAATGTATATCATGTCAATAATAGATGTACTCTCATCCTTATCATTCATACACTATGTCTGCCACGTATGTGTTTAACAGTACTATAAACTCAACTTCATATATCCTACAACTACTGGAATTGATTTAAGTCACATTGTGAGCTTCATTTCCAGATTCATGGCAACAACAAAGGCAGAGCATTGGACTATAGCAAAGAGTATGGAGACTGGAGATATGTCAAAGAGGCACTTGACTTTAGCAATCTATATAATAGAAGCAAAGACCCTATGTTGTGCGGGTATATTGATTTAGATAAGGCAACCTCTGTGGATGATAGAAATCTACCTCTAGATTTGTTTTCAGCCTGGGTATAGCTGCAATCACATGGACCGGCAAGAACCAACATGTAGTAGCCCTTTCATTGCAAAAGAAAAATATTGAGAATCAAATAAACAAGCATGTGAGGCAATGAGGCAAGAACGCATTCTCACAAGAAACAAAATGAAAGTAGCAAGTCTCACCTCTGATCCACCGAGAAAAGCAGGTAGGAAGTCAAACAAAGAAATAAGAGATGAAACAGCAGCCAAAGAAATGGCCACGGGAACTCAGCAGCCGATGGACTCATTCTTGGACAAACAAAAAGGAAGTGGGGAAAAGCCAAAGGAGAAGAGCGGGGCTCATCAAAAAATCAGTAAGTAATGATATTGGTCTCTTGGAATTGCAGGTAGCTGGGCTCCTCCCTAAAAACAAATGCAGTCGAGGATTTAATCAATCAAGAGCAGCCAAATCTCTTCCGAATTCAGAAGACCAAAATGTCTAACCAAGACTTTCAAAACCTCACAAAAAGATACAAAAATTTCACAGGTACAGCTACAGATGCAGTGGGTGCCTCAGGAGGAATAGGAACACTATGGAACAAGAGAAAATGGGACCTTACCAGCCAAAAATCTTGCAATTTGTGGGTCAGAACAGATCTTAAAAATAAAGTCTCAAAAGAAGAATACACCATCTTCAACATCTACGCCCCAAACCACTACAGGGATAAAGCTTACTGCTGGGACTCCATCAACTCAGAGCTGCAGGCCTCTCAAGACAGGAACATATTTATGGGTGGAGATCTGAATCTAATAAGGAACATCGAGGAAAAAATAGGTGGGAATTTCCTCGCTGACCCTTCAAGAGACTCTCTGGAAGCAATAATAGAAACCCACAACCTCATTGATATTCCCCCTAACAATGGCAAATTCACGTGGAGCAACAAGAGAGCTGGAATCCACAATATCAAAGAGAGACTGGATAGAATATTAATTCATGAAAGAATTGTTTCAGGCTTCTCCTCAGTCAAAAGCAAAATAGTTCACGCCTCAGCTTCAGACCATAAGCCTGTGGTTCTGATCCTCGACAATGGAAGAAACCTTGGGCCCCTTCCCTTCAAATACAACAAATCTTGGGACTCTAAGGAGGATTTTAGAAAACTCATCAAAGACCATTGGGCGATGGAAGTCATTGGCTCTCCCCACTACATATGGGAAACAAAATTAAAATCCTTAAGAGCAGCAATAAAACAGTGGGCCAAAGAGAACGCAGCAATGGAAAATAAAAAAAGAGCAGAGCTACACAGGCAAATGGAACAGTGGAATCAGGAGAAAGAGGATAATCAACTCTCAAAGGAAGACCAATCCCAGGAAAACGAAATGTTCAGGGAACTCTACAGGCAAAATAGAGTGGAGGAAGAAGAACAGAGACAGAAATCGAGGTGTCTTTGGCTCAGAGCTGGAGATAAAAACACCTCCTTCTTTCATAACAATATTAAGATCAGACGAGCCGGAAATCAAATTGATAAAATCATCGCAGAGGGGAAAGAAATCAGCGAACAAGAGGAAATTAAAGCAGCAGCGCACAGCCACTTCAAATCCCTCTTATCAGCAGTCCCTCAGACTTTGAACAGCACGGATTTTCTCAAACCAGTTGAGAGCAAAATTTCCGAACTTCAAAATAGAGAACTGGACCAGGATGTCTCGGAGGAGGAAATAAGGTTGGCTACGTTCAGCATGCAACCGGACAAGGCCCCTGGACCCGATGGCTTCACTGTTGCCTTCTTCAGGAATCACTGGGACACAATAAAAAAAGATTATGTCAAGATGGTTAAAAATATCTTCAAAAAATATAAGATGGGAGAAAACACTAAATCCTCCCACCTTGCGCTTATCCCCAAGGATCTCAACCCCCTCTCCTTTGACCGTTTCAGACCTATTTCCCTTTGCAATGTTTCCTATAAAATAGTAACCAAAATCCTGGCAAACAGGCTAAAAAAGCTCCTTCCCTACCTTATATCAGAGAATCAAGGCGGATTTGTCCCTAAAAGACAAATAACGGACAACGTCATACTGATTCAAGAAGCAATACATAGCAGCATCAACAGAAAGGAAAGAGGTATGATTATAAAATTGGACATGGCAAACGCCTTTGACAGGGTCAACCATCACTTCCTGGCAGATGTTCTCAGGAAATTCGGAATTTCCAGCAAATTCATAAGCATCATCATGGAGTGCATCTCAAACCCTTGGACCGCCCCCCTCATAAATGGTAGACCCAGCAGCTACTTTAGAAGCACAAGGGGACTGAGGCAAGGCTGCCCCCTCTCTCCCTTCTTATACATCATTATGGCTGAAACCTTGAGCATCCATCTGGAAAACCTTCGAAAGCAAAAGGAGATCACAGGGATCAGCATAGCGAGAGGGATAAAAGAAATTAATCACTCGCTCTTTGCGGATGACACCCTTTTAATAGGGGGAGCCTCAAGCTTAATGGCAAGAAGATTCAAGAGAACTCTGGACACCTTCCTGGCAGTTTCAGGGGGAATGCTAAACAACAAAAAGTGTAAAATATATACATGGAACGTTCCTCTTCAAATCATGCAAAGAATCTCCTTGATCATGGACATCCCAGTTCAAAGAAATTGGAGTCACTTCTCTTATTTGGGTCTGCCCTTAGCAAAAGAAATCGTCAAGTCTGAAATCTGGATTAAGCAAATAGAAAAAATGAGAGGACTACTCCAAAGCTGGGGGTTGTCCTGGCTAAATTTGGCGGGCAGAACAACTCTCATTAAGGCTCTCCTCTCCGCTCTCCCCATATATCAATATGCAGTCACTCTGGCCCCTGCTAGCGCCCACAAGCACATGGAGTTAATCATGAGAAGTTTCCTCTGGCAGGGAGGGAAGCAAGACTCGAAAAAATTTAGCCTCGTCAGATGGGACCAAGTTACCCTCCCTTTCGAAAAAGGGGGCCTAGCTATCAAAATTCCAAGCCTCTCTAACAAAGCAATGGGATTTAAACTGATCTGGAGAATGCTCATAGGAAAAGGCTCCTGGTGGGTTGAGGCTATGAAAAGGAAATACCTCAATGGGCTGAACTCTAATGTCCTCTCTGAAGTAATTGCAAAAAGATCTTGCACTCCAGTTTGGAAACTCATCAAAAAAGTCCTCCCCCAATTCAAAAATCACATCTCAAAATCGCCGGGTAATGGAAAAGAAACAAATATATGGACGGACAGAATTATGGGATCGAAGCCAAGAAATATTCTTCAACAGTTCAGCACCTTGAAAACATGGATGGAGGCAAAAAACTTGAACTCTCTATATGACATTTCCCTATGGGATCAAAATAGTTGGCTTGCTTGGAAGGATCTCCCTCTCCCAAATAACCTCAGGGATCAATGGGCAGACCTCAAGATCTCCCTTTCGGGATCAGCTCCCATAAACAAAGATGCTTGTGACAAGTTCATATGGGATCCTAGTGGAGGAAACTTCACTGTAAAAGATGGGTACAAACTTCTCCAGGCAAGCTCTACTCTTGGTAACTGGAATCTTCGTACAACTGTGTGGAAAACTGAATGCCTTCCAAAGATCAAATTCTTCAACTGGACTCTTCTCAAAGGTAAGATTCTCACGGCCGAGAATCTCAAAAAAAGAGGAATTCATGGCCCCTCAATCTGCTGTCTCTGCCGCGCTGAGGAGGAAAGTAGTCAACACCTCTTTTTAGATTGCCCTTATGCCCAAAACTGTTGGAATCAAATTATCAGTCCGTTGAGAATAAGAGAGACCTTCGACCAGCTCCCTACCCTTCACAGAAACTGGGAGAAATGTTACCCTCACTCTAGAAAAAGCAAGGCCATCATCACCCGCTTGTGGAAATGTATCCCCTCAACGCTTAGCTGGCAAATTTGGCTCACCAGGAATAACTGCATCTTCAACAACCAGAAGCCAAACCCAGCTCGCACCCTGGCAAAAACAATGGGCCTTGTCTCTGAAATAATAAGCGCCAATTCTGTCTCTCAACCGGATCGATCCAGCTGGCAGAAAGATGAGGAAGATTGGTTCAATAAATTCTGCTTAAGTTATGATAAAAATAAGCAACCTCCTCCCACAGCTGGCAAGAGGGGGAACATCTGGAAACTCAGGGGCACTAAGGAAGACATAAATCAATGGATACATGAGCAAAAGAGAACCACCCTCCAGTTTGATGGAGCATCAAAAAACAACCCGGGGAAAGCAGGGGCAGGGGGAATTATCAAAGATCAGTATGGCAAAATTCTCGCAACTTACGAATGGGGCCTGGGACAAATGTCGAATAATATGGCAGAGGCATACAGCCTCCTTTTAGGCACAAGCATCATGAAACAAATGCAAGTTCAGAACCCAATCATTATGGGTGACTCGGCAATTGTGATCGCTGCATTGGTCACAGGGGGAGAATTCAAAAAAAAGGCTCTCAGTAACATCAAACTCAGGATCATGAATAATTTAAGCCATCTGGGAGACACCACCTTCAAACATGTTCTGAGGAATAACAATATGGAGGCGGACTCTCTTGCCAACAGGGCAGTCAACAGAACTACTGGTCAGGTTCGAGAGAATGATCATATCTATGACAAGTCAATCCCTTAACTCGACCCATCCTTCAGCAACTCCTCTGAACCTCGATCATATCAGTCATCTCATAATCTCGTCTGCCTCTCCTCCCAAAATCGACAAGCTGTCCGCTGACTCCTCCCTTTCTGACACCGTCATCTTCCTCATCATGAATGCTGCAAAGGAAATCTACACAGACAAAATAATCTGGTACGGGACTATGTCCAGACAGAGTTCTCGTGACAATTCCAAGCAGAGGTTAGGCACCAGTCCCTTCATAATCTATATTGACTGCATAAGCGATCCAAGACAAGACTCCATGGTCAGTAAAATCTCTGAGTCGCATGCCTCAGATTCTAATGCCCAGACTCTCGACCTTCTATATATACAACAGGAAACTTCACTCTTCCCTCAGTTCAGAGCTTCAGTTCTTCAAGATCATAAGAGTAAAGGCTCGAGTCCCAGAAGCGCTCTCTTCAGAAAGCCTCAGGTGTTCTTCAGTTCTAGACTGGGCTTTGTGATCAGCACTGGAAGAAGGCTTTCTCCCTCCGTCAACAGTGGTAATCGCAGTGTTTTTTGTGCTTTCCTTTGCTTTTTCGCTAACAGTCTCTCTGGTTTTCTGAAGCAGCTCCTTCTTTCTTCTACGCTCACCACCTCCCTGGTCTCTTCCACTCCCCTTATCTATCTCCTCCCTTTCATTTTTCTCTCCGTCAAAGGCTATCTCTCCTCCGCGTTCCTCTTACAGGCCCGCGCTATCTGCCAGCTCACTTCTACTTCCCTCTCTCATTATTCCACTCCCCTCTGCTACCCTCTGTATCTTCCTCTGTACCAAGTTCTTCAAGCAGTCTCTAAGATCGGTAACGTTATGGCAGAGAATCCTTTGGAGCGAGTTATAACCAACAGCAGCTGCACCCTGTGCAAAGCCCACTGTTTCATGATCGCCCATTTTGTAAAACACTTCAATGACCTCAAGGAAGAATTTCAGGCTGACAGTAAATCCAAGAGGAAAAAGTTGGAGAAACAGAGAGCGGAGATTGAAGGCCTTAAAGAAAAATGCAACCACCTGGAAGAAGCAATAACTCACATAAAAGCAATGACTCAAAGCATGCACGGAGAGGCCTCGACAAAGATCAGTGAGAAAAAGGAGCCCCAGTTCGATGATTCAGTAAACCAGCAACTGTAACTCTTTCTATGTCTTGCAAATTTTGCTTTCTTGTAGGCCAGTTTGTATGGAAATATAGCCGTTATCTTTTCCAAATCTCAATCTACAAGTCCTCTAACATGGATCAAGGGTCTGTGTACCCATTTTGGATCCTCTCCTCCTTGATCTTACCATCTTATGTAATAGGACTCGCTCCTTGAAGTTTTATAATATATCAGTAAACGACCTTGTTAAAAAAAAGCATAGCAAGCATCTTGAGATACATTTCCACTTATCAAATAGGTTGAAAATGATGGATCTATTAAGATGTAGTATTATATTACAAAAGGACCAATCTGCAAACATTTTCACCAAGTGTTTGGGTCGTGAAAAATACAAAAAATATACAATAAGACCAGTGTAGATGGTAGAATGACAATTAGAGGAGGGTGTTAAATCAAATGTCAAATTATAATGGTCACTTAAATACTGCATTAACGATTGATAAAGTCAAATCCAGTGAGCAACAAATATACACAACCATAAATGAAGCAAGGGACACAAGGAATCTCATACTCTAGAGAACACACCAGAGTGATCAGTGATTCGATTTACTAGAGCGGGATTGCTAAGTAAAGTCGAATTAGTGATCAACAGCGAGGGGCAGTGAGTACTGGACAGAGAGGCAGAGATAGCGCTAAGAGACCAGCGCAGAGGCAGAGAGGCAAACGCAGAAGCCAGAGCAGGCCACGCAAAGCCCAGCAAAGATAGCGCAGAGGCCAGAGGGCCTGCGTCATCCTCGCAGAGGGCAACAAGAGTGACACAAAGAGTCCCTGAGGCTACGCAGTGCCTCAAAGGGCTGACGCAAAGGGTTCTGAGGGTTGACACAGTGCTTCAGTGGTGCTGGAGAGGGTTTCGTGGGGCAAATTTTCTAAATATCTGCTTCCGAATAGAGAAGTATTACTACTGGTTATTTTTCTCTGTCGAGTGAGCCAATTTGGCACCCAGTTGTACTCAAGGATATACTGCATAACAATATAACCCTTAGAATTGTTGCACCGGTTTTCCCGCATTGGGTTTTTCCGGGGACGAGTTGTCCAAAAATAACGATGTCAATTGTGTGTTTGCTATTTCTTTCAATTGTTGATCTGTAGATGGTTGAGATTGTACTATGTTTATTTCGATGTTTATATGTTTAATTAACTTGTTTTTAATTAACAAGTAGGAGAAATAAACCAGAAGAATACAAATAAAATTTCTAGCAGATAGACTTAGAAATTTCATCAAACTTCTCCTTTTTGTTTTTCTACCTCAAATCCCACGAATTGCCTTTCATTGTGCTCCACGACTAGGCTATAAATAGTGTTTGATGGGAGCCCTATATTAGGGCCAACCCTGAACACATAATATTTTCTCATTTGAAAAGCCACGTCTAATTAGGAGCAAACCTGAAGGAATTAGGGCCGACTTGGACAGGAGACTTAGGCCATTCATTTGTCGTCTTTTATTAAGCTTATTTCAAAGCAGTCTTGGACACAAACTCATGACAATCTGAATTACAATTTTTCACCTTCTTTTAGAGTAGGAATTAAGAATTATGGCCATAAACTTTTGGGGCAAACATTGGTGCTAAAACTATCCATATGGGGCTTCAACCTTCAAAAATCAATATCTCTTGAACCAAGAGGACCCACAAGGCGTAACACCTATCAAACGAAATGGTGAGACAAGGGATACCAAACTAGGAGGTCCTTGTACCAAAATTCACTTGATTTGTACATGCAAATCACCAAACAAATGCTAGCCCATTCACCCTTTGACATCAATGACAATTTCTTCCAACATAAACCACCATTGTGGCCCTAACAACTTTGACTCTTTCACCAAGTCAAGTTTACCCTAATATTCCCCCTTATTAAACTTGAATTGGAATATCTGCATGCTCTCCTCCCCTATCAACTAGGTCCACTCCAAGACTTTACTAGAAAGGGTATGCATGCCTAAATAGGTCTTACAATTGTATGCCTATATACATGTGCTCACACCAAGTGCTCTCCTCGCCAGATCTCGCTTCTATGGTTGCATAACACCTGGTTGGACCTTTAGGCAACCATCACCTCTTTCTATAGGCCACGATCCATCCCTTGGCTCTGATACCAAACAAAAATTACCAGAGAGAAATATAAATTTACTGAAAGAAGATTAAAAACAACCAGCAACAAATAACAAATTATTTGTCAATTTCATTAAAAATACAACCTTAGATCCTGAAGATAAACTGGTTAGTTTTGACGTAGTCCAGCTATTCACCAAAATCCCCCTAGATGAAGCAACTCAAGTGGTTAAGGAAGTGGCTGACCCCCAAACTGCAAAATTAGCTGAAATTTGTCTCCGCTCAACGTTCTTCTCTTTCCAAGGGGAAATCTTTGAACAAACTTCGGGTGTGGCTATGGGATCGCCTCTTTCACCCATTGTGGCCAATCTCTTCATGGAAAAATTTGAAACCAAGGCTCTTGATTCTTACCTATTAAAACCTAAGTTTTGGGTCAGGTTTGTAGACGACACTAGTGTAAATTGGCCTCATGGTGATATAGAACTTAAAAACTTTTTGAACCATCTCAACAGCATATCTAAAGACATAAAGTTTACAATGGAAATCGAAGAAAATAACTGCATCCCTTTCCTTGACATTCTCCTCATTAGAAACAATGATGGCTCCATAGGCCATAAAGTTTTCAGAAAGAAAGCTCACACGGACAACTACCTCCATGCTGATTCACATCACCACCCAGCGCAAAAGACCGGGGTACTGCAGACACTCTTCACTAGAGCTTGTAGAATCTCAGATGACAACCACGCTGATGAAGAAATTGCTTACCTGAAAAGAACTTTTGCCAGCTTAGGATACAATAGTAAGAGCATCCTCAAAGCCATTAAAAAGGCAAAATCTGGAAACAATATAAACAAAACAAAAGACCCCTCAACTTCTAATGCATACCTTCCATACATTCAAGGTATCACTGACAAAATTGCCAAAATTCTCAGGAAAAAAGACATCAAAACTTCATTCAAACCCTTGTCAACTATCAAGCAAGGTATGAAGTCTGTTAAAGACAGCCAGGATCAACTTCAGCAGAAAGGAGTTTATATCATAAACTGCTCTTGTGGAAAACAATATATAGGGGAAACTGGCAGGTCTGTAAGGATAAGACTCAAAGAGCATAGCGCTGATATCCGTAAAGAAAGAACTCGCTCTTCAGCTCTTGCTGAGCATGTAGGTGAAACAAACCATCACATATGCCTTGAAGAAACCAGAATCGTTGCCAGAGAAGAACACCATTTCAAGCGTAAAATTCATGAAGCAATTGAAATCATAAAACATCCTGGTAACCTTAATAGGGATGGGGGATGGGACATTAGTAAAAACTGGAACTGCCTGCTTAAAAATAAATCTAATTCTCAACAATAAAACTTTAAAAGAAATCTTATTAATTAATAAAGCATATAAATCTAAGTTAGAAATTAACAATACATGAATCTGAGTATATATAAAATAAAAAATATTGAGCTCATAAATAAACCTAATTCTTATCAATAAAAAATTTAAAGAGAAATATAATTAATCAATTTAACAATTGAAATCTACATAAAACTAATACATTATTTTAAAAAAGAATAAATTAATACATTTAAAAATAATACATTAAAAAAAAAAAATACATTATTATTAAAAAGAATTTAAATCTAAATCTCAATAAAACTAATACATTTAAATCTAAAAAGAATTTAACCATTTAAATCTAAATAAAACTAATACATTATTTAAAAGAATCAAAAATAAATTGAAATCTACATAAAACTAATACATTATTTTAAAAAGAATAAAATAATACATTTAAATTAATACATTCAAAATAATACATTATTATTAAAAAGAATTTGAATTTAAATCTAAATCTCAATAAAACTAATACATTTAAATCTAAAAAGAATTTAACCATTTAAATCTAAATAAAACTAATACATTATTTAAAAAGAATCAAAAATAATACATTTAAAATTAATACATTAAAAATAATACATTATTATTAAAAAGAATCAATAGCTATTTAAAATTAAAAGAATCTTTAAAAACTAATTAAATCCTTTGCTCTCCGTAAAAATTTTAGGCTAGGTTTTTAGGGTTAATTGAATTATTAAAAATAATAAATAAAATATTAGTTTATTAATATAATCTCTAGGTCGGCCTAAAAAAACCCTAAACGGTCAACCCTATCCTTATTTATCTCAGATCTTTTTCTCTTCTCTGTATATCAATGTCCTGATGATGAGTTTTGCTCTAGACTCGAAACGTCGACAAAAAGAAAATGATGAATACTGTGGATTATCCGAATACAATCTCTCAAAAACCTCTCCACAGAAACCTGCAATCCAAAATATAAACACAATGTTTATCATGGTAAAACCACAATCTGAGCGAAAAAAAAGCAGCTAACGGAATATTCCATTAGTCCCATAGCCAAAACCCGACCAAGTGAGCCTTCACCACTCACCTCCCTAGCTCCTTATAATGAAGTCTTCCCAAGCCTTTTAAAGGCTTCATCATATAATCCATGGGCGTGAAACCACGGGCAAGCAAAACCATGTGCTCAAAACCCCCACTGTTTGACCAAATAGCTTTGACTCTTTCACCAAGTCAAGTGTACCCTAATAATCTGAAACTCAGATTCCCCTTTTCATGGATGATAAGATAACTATTTTTTTTCAGGTAAATGATAATGGTGCTTCAGAAGACAGAAGGACAGACCTGACATCTTCCCTTGAAGAAAATTTTTGAGAAATTTCTTGGAGATCACAACCCTTCGTGTGCAGAAATTTGTCTCTTTTTTATACAGGATAATGAATACTAGTGTGGACAGATCTGATGCTACCCCACCAAGATGTTTTGTCAGCTTCATTTGAATATTAGAGCGTAATTGCATTCAAAGACTTTGTTCTCACTTTTGTAAAGTTTATCATTTGAAAATGACAATATATCAGGACTACGGATGAGCTATTACAGCACTAGGTTATACTAGTTTTCAAGTTTTTAAGTCCTCTTTTTGGCAATAGCATCAAGGCAATCAGCATTTTTCAGAATGTAACTTTTTTGGATCACCTCAATCTAAAAATTCAAGACTGTTTTCTATGGAAAAGCTATATATGTATCAATATATATCATAATCAACAGCTGCAAGTTTCCATATCTTCTGTTTCATGTTTCAAAATAATTCAAACTGCAATATTTCTATAAAGAAAACATGGAGTGGAAACTTATTTTCAATATGATTTCCAGACAGCATGTCTGGCTTAAAAATACATGACTGATTGAATCAATCATGTGAATATGGGAGGACCCTAAGAAAAGCATGCAAAGGTGTTACCAAATTTATGACTCAGAGATTACTGCCAAACTAATAAAAATGAGAAACCTCTCAACACATATAACATGAAGATTACAGACGTCCCTAATTTTTTTGTATGCATTAATGCAAACATACGTATAAAATCAAAATCCTTCGTAGCAACCCCAGGAAAATATTCCAATTAAAGAAAGAAGATTTAAACTGAAGTTTAAATTAGCACCAATCAATTTATCAAAATGGTACTTGTTATCATGGATTTAGCCAAATCTTAGAACAAATTTTGTCTTACAGGAAAATGAAACACTATTTAGGTGCTTGCACAAAAGCACATGATCAAAGTATTCCAATTAAAGAAAGGAAACTTAAGCTGAAGTTTAATTAGCACCAATAAATTTATGAAAATGGTACTTGTTATCATGGATTTAGCCAAATCTTCGAGTAAATTTTATCTTACAGGATAATGAAACACTATTTAGGTGTTTGCACAAAAGCAAATGGTCAGAACATGGAGTGCCACATTTTACTTCAACCCGGTGTACAGTCTTTGAAACGACAAACCTGTCAAATTTTTAAAACCTACTGCACCATTCCTATCAAAACAATCACATTCCCCATTCATTTCATAAAAGCATTTGACTCGGTTCCTAGGAAAAAACTTTGGCACAGAATGGAGGAACGGGGGTTCCTAAACATTTGAGAGCAGCTGTGCATAGGCTGTATGAAGAGGTGAAAGTCAAAATTAGAACTTCAGCAAGCATTTCTGAAAGTTTTCGAAGCGATATCGGGGTCAAGCAAGGTTGCCCACTGTTTCCTACCCTTTTTGGTTTATATATCGACAAGCTTGAGGAGTGGTTAAATTCGCAAGGGGGTGATGGTATCTATTTGTGCAAGTTTGTTATAAGGCTTCTTTTGTATGCAGATGACCTTATTTTGATTGCTAAATCGGCTCTTGGTTTGCAAGAGCACTTATTATCCCTCAAGCATTTTTGTAGAAGTGTGGGGATGCAAGTCAATATCAGCAAAACGAAAGTAGTGGCCTTCTCTAAGAAAAGAAAACATAGCCAGCATAAGTTCTACTTTGAAGGCAACATTCTGGAAGAAGTTGCGGATTACAAATACCTCAGAATTGACTTCAACAAAAATCTAAGCTGGAGTGGTTCTAGAAAGAAAAGAACTTTGGGGGGTTGAAAAGCATTTTGTGTTTTTCAAAATAGGTGTAGAGAGGCAGAGTTATGGAACTGGAAAACCACTCAAACTATTTTTGGGCTTCTAGTGATTCCAGTGATTCTCTAAGGTTGTGAACTGTGGGCTAGCAGTACCTCCAACATGCAGTGGAGACAAATTGATAAAATTCAGAAGCATTTGATCACAAACAAATTTAAGATTAAAAGTGCAGTTCCTTATGATATCTTGTTAAGTGAAACAGGGACTGCTCCTATTGAAGCAATTGCTATCGTGCCATCTACCCTATTTAGCAAATGAAAGAGGGTAGATGGCCTAAGGTTGTCTTTAATGATAGATTGTGCAATAGCAAAAAAACTTGGATGCAGCGAAATAACAAATGGCTTGGTAAATGGGATATTTGCTTGAACGCGTGTCCCATAAACAGCAAAGGGATAAAAGCTTTTGTTATGGAAAAGTTCCACAAACATACTTGGGATAAGGAGCTAGGAAGAAAGAAAAATCACTATATTAAAATGTTTGATCCCACTCATAATCATCAACCAAAAGCATACATAGAGACCAATATCTCTTGGATAGCCAAAATTTTTATTGCATAGTTCAGGACTAATTCTCATCAACTCCGTTGTGAAACAGGGCGCTGGAAAAGACCAAAGGAAGTATGGGAGGAAAGGGTATGCATTTTTTGTTCTTCCGGAAAAGTGGAAACAGAAAAACATTTCATTTTAGAATATGAGGCCTTCAAAGACAACAGGGAAAGTTATGCAGATATACTGGCAGCTAGCTTTTGGGATAATCTATTTAGCGATCGAGAAGCTGGGAGCATTTGTTTTGAAGCTTCACAGAAAAAGGGCCGAATACATCAAGCAGATGAAGAAGCAATCTGTCCCATAGGCTATCTTTAGCCTCGTGGACGTAAAAATAATTTCTTTCTTCTTCTTTCTTTGTTTGGAATCCCGTGACACATTTGGAAAAGAAACCATCATATGCATTCACTACTGACCATGGAAGATACATTTTATGCATGAAAATATGATGATTAGAATAAACGAGCCTAAATGTAAATATAGTTCAGATAGAAAGATATATTTTACAAATGTGCACTATTGACCATGGTGGACATATTTCATGCATGACAATATGATGATTAGCATAACATAAGTCTGAAAGGAAACTCGGTTTTGATAGAAAGATATTAGGAAGTTATAATCACCATTTCTTTAGGAAAATGGAGATAGAAAAAAAAGGGCATTGAATCACAAGGAGAATGCTGTGTGTATTGATTTCCATATGCATTCATTCCACTCTAGAATTAACCCAGATATATCTTCAGCAGGTTCTCTGCTGCTCATCTACAATCTTCAGTACCTAGTCTTCAGTTAACTATCAATATAGACACGTTTTAAATAGCAACGAAAATAAAAGGCAAACGAGCTAGACATGAACATCAAGTTGAATCAAGCAACCAATGAATCAATATACACTAAAATGTAAATATCACCTCTTCTGTGTACCTACTTCACAACAAAACCAAAAGCTTCCACAGAATTAATAACACTATGCTACAACTTCATATTTTTTAATGAATTTTCTAATGCAATCTGATTGCTAAAAATGATGACAAGCATCATGCCTTAATTTTGTCATATAAACCAATAGTATGGAATGATATCGATAATAAATATAAAAGAGACAAATGCAAGGAGATAAAATAATGTATGTTTTGTCCATCTACTTCTTCTAAATAGCTCTTTTCAAAACCAATGAAACCATATCCATGCATCTAAGCAACTTTCCCTACTCACCATTAATAATCTACCTTCAATGCGACGCTTCTTCTCGCGATCAAAGTAGATAATCAATCCAACCCCTGTGATGATCAAGAGCACCAAACTCATCCAAGTGACAGGCTGCACACAATGCACAAACGAATGCATTAGATGGCCAAACATAGAAACAAACACATCCCTGTGACAGGATGTGCCCATTGCACAAAAGAATATATTAAAGTCACCAAACTTTGTTTTTCTTCTGAAGCTAACTGCTAGGAATGCTATTCTGAGCACATATAGCCACAAAACTTGGTTTGAAACCAAATCCTATACAATCGAGTTATAATAATGTAAGCCAAGATTGGGATAACCATTTGCCACACATCCTATAGTTGTTGCTCCTGCATTTCTTTATGAAGGGTTCAAACACTCAGTCATGGGGATAACAGAACCCCTAACAACTTCCATTTCTCATTGGAACTGTGAACGTTCCCACCTGACACTAAGCCACCGCAGCTGCAAATGCATACTATCGGTAATGTTTTATGGGCTGGAAATTCTTGTTTATACCAAATCTTTTGTTGGATGGTGTTGTCATTGATGTCAACCCATGGAGTCGACTGAGCTTGACTTTGACTAAAACACCAATCATTAATGTCAAATTGATAATGAACGCTTCTTAGTAATTGTCCAGATTACATAAAGTTGGCAGCTCCACTGTTGGATGGTTGATAATCAAAGTCCTAGGGTTTGGGTTCCATGGACTGAGGACATACCCCGACTTTGTCTAGGGATTTTGAAGTGGAAAATCATTGAGTTTATTCTGGTGATCCAAGCCATTGGATTCTCCTCCGAAAGATGTTTCCGGTGGTATATGGCACGCCACGTAGTTCCTCCTAGTTTAAGAGATAATTAAGTTTGAAGTTGATGACCCCAGTTTCTGGGCTAAAACCCCAAGGGGTAGTGACATGGCCTAATTTCATTGATTGTGGGCATCAAATATCAAGCGTATGGGTTCCATGTTGGAATTAATGAAGATGATAATGTTGGAATTAATGTTTATACTCTTCATCACTCCCTAAAGACCATATACACTCATTTGAACTAAATTAAATCCTAGCATAGGGCTTAAAGCAGCCAATTAATAAGTTGCTAATTGAATATGTCAATGTTAAATGATGTTTCAGGGCTCAAGACAACTTCAACACTCACCTAAATGAAGCCCCTTTAAGCTCTATAAAAAGAAAAACATTATACGTTAACTCACTCATTAAATCCCAACGAAATCTCTCTATACTTAGATCTGAACTTTTTCGGCTATCTGAGGTAGCACAGTTCGGATCTCCTCATGTAGAAAACAGTGTAGGATTTGTGGCATCATTTCTTAAGAACATCAATCTACCAAGGTATGCTTGTGGTTTTAATCTCTTGTGTTGAATAGCAAATTAGAAAAGATTTTTCTTTTCTTTTAGCATGGGTTTTCGTTGGGGCAGACCTTCTTCTTTTAACACTTATACTCAACCTATTCCAGGACTATGTCTTCATAATGAAGCTTTTATCTTTTTGTCTTTTATTTTTGGGAATTGTCTTGCTTGAATGCAGCCTCTACTCTAAACTTGACTCTGTGCACAAAAGAACAGTGAAGAAGCAGTAGTATTCTGTGTTTACTGCAGTCCCATCAAGAAGATTAAACACTCCATATTTGCGGCTTCTTTGAGCAGCACGGGCCAGGCACCTTACTACTGTTTAGGATGACAAATCAAGGTCCAAATTGAAAATTTTGAGTAGCAGTTGAAGGGTTTTCATTCGTGAACTTGTGCATATGGAACAAGGATAGTGGAGGACAGTGAAGAACCTTTTTCTGAGCACATATAAGATTCTTCATGGACAAGATACATCTTCATTAGCTCTTACGGACTTTACTCTGTAGAAACTTCAGCCTCACTCACTGTACAGGTTACTTTTGGCATCCATCTTAAGAAGTAACAGATCCGTCCAGCTAGGGCATCACTGTTCCAGGTCTTTGGCATCCATACCTCTGTTTAGGGCAGCAAATTGATCAGGGATTTTGACATCCATTAGGGCACAAAGCTCTGAGCTTATTCACTTACAGTTGTCAATACATGACAGTAATTCATGCCACAATCTCATTGTGTATAAGTTGAACTGTTGAATAACTTCAAGAACCAAAGACAATAACCCAATCATTGACTTTGAACATTTTTTTATCTATGTGATGTATACAAACTTAACAAGTGATGTATTGTCCTAGTGAAAACAGTGACATGACTTGACATAACTCATGACTTGACTTGATGTTCATATGATTTAGTTGTGGAACTATGCCATTCACTATGATGAATTAAGGATTGTAACAATAATACAGTAACCTGATTGTATTGACTGTGGTAACATGTACATTAACTGTGTATGACAGTTTGACATATTGACAGTGACCTAAGTTATGTTGATGAGCATTGAGCATTAGATTTTGATGTGACTTGACATATAAATAATTGTGTACCCTATGATATAGTACAGTTATCTTAACAGTGAATTGAACTGGATTCTAGATCTTGATAGGACTTAGTGACATGACATAATACCTTAGCATATACCTCGACTTGACTGGACTTATCCTTATGATAAGCTAACAGAACTTGATGATAGCAGTAACATTAAATAAAATATTTCTGTGACTATTCTAGGAAAACAAGTGACATACAAGCATTGCAGTAGTACTATCATTTGATGTGACTATAGTTTTTGAAGACTCGACCTTAAACATAACATATGGTTGACTTGACATACATTAAAACACAAGCTTGGCTTTAACTATAGATCTGGCTGTAGTAATACTTTGACCACTATGATGACTTAGTGGATGTACTATCTAAGTAACATAATTGTGACCCTACAAGGTAGCAAGCCCTTGAAGGCAATATCATCCAGTTGTACAGCATATTGACGTAAAGATGGATAGCAGGGTTCGACCAGCTGAGCAGCAGTGTTTAGACATACGCTGGAAGCTCTCCGTGGACACAGCTTGAGAGCATTGGTAGCAGATCATAGGTATGACCTAAGGCATCTTGGAGTATGTCATTATTAGAGATTTGGGTTCCACATTTGCAACAGTACATGGAGTTTGGTATAGTGATGGTATCCAGTTTGTGAGCAGTGTTGTGGTTCAGTTATGATGTGCAGCGGTCAGTATGCGTAGTTGACAGTTGATTTGGCAGCGTTGGCAGTTAGGGTTTGATGAGCAGTATCGTGCAGTGATCAGTTTGGACAGTATTGTGCAGTGATCAGCTTGAGCAGGATTGTGCAGTGGTTAGTGGCTACCAGGATTTGACTAGATACACATTTTCTTCATTACAGCATTCTTATATTGATTTAGAGCACAAGGGGAGCTAGTGTGAAAATTATGAAACGTGGTCCGCCTATTGATTAGGGTGGCAAGGTGGTGCAAGGCAGGTGATTGGAGTCACCTTCAAGTTGTGCCCTAAGAACACTTTAGGGCGGCAGCGTGGTGCTAGGGCAGGTCGTGGCCTGCACAAGGCATTGTGGCATCCTTTCAATTGAAGTTGATAAATTATAGGGCCACGAAGCATCCTTTCGACAGCAGCCAGTAAACAGAGTGTTGGAGCACTCGTCAGGTTGTGGCTTGACTCATAGGGCATTGAGGCACCCTTCCGATTGTAGCAGGTATTAAAGTGTAGTAGCATCCTATAGGTTGTAGCCTATGAATTAGGGGGTTGATGCCTCCCTCAATTGTTGCTAAAATATTGATGTAATTAATTTTCTTTTGAATAGAGAAGAAAACAATTACTAAGAAACATTTGGTGGTTTTTGACCCTATTGGACACCTAATCCCCTATGGGTTAGTGTGGAAGCCGAATAGACAAACGAAGTCCAAGAGACCTTGGGATGTGGAACCCAACGGTCAAACCATGTACTATAAATGTATATGTTTTGTTAATAAAAAATGCACTCTCATGTTTTATCTTTCCTATTTGTCTTTGCCATGTGTGTGTTTAACATGGTATCAGAGCAGGCGTATTCCTGCCCTGCATAATTACTTTGAGCCATTTGTTTTATGGCCTTTATGTGCAGGTCATTTCTGCCATCACTTATGCATTTCATGAATATTTTCTCAGCTAAATTCTAGCTGCAACCTCTGTCATTTCTCCAGCCCTATTTTTAGCATTCCTGCCCTTGTAACTCCCTTTTCTGCCTATTTGCCTATTCTACCTATGTTCTACCCATATTGCAGAAACTGACATCACTGACATGGTAGTATGGTGCGATGAGTGCATATTTGGTGATATTACTCCTATTTTTAGTTTTTAGCTCTTTGTAACTCCTCTCTCCCTTGACAGAAAATATGTCTTTGATTCCTTGCGCTGTGCATTGAATGCTATGCTGCAATTGTTGGTCCCACTGAACAGCACCGGCTTGCTGTTGGCCAATCTGCTGCAACTGTGGTTGCGATACTACGTACATTTTTATGGCCTTGCAACCACTAAATTAAAAGCCCTATCGAGCTATAATGACACTACAATATAAGCCAAAAACCCGCATGGTGCATTGAATGCTCTATATCCTCACCATTCACTATTTTCTGTGTTGAGGACTGTTGATATTCACCGAAGCAACATTACGAGGCAGCAATTGATACAAAGGTGGAGGCTCGTTGCAAGCAGATAGAAAATTCTTGTGGGCTCTTAATATTCACTGAGATCGAAGGAGTTGAATATGAATGATGAACTCGTGTCGGTCGCTCTTAGAAATGCGCTGAGCACCGAGTACATTAAATTAAACACCGGACAAAGATGGTATGTTTTAAAATTCGTTGAAGTTTGCAATGTGCTAGTTGTTTTGTTTCAATGACTGAGTTCAAGCCCGAGCAGTACACCACATTGCGATGAAGCCGATAGATTGACTCGAATGCTAGGTTCCTACATTGGTTGAAGGGAAAACAATTGATTGAATTGACATTGGAACAGAGAGTGAAACACTAATCATTGTTGCATTGTTCATGAATTTTATGAATTATGAATCGATCATTACTACTTTTGCAATGAACCTAAACCTGAGTTGAATCATTCTTTAAAGATTTGAAGGTCGAAGGAATACAAAACAATGTGTGATCTCCATGCATGACTCCTGGTATTTTGCGTTGAAATTTTAAAGGGTCGCATTTGGTATTGGTAAAATTGACTGTGCATTCCTGTTGAGTGAAGTATTACAGTCATTCCTGGCAATAAGCATCAACAGGGAATTGAAATCAAGTCTCGGAGGAGCAAGCCATGATCGAGGAGGAATTTTCGCCTCTTCTGTTGTAGCCCGATAAACATCCACGCCACCCATCTCTTGCAGTGGCCTCAACCCACCTGTGGCGACCCTAGCGTTGGTGTAAAGATTACATACTTTGAAAATCTTGCATACGCTCTCCTCCATCCACACTATACGCAAGATCAAAATTAACTGGTCTTCTCAACCAAAGCAGAAGCTAGCTTTGCAATTCTAGGTGCCTCTTCGTACATTGTCCATCGCTTCTACTCATTTATTCCTTTGTTTATTCATTCACATTCGATCCACAAGTCACCTCTATTAACATCGACATTTAACAAACCTTGGTTCTTCACTTATATGACCGCTTTGAGGGATTCCATTGCTATGACAATTCCATTTTCTGCTCGAGCTTGTCTATTGAGGGAATGAGCATGGCCTGTGGCAACATATCTGCCGAGGACATAATCATACGAATCAATTTTCTAATAAAAAGATTGCACGGGCTCCTGCATTTCTCAGAAGCAATTATTGAAGATTTGTATAAAGTCTGCAGGAGAGGAAGATCCCATGGAAGCTGTCAAATCGCTTCATGAATCCATACAGCTTTTCATAGTCGGTGATTGTGTCTATCTTCGACCCCAACAGATGTCAAGGCCAAAGGCAGAAACAGCAAGCAATTTGCAATTTATGAGATTATGTACAGCTCTTTCTCTGGTGATCTGTAATCCCACAATTGCAGTTGTTCCACATGCTATCATCAATGGTTACAAGAATGTATTAGCAGTCACTATTGAACTTGACTATTTTTTTCCACTGGCCGAGAAATTGGAGTATTTGAAGGATCCAAGCAAGTTTGCAATTGCTGCTGCCCCATTGTGGCATTGTATTTAAAACTCATTATAGTTTTTGTCTACATATATATGCATTGATTCCTTGATTCGACTGTTGCATAAGAGTTTGGTGGGTTGTATAAAGGTAATGATTGTTTTGACAAATAAAAGTAATCTTTTGTGGAGAAAAGTTTAGTCGGTTGTATTGTCAGAACATAGTGTTGGTCATGAGTAAACTCTTATTTTTTATGTAATGGATTGTAATTGGTGCTTGTTGGTTGCACACTGATCATTTGTTGCACATTTATAAAGGATATTGCTAGTGGGTATTACTTTTCTGCATTGAGTAGTACTTGTGATCAGTTTTTAGGGTGTAATTCTGACATTAAAGAAAAAAATGGCCAGAATCAATGAAATATTAGAGTTCCTCAAAACTCTAATATTGTCTACTACTCATGATACATTAAAAATCAGCAAAGTTTCTCTCATAGACATTTAGTTCTGTCTACAAAATGCACAAGAGAATTGATGTTTTGCAGCTCGAATCTCAGCTACAACAAGAAGAATTAAAACAAAGGAGTCATTCTGAACATATTTTTGTTCAGAAGATTGAAACAGACTCCCATAAACCAGCAAGGTTACATGCAGATGCAGAAATTCAGCTTGCACTTCCCAAGCCCATCATCAGACCTTGGGAAGAGCTTGTCCACAACAAACACAGAACTAGTCTCGGATATGAGAAGGACTTGTCCTTTCATATTCCAGACTACTCAAAGCCCATTCAGTTTCAAAGTGTTAGATTCCTTCATGACAGTTCACCTCCAGCTGTTCCAGATTCTACTCCTCTTCCACAGCAACAACAACAGATTGTGAAATGCCAACACTGTGACCGAGTTGGCCATTTGAAAGATCATTGTTTTGATCTTCATCCATGTAAGCACTGTCATAAAACCACCCATTCTTCACACAGATGCTTCAGAAACAAACGTCTTGCAAGAACAAAGATTCATCTTGGATGGATCACTTCTTGGCAATGGGCATCAACAACCAAGAAGATATTCCAATCACATGTCAGAACTTGTTTCAGAGTATTGAACAGTCTTGCAGTTGAGTTTTCTCCATCATCTCACCTTGTATTTGACAAGGGGGAAATGATGGTCATCTACAAGCTTCAAAGTCACATCAAGCGAGCCTGAGCCACAACCTGCTACACCAGTTTCAGTGTTGTAGCCAGAGACAAAGATGCCCCTGAGCATGCCTTCACTTGGTAATCTGGGACACTTCCTCTAGCAGAAGACTTTAGCGTCTTGCCAGTTTCGGAAGAATTCCAGGAATAGAGTTGGGGACACTTCCTCTAGCAGAAGACTTCATCTTCTTGCCAGACTTGGAAGAGTTCCAGGAATTGCATTAAGCATTCCAAAGTTGTTGGTCATCCTTAAACCATCACAAGTTGAGACTTCCCTTTTCAGGTTGAAGTTCTCCCTTTTATGTGGGGTGAGACCTCCCTTTATTGGTTGAAGGTTCCCTCTTCAAAACATCAGAAGCACTTCCTCTAGCAGAAGACTTGAGCTTCATGCCAAACTTGGAAGAGTTTCGAGAACTGCAATAAGCGTTCCAATGTTGGTGGTCATCCTTAAACCACCACCCTTTATACCAACATTTCAAAGAGCACACTCAACCTAGTGCTGCCACGCAATTTTTGCACATTTTTTATTACAGCTCTCTTCTTGGACTCATACATAACCCTT
Organism: Pinus tabuliformis; assembly: GCA_031772625.1. Taxonomy (NCBI): domain Eukaryota; kingdom Viridiplantae; phylum Streptophyta; class Pinopsida; order Pinales; family Pinaceae; genus Pinus; species Pinus tabuliformis. Next base: position 936,852,713 of record CM062815.1, read on the forward strand.
CGGATTAAGGGGGGGGAATGTTGGACACTTAATCCTTTATGGGTTAGTGTGGAAGCCGAATAGACAAACAAAGTCCAAGAGACCTTGGGATGTGGAACCCAAAGGTCAAACCATGTACTATAAATGTATATGTTTCGTTAATAACAAATGTACTCTCAAGTTTTATCTTTCCTATTTGTCTTTGCCATGTGTGTGTTTAACAGACCCGAAGGGGGTTTTCCACCTATAAATATTTGTGCCCGTTGTTTTATCTTTCTGCATTGTTGTATGGTGTTGTCTATTGTTGATTGTTGCTTATGATTATCTGGAGAAGAACAATAATAATAACTAAAGATTAACTAACGCTCTAAAAAAGATTAAAAAGTGCTAATTGCTAAGAAACACTGATTCACCCCCCTCCCAATATTTCCAACATCCTTAATATGCAGGCATCTAGATAAAATATGAATGTTTATAACCTTGAAAATAAAAAGACATTCACACTTCATTCAGATTAACAAGGATATTGTCATTCCAGGTAGGAGATGATGGTCACAGCCATGCAACTAACAGTTACAATGAAGATAGCCATGAAAAGCATATTTAATTAGGTATCTCTCTATAAGATTAATCCTGAATGCAAGTGGTCAAAAATAACATAGGAATCGTTTTTCCTTTTTTTTCTAATACGGCCCCCGTGGTAAAAACAATTAATTACTGTAGTTTCAATTTTTATGTGTATATGATATTGTCTCATAGGAACTGTATGACGATTTTCACAGGAGCAAATTTTAAATAGGTCTACAAGAATCCTTGATTTGAAGTTCCAATCATATTTCCAAGTTCCAACCCTCGACTTCACAATCACACGATCCACCAAGAAAAGGCATATTGTATCTTGCGACTTGAACAATGGCTTTGTAATAGACAAATGTTTCTCTGTAATCACTATTAAAATGTCAGTAGATTTTCCCATGCCCCACACTTAATCTCCTCCAAATAGAATATTTATATCCCTACAGTTATGCAACAAGTTCTGCTAAAATTTCACTTGAGGAGAGAGAGCCAGTGTCACAGGGTTCGGCAGACCTAGTCTTTGAGGTTCAGAATTAGGCGAACTTCAGAAAATTGATTAGGGTTCGTTTAGGTTCGGCTTATTTTCTTGTCTCTGCATTAAAGTTTGGAAACAGTGAATCATGAATGTCATTTATTTCTGCGTTCAGGTTTGATAACAGCAGATTTCAGATAGACGAGTATAAGGATCAGGAAAATGACCTCCATCTTTTCCAATGATGACCACCACCAATCGAGCACATTTCATTTCGTTTGGGCAAACCATGATGGCACATTTCATTGCGTCTGGGCAAGCCACGATGATTACCCACATCTAATCCTTTAGCATAAGTTTTTCTGTGATGCTTTGAAAATTCTCGAACAGCCGAAATACCTGGGTCTTAAACTCCCGATTTGATAGACTACCAGGTGTAGAAAGGTGAAAATGGCGCGTTACAGGTTTAACATGACATGAAAAGTGTAATTCGAACATAATATTATTATTAACACCTTATAAATTTAATCTATTTTAAATAATAAAATTACTCTGTAAATACAAATTAACACGTTTTGAGTTATGTATAATTATATTGATTACTTTTAACATATTATTTTAAAATTTAAATTATATATAATAATGTTATTATAAATTTTATTAATCTTATAAATTATTATAACTTGCGTTAATAGAAGTCTATAAATTTAAGCCCCAAGAGTTAGCTCAATCGGTCAAAACAGTGCCTCGCCAATCGGGAGGTCACAGGGTCAAATCCCGAAAGCTCTTGGGGTCAGGTCAGTATAGGCCGAGGGGTGTGCTCCCCTTCGGGGTCGAGCGCCCAGTTATTTCGTGGACGTAGCGGCTGCCCATTGACCATGGGTATCCGTGAACCACATGTGAAAAAAAAAAAAAAGAAGTCTATAAATTTATCAATATAATCTATATATATATATATATATATATATATATATTACTATTTGAAATTTTTGACTATGTGTATAAACAAACCTCATATGAACCTCATCAGAAAATTAAAATTCGAATTGAATTCAATCCTTGTCGAACTCGAATTCCGACCCGAACCATATGACATTGGAGAGAGCCCACATAAAACTGATAAGGGAAGACAGCAATAGTGAGTCCGATTCAGTAACTCCCGCCTCCCCGTCCCCTCCCACCCGTTTATCAGACAGTAATATGTAGACAGTATAGTATCTACTATCTAGTGGTCATATCCACTCAAACCAGAAGGTATAACCTATCTAAATTTTCAACAAATCCCTTAATTAAGACAAATGGTGTTTCCAACCTAGAACTGATCTAGTAATGAAACCTCTAAATCAGCAACGCTGCAGTAAAGCCCTTAGCTCCCTCAAAGCTGCAACATTGTAGCATCTTTTCATTTTTCTTACATGGAACCAGTCATTGATTTAAATAAGGTGTAGCATATAAGTAAATAACTTATTAAGTGACACTGCACCACATTTTCAGCCTTCTTACTACTACACATCTTGACTTTGATTGACTAGAGTAATTACTTATAAGCCATACATATTTGCATACACCTATATAATATTCAGTTCAGGAACCTAGAATTATTAAGTAAAGCTTCTGCCAACTGATTTCATAAACAAAGATTATATCCTTCATATATCAATTAAAAAGTTAAACACCACAAATTTCTATTTGTTGAAAGTTAATCCATGCACACAGACTAAGAACAAAACATGACCTAAACATAAAAATTTAAAACAAAACAAACAGAGTGAATAGAAGATAAACTTACTCCTTCTCGGACTGGCCTGCCTTTGGAAGTGGTCCCATGAGATTCATCTCCTTTATCTCCATCCTTTGTGGAGCCTTGAACTGGTTGTTCTTTTGGAGGTTCTTCAACTTTTGCAGTATCAGTGGCCATATTTCGCCAAGATATCGAGGAAGAAAGTTTTGCATATCCTAATGATGAGCTGATCTGCAAATAGTTATTCCCAAAATACAATGAAATAGGTCATGGAGTGAGTCAATCTCAAAACTATCAGCTTGAATTCTAGAAGTTGCTAAGTGTGACATCTACCCATTTTCCATAAAGTATTTAAAAGTTATAAGCCAACATTGAAATGACAGAATGAGCTAGTTTCTGTTTCTAATACCTTTGTAGCAAGCTTGAAAAAGGTGTACTTAAATACAAATGGTATAGCAGTACTAATTGATTATAAAACTCAGAAACTACCAGCAAACAAATAATTGTCTTTATCTGGAAAACTCACTGACTGGGTATTCAAGGACAAATGCCAATAATGTACTGTATATTAGAGTTTAAATCCTGCCAGTTTCGGCTGTGAAGTTATGATAATCAACTATCAGTACAGAAACAACGAGAAAATTCATTTTCTGTGCAAAGCATTCAAACAAGGACACAAGTCACAAAAGCTTGGGACTAAGAACAAAAAAGAAAGGTAGGTTATGTTAATGTCCATCATTAGCCAAAAGAAGCTAACAGGAGTGTGAAAGTACATAGCAGTCCTCTATCTGTGCAGACATAGATCAGACGAGACAAAGTCCTATATTTCCCATACACTATCTGTTTGGACCAAAGTATTAAGAACCCAGATGTACTGTAGGAGAAGCAGCCCATCTGGACCAGTCCGGTGGCTGTTGGCACTGAACTAGCCTCCAAACTGAGCCAGCACGCTCATCGAGTCCCAAACTGGCTGGTTTGGCCAGTTCCCAACCTGAACCAGTCCCTACAGCCACGACCACCCCCAAAAGGAAAAAACAGAAAAAATAAGGGGAAAAATTCACCCACCCTCAAACCCCCCCCCCCCCGCCAACCTTCCTATACTCACACCTATTTCATTAATTGATTGTGAGCATTTGGAGTTTGTGGAGCTGTGGTTAAGAAAGTTGATTTGGAGTGAGCTTGGCAATGATTTGGCATTGAATATGGGGCTTAATCACTCCAATTTGAACCTTCAAGTTTGAAGCAATTTCAAATTAACTTGTTGAGGTACACAATTAAATTCATCCGGTATTCCATGTGTTGGTTGAAGCACATTAAGTTTCGGTTTCTGAAAGGTAAAAAGTTAAAAAAATAAAAAATAAAACCCAGTTCATTCTTTCTTCTCCAGCCTTGTATTTCTTCCCATCACATTGCATTCCTCTTCTCTCTGAGCACTCACAAACCAGATGGAAGACATTCCAGTCATGGACACAATGCCAACCCCTTCTGATTACCCTCTCCCACAGAGCTGGTGTTGAATTACAGCATACAGGCTCTAGGGTTCCACTGCAGTGTACAGCAATGAAGTTGCAGTGAAGGTGGGGGCAGCATACTTCAACAATGAAAGCTACAGGAATGAAGGTGGAGCTGCAGAGACTAAATAATTCAATACAACAGCTATAGAAATAACTGTAAATAACCGTAAATTTTGAACGAGTAAATAACTGTATTTTTATCTAATTTTATTTATTTCCTCATCTGTTTAACGAGTCTATTGAACTTTACTGCATATATTTTTAATATTGAAATTTTGTAGTTTCTCAAACTTGAAGTCTAATTTTATTACAAAAATTTTTGTTTACAAAATTTTATCTAACTTCAAGGTTGTCGAACTCAAACCAAACAACTTAGATTGTGGGCTTGTTGCAGTGAATTTGACATTCACAACAGTAGCCTAAAACTCATTTACAAGCTTGAGAGGAGTTTCATGATTATTGTGACCATTTAAAGAATATTTCAAACCCTCATTCTTTTTCTCGAAAAAATGCAGATATGTGTTTCAGCTTTAGGCTGCAAATAATTTATGATAGGCGCTTGTTTGCATTTGCAGAATTTTTTTTGTTTGAAACAACACGATGGCCCACAGAAGCAAAGGCCATGCATGCAGCCATTGTGTGGACTCTGGAGGTTGAGGGGGAAAAGTTGTGCCCCAGCACTGTTTCCTATCAATTTTCTATTTCTCAGCACAGTTTCCTATATTTGCAGTTTTCTATATTTGGCAGTTTTTGGGTCTCAAGCTTCCAGAGCCATTTTCAGGCCCTAAACGGCGTTTTTTGGGAAACAGGAAAACGCGAGTCAAAGACAGGCGTTTGTAATCAAAAGTTGTTGTCCTCAGATAGACCTTTCTAACGGGCTATCGTGCATGCCAAACCGAAATCATATGCCAAAATTACGACATCAGGAAGTTGACATTCCAACTAACCCCATAAGGGCCCATAAGTTTTTGTTGCTTCATCTCCCAGGGTTAGGATTCTGGATGTTTAGGGTTTTTAATTGTTTTTCCATGATAAAAGGCTTCAAAGCCTCATTGTAACACAGTTCAGAAAGCATGTAGCTGTCACATCTCTTCTCAAAGATAAGCGACCATCATTTGAGCTAGTTTACTTCCATCTAGCATGTAAACAGTTTTCAGCATTTGCTACTTATTAATTGGAGTTATATTTCGTTGTATCTCTGTGTTTTTGTTTAAATCTGTATTTAATTTTGTTCCTTCATAAATTCGGATCAGTGATATCAGAGCGGTATGCTCTTTCTCTGTTTTTTGTGTGTGTCCCCAACAAGGTCAGGGTATAAGGAGATGGGACTCAAATGGCTTGAGCCCTTGCACGACTGGCCTCACCAACCCCAGTGGCCTTCCATGGCAGAAGAAAAGAAAGATGGGGGAGCAGGAGATCTTTTCAAATTGTTGCTTGAAGAAGCCCTTGATGACAAAGGAATGAGATGATGGACAATTTTTCTCAAATCCTTCGACGGAATACCAATGGGCGATGCATCTTCATCTAGCAATCACTTCGGAGGCGTCGCCCCCTTTAAGGTACAAGTTAATTTTGACATTCCTATATTTGAAGCCAGATAGACATAGATACTCTAGATAAATGGTTAAATCTGTTGGAAAGATATTTTTCGATCCATTATTTTTCTGTTAGAGAAAAGATTACTTTCGCACTCCTTAAGGCCGCCCCCCATGTCAAGGACTGGTGGGAAACTTACTGTGAACAAAGGGTCGAGATAGAATCTTCACTATTTTCAGTTGCACCCTCTTGGGACTCTTTCCTAGATGTTGTTAAGGAACAGTATTACCTTGTTGGGAGTTATGAAGACAAGTAAATTAAATGAACCACACTATGGCAAGAAAGAGACCAAGAAGTGTCGAGGTTCACGAATATCTTTCATACCTTATGCACGAAGCTAGTTATCAAGGACTCTGAGTGACATCTAGTGCTCAAGTACCATGGCTATCTGCACAAACACATCCAAGTAGAAATGGAGTTCCTAGACATCTCCTCACTTGGTGCAGCATATTGATATGCTATCAAGATAGAGCAAAAGTTTAAACAAAAGAAGCGAGACTTTGGATCTACAAATCCAAAGCAAGGCAAAGACACCTCTAAACCGCAGAACAAAGGACAGAGCCAAGGTGGAACGACCCAGCAAAACCGTCGAAGCCGCAAGCAAAGAATAGCAATGGGAAGACGAAAAAAGACGCGGGGAAGCGGTGTGAATTCCACAAGAGCCCCACTCACAACACAAATGAATGTCGTGCAAAGTAGTCACTAGTGGACAAGCTTAAAGCTTCAAAGTCAGATGCATGTTCCAACTCTGAGCCAGAACTTGACAAGGGGAACCAGATCATTGATGCAAAACCAAGTGCCACTTTGCCACCACAAAGGTCAATAAACGTGAGCCCAAAGATCCGAAGGAGGGTAAGCATCTCTTCCACTCACAAATGTGGGTGAAGGGTGCTCCGCAGCAGTTCATTGTCAATAGTGGGAGTCAAAAGAACCTCGTCTTAGCAGAGGTCGTTAAGCGGTTGGGCCTGCCAACAACACCACACCTGCAGCAACACACCATCGGGTGGTTCCACCAAGGTCGAGATCTCCATGTCAGCCAACAGTGTCGCCTACCCTACAGCATCAAGCCTTTCACGAACAAGGTATTGTGTGATGTTGCTCCCCTTGAAGTTTGTGATGTTTTATTAGGCCAACCATACTTGTGGAAGCGTCATGTTGTGTATGAGTCCAAACCTCGTATTGTTATTATTACTTTGGGCAGAAAACTATATAGGATACTGGAGGTAGCCCCACCTACCACCATTTCTTTGATCTCTGGTAAGCAAAGCAATAAAATTGTCACCCAAACCCGGAATTTTTTTTCCTTCCTAATTCGCTCTCAAAGTAAGGGGAAGATCGTGGCCACATCCATAGCCCCCAGAAAGGGACCCTCCACGCAGCAGAAGCAAGTGGATAAGGTCGTGGAAGAGTATAGCGACATGTTCTCCTCACCCACAGGGGTACCTTTGCACTGTCAGGCCAAGCATTCTATCGATCTAATTCTCGGTGTGCCTCTACCTAATGGGCTAATCTATCGTCGCTCTCTTCTGGAAAACGAGGAAATCAAGCAACAGATCCAAGAGTTACTACATAAAGGGCACATCCGACCAAGTTCCTCACCATGTGGGAGCCCAATTGTACTCATACAAAAGAAAGATGGGACCTGGAAACTCTGCATTGATTATTAGGCACTAAACAAAAACATAGTCAAGAACAGATACCCGATCCACGGATTGATGACCTTCTTGACCAGCTCAAGGAGGGTCTCTTTGAGTGGTTGGTCATGCCCTTCGGGTTAACAAATGGCCCCACAACTTTTATGAGGCTGATGGATGACATCTTGCGACCTTTCACCAACTCGTTCATGGTTTTATATCTGGATGATATCCTCATCTTCAACAACAGTTGGGCAAAGCACATGCACCATATTCGACAAGTCCTTCAAACCCTGCGGCAGCACAAGCTCTATGCCAACCGAGAGAAATGTTCCCTTGGCATGGACCAGGTGTAATATCTCAGCTACATAATTGATGAGCAAGGCGTGCATGTGGATCCAGGTAAGATCCAAGTCATTTGGGATTGGTTGGCCCCGACGACTCTAACAGAGCTTCGCAAATTCTTGGGCCTTGCTAGCTTCTATCAAAGATTCGCGTTGGAGTTCTCTCGTATCACTTAGCCCTTAAGTCAAGTTACCAAGGGCAAAGAAAAGAAAATATTTTTTAGTCCAAGTCACAACAAAAGGCATTCATTGAACCGAAGCACCACCTTTTCTCTACATTAGTCCTCACCTTGCCAGACCTGCAAAAGCCATTTGAGATTGAGACAAATACCTCTAATTATGCTATTGGTGCAATCCTCACTCAACAAAGACATCCAGTGGCCTGTCACAGTGGGACACTCTCTCATATTGTTCGAAGGTACCCCACCTATGATAAGGAAATGTATTCTATCACGCAGGTCTGCCAGCAATGGAAACATTATATTCTAGGGAAGGAGATGATCATCCACACAGATCACTAACCTCTTCAATTTATGTAGACACAGGGGAAGTTGCAGAACGATCACCATCAGAAATGGTCCACATATCTGCAACAATTCCATCTGAACATTAAAAACAAGAAGGGTAGCAACAATCAGATCGCGGATCGCCTCAGCCAGCCCCCAATTGTGGCACTGAGCACTATTCTTAACTCTTGTGAACATGAGACCTTTGGATGGCCACAGCTATATGACAATGACTCAGAATTCGCTGCCACCTGAAAGATGTTTATGCTTGGATAGCAAGTTCCAAACTTCCACCTTCAAGATGGATTGTTCTGCTATCTGGGACATATTTGTGTTCCTTCAAGTGAGCGTGCCAAGCTGATTTAGAAAGTGCATTACAGCCAAGTTGCATGACACTTTGGTGTGAAGAAGACAATGGCAATACTGCAGAAGTATTTTTATTGGCCAAAACTTCAACAGGATGTTGCCAAATATATCAGATCCAACACTACATGTGTCATTGCCAAGCTAACCATTAGGAAGCAAAGCCTGTAGTATGTACACCCCTCTACCTACTCCTAACCGGCATTGGTAATCCACCTCACTGGACTATATGTCTGGCCTTCGTTCTACCAAACATGGTAATGACTATGTGTTTGTAGTCGTCGATAAAATTTCTAAGATGGCCATATTGGTTGCCTACAAGAAGAGTATCACTGAGGAAGCCACTGCCATGTTGTTCTTGAACGAGTGTGGGTACATTTTGGGATCCCGCAAACCATTATATCAGATCGGAATAGCAAGTTCATAAGCGCATTTTGGTCGAGCCCTTGGTCATTGTTGGACACCAAGCTCCCTAAGTCGACTGCCTTCCACCCCGAGACTGATGACCAAACAAAGTTCGTCAACAGGATGATAGTGCACATACTACATATGTACAACTCTAAGCATCCATGAACATGGGATGAGAGTCTCCCCTATGTGCAATGCAGCTACAACAAAGCTCTCCACAGCTCAACCAGCCACAACCCCTTTTAGGTGGATCTGTAATTTCAACCATTGCGTCCCATTGATGTTGCAATTCCTCTTGTAACTGCATAGACAGAATATACACATGTTCAATCTGAAGTTGATAAAGCCATCATGTTTATTGAACGCATTCAAAACATCAACCAGCAGGTTCATGATATCCTGGATAAAACCAACACTAAGGACAAACAATCAACAATGTCATGATCACCATCAGGGGCCACATAAATTTCAAGTGGGCGATAGGGATTGGTTGCATTTGCAGAAGGAACACCTTGTCAAAGCGCATCAGAAGCTTCAACCTCTTTGCTATGAGCCTTACACCATCACCAAGATTATGGGTGACAATAATTTTGAGCTACCCGTTCCTTGGCCTGCACCCAGTATTCAATGTGGGCGCCTTCGGCCATACTTTCTACCATTGTTGGACACGTCAGACATTACCAAGCAGTTGACACCAGTAGAGCTCAGCCTAGAGTGCATTAAACAAGGCACCATTAATCAAATCATGGACACACAGATTAAGAACACTCGCCAACCAAGGATCCTATTGTATCGAATTGTCAAAGTCGAACAAATCCTGCACCAAGGCAAGTGGCTAACCACGGACCAAGTTCAGCAAAAGTTTCCCCAGCTCATGGAGGCACTCCACGCAATAGGGACCATTGCTTCCTAAAGGGGGGAGGCCTGATCCAAGTGGATATTGGTGGCCACCTGCCTATTCCCCTTGGACCCACAGCATTGTTTTCTATCAGTTTCCTATTTTTCCACACATTTTCCTATTTCAGCAGTTTTTGGGTCCTAAACTTTCAGTGTCATTTTGAGGCCCTAAACATTGTTTTTTGGGGAAATGGACAAACATTAATCAAGGACTACATTTGCAGTTGAAAATTGTTGCCTTGTGAGAGACCTTTCCAACAGGCTATCATGCGCGTCAAACTGAGATCATATGCCAAAATTATGACCCAAGGAAGTTAATGTTCCAACTAACCCCATCAGGGCCAACAAGCTTTTTGGTGCTTCATCTCCTAGGGTTAGGTTTCTGGATGTTTATGATTTCTCATTGTTTCTTCAAGATAAAAAGGCGTCAAAACCTCATTGTAACACATTTCAAAGGGCATGTAGCCATCACATCTCTTCTCAGAGATAAGCTACCATCAAAAAATGTAACTAGTGTCGGGACTCGCCCTTCATCTTCCATCTAAAAATGTAACTAATGTAGGGCTTCATAATTGTATTTTTGTCATGATGTAATATATTTGTAAAACGAAAGAAAAATAAATTTTATTGTAAAAGAAATTGACTTATTAAAGCATAGGTTTCATGCTTGGGTCAATATATTTAGGTCAAAGCCTCCATTATAGGCTTCTAGGGTTTATGTCAAGTGTCCTTATCCATGTCATAATGTAATAGACCCTTCTTGGGCATTGTCAATCAAGAAACAAATTTATTTTTATGTAAATTAGGTCATTTAGGCCTTCTCCAGTCAGCCTCAACCTAGACAAGTTGGTGTAATTAGAGAAGCAAAAACCACTATAAAAGGGCAGCAACTCAACTCATTTGGAGCACATTCTCAAGAAGTTCGATCTGGAGGAAGAAAAGGGTGTGAAATTCAGGGAAGAGGAAGGAAAACCTGGCGAAGGAGAAGGAAGTCTTTGTCAAGCATAAGAAATTGAATTTTCTCTCTTTCTCTCACACATGCAAAGTTGTTGGATTGTTGGAAGGGCCGAAATTGCATATTGTAGTTGGGTCGATGGACCTTTCCAATGGGCTATCATGCGCGCCAAACGAAGATCATATGCCAAAATTATGACCCGAGGAAATTAACGTTCCAACTAACCCCATCAGGGCCTACGAGCTTTTTTGGCGCTTCATCTCCTAGGGTCAGGTTTTTGGATGTTTAGGATTTCTCATTGTTTCTTCAAGATAAAAATGGCATCAAAGCCTCATTGTAACAGAGTTCAGAGGGCATGTAGCCATCACATCTCTTCTCAGAGATAAGCTACCATCTAAAAATGTAACTAGTGTCGGCCTTCATAATTGTATTTGAGTCAAGATGTAATATATTTGTCAAAAGAAAGAAAAAGAAATTTTATTGCAAAAGAAATTGACTTATTAAAGCATGGGTTTCATGATTGGGTCAATATTTTTAGGTCAAAGCCTCCATTATAGGCTTCTAGGGTTTATGTCAAGTGTCCTTGTCCATGTCATAATGTAATAGACCATTTTTGGGTTGTGTCAATCAAAAAACAAATTTATTTTTATGTAAATTACGTCATTTAAGCCTCCTCCACCAAGTCGGCCTCAACCTGGACAAATCAGCGTAATTAGAGAAGCAACAACCACTATAAAAGGGTAGCAATTCAACTCATTTGGAGCACATTCTTAAGAAGTTCGATCTGGAGGCAGAAAAGGATGCGAAATTCAAAGAAGAAGAAGGAAACACTCGGGAAGGAGAAGGAAGTCTTTGTCATGCATGAGAAATTGAGTTCTCTCTCCTTGTCTCACACATGCAAAGTTGTTGGATTGCTAGAAGGGCCGAAATTGCAATACTGTAGTTGGGCCGAAATTCTAGAGTAACTGAGTAGTAAATCTGGAATTGTTGGAGGCCGAAATTTTCGAGTAGTTCGGTAGTAATTCTAGAATTGTTGGAGGCCGAAATTTTGGGTTGTTGCTCGGTTGTAGCTGCTAGATAAGAAGAGACTATTGAAGGTTGTCGAATCATATTGGAAGGTTGACTTGGTGGAGGAGGAAGGCCTTTTGGTCAAGTCTAAGGTCTTGGTCTATCTCAATTTGATTAGTGGAAGAGTTTGACTGGGTTTTCCCCTAGAGAGCGGCTTTAGCCCTGGCGGAGTGCCTACATCTGGTGTCGTTGATCTTCATGTTTTGACTTGATGATTGCTTGATGAAAAGAACATAAATAAGATAATAAGAATGCAAGAATAACACAAGTAATTATCAACATAAGAAAATTTCCGACCTTTCTGATTTTCTAACAGATGTCGCTATCACATCTCTTCTCAGAGATAAGCTACCATCGCTCAAGCTAGTTTGCTTCCATTTTTTGCTATTTACTAATTGAAGTTTTGTTTTGTTGTATCTATGCATTTTTGTTTAAATCTGTATTTCAATTCATTCCTTTATAAATCTAGATCATAATTTTTTTTGGGGGGGTGGGAGTTTGCGGTGTTAGAGGGCAAGTAACCCCATGCTTTCCAATTGATGCAGGTATTAGCAGGCAATGTTAGGCCATACTAAGATCCATGCCATAGAAAAGGCCAACCAAAAAGCAATCAAAATGAGATAAGGGAGAAGGCAATAAATTGGATCCCAAGGCAACCATGGTTTTGAAAGTTCCTGCTCCAACCCTTCTATTAAGGATCCCTTCAAATACACCCCATAAACGTTCAAGGGCACATTACACCTTGCCTTCCAATTGATGCAAATATTAAATAAGCGACACTAGCCAATACTGAAGACTATGCAATAGGAAAAGCCAAGCCGAAAGCTACAGAAAATGCGATAGGAAGGATGAGAGAGATGGAATCACAAGGAAATTCTAATTTTGAAAGCTCCTACTCTAACCCTTCTATTACGGAACTCTTCAAATATGTTCCTCCAATTCTTGAAAACTGTCCTCGAATTTCACAAGTGGAAGAATATTGATGGTTATTTTGCACTCTCCTCCAAGTCCACCCCTAACTCAACCCACCATTGACAAACATTGCAACATAAGCAATAAAAAGGAATTCACTTTTGAATACATGGATGGATGGTGGTATGATGCAAATATCCCCTTCAATGCTTCCAACTCACCTTAATACCAACCTCCATTAGGTGTCATAGTTTTGGCTAATAAGGGCTTTGAAGGCCCCATTGTGCATAACCTAAGGTGTTTCTTTTGCAAAATAAAGTTGATTGGTTAATGACTAATTGAAGAGTTTTTAAAGAATCATGGAACAAAACAAAATGTACCATCATGTCATATTGATGGATTAATGGAACGTCTCATACAACACTTAATTTCCTTGTTTCCTAACCACAAGGAACCATGTTCTTGAGATCAGTAAGTGTATTCAATCTAGTGAGGCATGCAAACTTATTATTTCAACTTTCCATTGAGATTATTGTGGAGGTGGGGAAGGTAAATGTTTTTCAAATCAACATTGATAATCCCTCCAACTATATTTTTTATCCGTAAGATGTTGGAGTCAAAACACAAAACCGGATGATGGACCCATGTGTTGCACACTACCTAGAACTTATGATGCAAGATATAGGAAAACTAGATTCGATGAAGAAGATTGGAGAGCATGCCAAGAGAATTATCAAATACATCTACAACCTCTCATTGGTATTAGACCTAATGACAAAAAACAAAAAAAAGCACAGGTAGACTATTAGGCCTAACATCATCAAATTTATAATGAACTTCCTCACATTACAATCTCTCCTTTCCCATACATAGAAATTAAAAAGGATGTTTTATAGTGACGAATGGAATGCATCTCAATGGAGTGAGAAGTTTGATGGGAAAGAAATAAGTAAAAAGGCCTACGAGTGCAATTTTTGGAACAAAGGAACAAAGGTTGTGAAAGTTGTCGAGCCCATTGTCAAGGTGTTGCAAATGGTAGATGAGGATAAATTGGGCATGTGTACATTTTTTAGGCCACAGATCAAGCCAAAGAGCAATTAAAGAAAGTGTACCAAGATAATAATAAAAAATACAAAAGTATGCACCTATTTGGAAAATTATTGATGATAGATGGGACAATATACTCCATTGACCTATAAATGTCGTTGGGTATTTCCTAAAGCCAAGGCACCATTACAAATCCAACTTTGAACGAAGTGAACTTCAACAGGTCAAGATGGATTTACACTTTCCTAAAGCACATGGTACTGGATCAAAGTTTCCAAATGAAAATTCACAAGCAAACCAATTTTTCAGTGAAGCCTGAATTACCTTTGGCAAAAATCTAGCTAAAGTTACAAGACATAAGGACCAAGCATGGAAGCAACTCCTAATCTCTTGAAGTTTAAGTACTTCTTGCATTTGCAGCCAAAGTAACAAAACTAATATCTTGATTTTCCTTTAGTTGTAATATTCTAGCACAATGAATTCATGGCAAGCGTTTAGTAACCAATGTCCTTGACTAAAAAAGTTTTCAAATAGGACCCTCGATCAAACTTAGAATGCTTTTAGGTGCGAGTGCAAGTGGTTTATCTTTAACCACATTCACACAAAGAAGAGAAATTGTTTGGAAGAAGAACATCTGAATGATCTCCTCTTATAGTACAACTTTTAACTAAGGCGCAATAAGTTGTCGAATAAAATCCCTAAAGCAGAAAAGTTTTCAATTAAGGTCCTCAATCAAACTTGCAATGCTTTTAGGTGCGAGTGCAATTGGTCCATCTTTAAGCACATACACAAAAAGAAGAAAAATTGTTTGGAAGAAGAACATTTAAGTGATCTTGTCCTCTAGTACAATTTTTAACTTAGGCACAACAAGTTGTTCAATAAAATCCCTAATGCAGATCCCATTGTCCTAGATGATATGGATCCTTCCTCGAAATAGGTAATGGAAACACAAAACAACAAAATTAATGATCATGACTCGCAATGGATGGGCTTCAGTGATGATCCACTAGCAAAACCAATCACTATTACTCAAAACTTTGTAGGATATAAGCCACATGATGATGCAAAAGAGGATCTCATTGTCAACAATAACAATGAGTTTGATAATTGATCATTACAATATGTAGTTATTGGTTGTAGCCAATTGAATGATGTTGTTCAAATCTAAACCTTGGATCTGATTTGCACCAGAAAGGATCAAGTGTTAAGATAGATCTATGTTAATTCACTTTACTTATTTATTTGTACATTGATTATTTTTCCATTATACATCGAACATCAATTTTTCTTCCATTTTAGTATTACAAATAGACATGTGACACATCTCTCCCAACTCGCTTCTCTCGATGCAATTATGAAGTGGACATGGCTATCATCTCGCTGTTGAATCTATCTGTGATCTACAGCAGTATGACAACTTCAAAAGCGTAGATAAAATGATCAACTAAACATGATTCTATAATGTTTTGGGATAAGATGCTATAGAGGTTTAGTTGTTTTCTCCATTATCACAAATCAAAACTCATTGGGCTCTTACTATAATGATGACCCAAATTTAATTCTATTTGGGCACACTCCCTATGTTAATGTAGTTATTTTTTATGAGGCCAAGTACATATGTCGAATTACTTTGATGGAATAGTCACACCTCAATGGTGTCATCCAAGTCAAGGATTGTTGGTTGTTAACACTAATGCAAAGTGGAGGTGGAACCCACTCACAAGAGAAGGGGCCATATTTAAACCCCTTAAAGAATATATATTTCCAAAAATAAGAATTAGAAACATAAATAAACCAATGCTCCATCATAATATCATAGGGCAAGTATGATATAAAACAAAATGACCTAAAGCATGAAGCAAATAAGCAAGATAGCAACATTCACACTTAACACTCGTAAATTGACACTATTTATTCTAGTAAGGTTGCCCCATAAGAGAGAATGTCTCACTAAAGTTTCACCAACACGCATCAAGTGAACTAGTATACATCTAACTTTCCCTCTCCAAATAAGCCACACTCTTGCATTTTTGGAATCCCTGTAAAATAGGAACTAAACCAAACAATGGTTGACCGCTAATCTATTGACATTATAGAAATAGATTGCCCTAAAAAGTAGAAAGCCCTAATTTCTTGGAGATGTAGGAAATCATCTAACAAAAAACCTGAAGCAACAAAAATTAATGCTCCCTCTTTGTAGAGAACATGTTCTCCGCCAAAGCAAAATAGCCTCTCAACAACTAGAATTCCCCCCTTGCTAAGGACTACATGAAAATATTGACCACATGTGATATCATTCGAATGTAATCTATAATCACTATCTACTATGTATTTTGTCTCTAACAAAATGATATCCAATCTCAATGTGCTTGTATTGATCACAAAGAATGGATCCTTAGATAACTTATTACAACTCTATCACAATTAATAATGGTGGGCCTAAGCATCTCACCAATCAACTTCACTACCAATTTGCAATGCCAAATTGCCTCACAAGTAGTTAAAGAAGTTGCTATGTACTCTGCTTTCATTGAACTAAGGGCAATTCTTGCATGTTTCCTACTAAACTAACATATCGTACATGTGCCCAAATTGAAGCAATCTTCAAAAGCACACTTTTAAATGCCTACATCCCCTACCTAATCTAAGTGAACTAAACCATGGAATAGCAACTCGCAATTTCCAACATATCGCATACCATAAAATACCCTTGAAGTATCAAACCACATGCTTACCAACTGTCAACTAAGATTGTTAAGGCTCCACCATACACTAAGTCAATGTATTAATTGTGTTACACCTCACGTTGTACAAGGTTCCACTTTATGATTTTCACCACATTGATAGAGATTGTTGATGGATCCCTAGACGAATTTGGCTTGGGGGAGTCTCACTTCTACTTGGTTGGATGATTGTGCTTGTTGCTTGGTAGTCTTCTCACATGTGTTTGCCTTGTTGATCACCACTTGATTTCACTTTTGGACAATTGTGGAGCATACTATCTCATTATGGTGTGGTTTGGTGTAATGCTTATCTTGGATATGGATGATGGTCCAAGTCTCACAAGGGGTTACATGATGGTGTTAGGAGGTACATGTTTCATGATGTTGTTCATCTTTCCTAGTGATTTTGCGTGATGTATGATGTTGGTGTCAATAGGAGATGGTGTCCTACATTGTCCTCATGTGTTGGATGTGTGATTGGGAACACACTTAATGATTGGATGGGTTAATGCTCTGTTATGACCCCTTCTTTTATGATGTTGCTATGGTGGAATGTGTTGAAAAAATAGAAAGCAATGGATATGGTAATTACGTGTGAATATATATTGTTGTTATTTTATCTTCATCAAGCAATCACACTTCAGAAATTCAACCAATAACCATGAAAGGAAAGTAGAGATCACAATGTTGAAAACTTAGAATACATGAGATCACGTGTAAGAGAGATATATGTGAGTGATAAGTGAATGTATAAAAAGAAAAGGTTCCAGTGTATTTTATATTCAAGATACCCAAGAGACGTGTCTCTTTGTAAATTAGATCACATCTCTTTGTAAATTAAAATCTAGTAAGTCTGCACATTTACATTTGTACGCATATTTGTTAGCTTATGGTAAATATGTTATTTACATGAGTATGAGCTATTTTCAAAGATCCTAATTTTAGGCGGATTTGTTGATTTCCTTTCTTTTAATTTTCTTTCTTCTAATTTAAAATTTTATTTTATTTTGTGTTTTTACATAGTATTATTATTATACATGAAGGATTATGAAGATCGACCATAGCTACATTCTTCAACACTCCCTCTTATAGATAGGGAGGTATTCATAATGGATGTTTTCTGTATATGTGATCTTTCTAAAAAGAAAGGTAAATCTCATCGATAACATCTTTATCTACATCAATACCCTTTACCTACATCAGCATCAACATCAATATGTACCACAACCTAGATTATCTCTCCTAACAAATGGTACTTACTCAACTAGTCACCATGATCCAGTGATAGCCTCACCTCATGGTACTCCGACTAGTTTAGGGTTTCCATCCCCCATGGTCAAACCCTAGGGAAACCATATCCCAAATGCAAAGGCCTCTCTCTAGGCCATGATGCTAAAGAGGTACCCACTACACGAGTGTCTGAGCCTCAGAGACCATTCCTTTCAAGAATGTTCGTCCCTTATGTTATCTCACCAACAATTTGGGTCATGCTCATGTTGTCACCAACAATCCGAGCCATACCCATGTTGTCCACCCATCAACAGTTTGGGCCAAGCTCCTGTTCTTACCAACAATTTGAGCCATGCCCCTATTCATGTCACATCAATGCTCCCTCTCACTACTAGAGTAGTTCTCCAACATTCCAAATCATGTTCTTGTTGTCACCAACAGTCTAAGCCATACCCTTGTTGTCCACCCATAAATAGTTCAGGCCAAGCTCCTGTTATTACCAACATTTCGAGTCATGCCCCTGTTGATATCACATCAATGCTCCCTCTCACTGATAGAGGAGTTCTGCAACAGTCCGGGTCATGCTAATGTTGTCACTAATGATCCGAGCCATAAACCTGTTGTCCACCCATCAACCGTCTAGGCCAAGCTCCTATTGTTACCAACAATCCAAGTCATGCCCTTGATGATGTCACATCAATGCTCCCTCTCACTAATAGAGGATCTCTCCATTAATCCAAGTTTGTCTCTGAAGTATACAAACTTCACCTGAGACAGAGGCTTTGTGAGAATGTTAGTCGTCTACTCATCAGTGGAGATCCATGTTATCAGAACCAAACCGGTGATCGAACCGAAAAACCTTGTGGACCAAGAACCGGTAAAAAACTGGAATAAGTACAACCAAAGAAGATATTTAAATAAAAAAATAAAAACAAACTATCAAAAAAAAATGGTTTGTCAAAAACACATAAAATATTGATCTTTTAAAGGAAAACATATATATTCATGTGCATCCATATCAATCCAAACCATTTATACAAATAAGCAAAAGTTCTAATTTATATAGCAAGTAATAGCGCATATAACCAAAATAGCACTTAGTGCAAAATATCGTTGAACCAAAAAACATCAAGAAGCAGGCTCTAAAAGGCCTTTATAGTCCAAAATAACATGATAGTATGATACTAGTCTACAATACTACAGCTACAGCCTATAAGTGCTAATTGTCAATGTCATCATTAGAATCATTATCCTAATCATCCTCCTTATCCTCATTTGAAGAATGAGTAGCATCCAAGTCTGCAATCATTGCTTATACTGGGATCTTCGTCATCAATATAACCCTCTAAGCATTAAAATAAGATAGAAAAAACATAGCATGTCAAATCAAGATTTTGTTTAAGTGATGGGTACATTTTTAGTAGAGTCATGATAGAGGAGTTCGACAACCAATGCCACTAACATCAAAGTACATAAAGGGATTGGTTCTTATTAAATACTAGTTCCTTACCCTCGAACATGACAAAATCCAATGGAAACGTTGCAATCCCCACAATCCCAATATCTTGAAATATTGTCAAGTCTGTTGGGTTTTGAGTGAAATCTAAAATTCTACTTTCTCTATATGAAATCCAATGAGGTTGGAACCACTCTCAAACACCCTGAAGCATTTCATGGTAATGTTAAAAATTTAAGTAAAAGTGACATTCTCCTTAATCTTTTGGAAATGAAAGATTAAGGAGAATGTCACTTTTACTTTAAGAATTTAACATTACCATGAAATGCATTGCAATAATAGGACCATAGACTTGAATATTAGGTTGAGGACCATAGGCCTGAATATTAGGTTGGCCTAGGGGAGAAATAGAAGTAGGCCAACCAAATCAAAAAAACAAAAAATCAAAAAAAGGCAAATTACTTACGTTGCCCTGGGAAGGTACAAATTGCACAAAACCGGTCTTGAACCAACCAGTTCGGTGGGCCGGTTCCATTACAAAACCGGTCGATTTGGTACCAAACTGGCCTATTCCGGATTGGACCGGTTTTGAGCCAAAAACGATCGGACCGACTGGTTCCACTAGTTCTGATAACATTGGTGGAGATATACTGGAGCCTCACCACTCCCTTCTATAACACATCACGAATGTAGTGGTACTTGATACCAATTTGCTTCGACCTGTCATGCAACTTTGACTGTCACAAAATATCATGGTCGATTCCAGCACCTGCTCAAACATTCCAACAAGCAATTTCTGAAGCCCAACTGTTTCACAACAAACCGCACAGGGTGCTATATATTCAGCTTTAGCAATACTAATTGCCACGGAAAATTGCTTCTTGCTTGTCCAAGAAACCATTGTTGAGCCCAATCAAAAACATCCACCAGATGTACTCTTTCCATCGACAACACTTTAAGCCCAATCAAAGTCAGAGTATCTCAGTAGCCTAAGCTCATTGCTTTCCATATACTTCAAACAATAATTAGCAGTACCACAAGGGTATCCAACAATGTGGAAAAAGTCGAAGTCGAGATTAATTCGGCAAGGGTCCAAAAGTTGAAAAACTCGTTAAAGTCGGGAGTTTTTTGAAAAAGTCAGCAAAAAGTCGGCAAAATTAAAAAAACACAAAAATATTCATTTTTTTTACATCTAGAGTATCCACAACATCAAATAAATGCATTCCCACATAAACATGTAAAGAAAGCTAATACATAATATGTATATGAAGTCTAGTGCTACATCACATATCAAAATAGTGAATCAACTCCTGAATCTTGAGTCTTGTCTGAGTCTCAACTCTCAAGACAGCAGACTTTGTGGGTCAACTCCCAATAAAATCAGGCATATAACGAATAAATCGAGATTTTTTCGTTTCTGAAAAAGTCCGCAAAAAATCGGAGGATTAAATCGTTTTGTTGAAAAAATCAGAGGATTAAATCGTTTTGTTGAAAAAATCGCAATTTTAGGATTTAATCCCGAGTTTTTGCAGACTTTTTCCACACTATCTAATGATCATACTTTGGCTTCATCTGGTTTAATGTATTCACTGCAAAGCAAATATTCAGACCAAGTTCATTAAACAACCAACCAGTTGCCTATCATCATCAAAATTTAGCAACATAGATTTCATCAAGCTTCATCAATTCAAGATGACATTCAGTGGCCAACTACCTCTTAATTTGAGACATATTCTATTGTGATCATTTCGAGCTCCCTCTGAAGCTAACATAAGTTTTTTTTATCTACGCCCTCTTTAGTACAACATATCATAGTTGCTCCACGAGTCCTTAAGGACCTTCTTGAATTATGAGACTTCTTCAAAGTCTTGACAACCGTAGCAAAAAACATGATCTCCCTCTTACTTGGAGAATCTCCTATTCTCTCATCTCTAGTCAGAGATAGGCATATTTCAAATTTGCTTATCTACATGCTCCCTCTTAAGCTCAGACCTTCAAATATTGATTCTGGGACAGATCCTTTTGTCACAAGCTTTGATTTGTTTTACCATTTCTTCTCCCTTTGTTGCCAAAGCCATTGGCAACCTTCAATATGTACATGCAATCCTTACTAGGAGGCAATGGAAGAACAAATTTTGAGAAGAATGTTAGCTCCCTCTTGACCTTGGCCTTTTGCATCAATGTTATCCACGATGTCATCATGATGTCATATCTTCCTTGCATGAACTAAGATTTCTATCTTCAGCGAAAACGATCAATTCAAGATTTTGCTACTTGCTAGGGTTTACAAACCCTAGATTTTCAATTTCATAATCAAATGTCAGAATCCTAGAATTGGCATGCCCTTAACATATCCAACATTGTCAACAATTAATCATGAGAATCCAATAATGATCTCCTTTCTCTAAATCATTGTAACAGTAGTATTTTGATGATAAAAGTTTGCCCTTTTTTCCATGTACAAAGAATGATTTCATCATTCTTAAACAATAGATGGAAGATACCTTTACTCGCATCAATACTCTCTACAATAAAACCTTCCATGTCTTTAGTCATTTGTGCCCTTGACTTGTTATAGTGCAAGGTTTGCAAATGACTTTATCAGGAAAGCCTTAGAACTTCTAAGCTTGAAGAAGGGCCCATTCTTTCCTTCTGAACTCAAGATATTTGAGCCAACTAAGTGACCTTAAAAGAATCATCTTTAGATTCTGCAGGGCTTAATTCAATTCAACAATTTGATATTTTGGGCTCAGGTAATCTTATGATAACTTCTCCCTTTGTTTCCAAATATATCATCATGATTCTTAAGAGACAGTTCAACATCTTTTTCACTATAAGCAGGCTTTCTTCAAAGGTATACTTCAAATATACTTTCAACAATCATTTGCAACATAGGGTTTATGACATAGTAACATTTTTCAAAGAAAGCATATGTTTAATACTTCAATCTGAGCAAAGGTCACAAACTTTCTTTATGTGGTTGTGATCTGATCCACAACTTGCATAATGGAGGTGTCATTACTGTAAAACATTAGCTTTACGGTTATTCTTGTAGATCTGAATTCCCATGACTAATTCAGCATTGTGTAGCATCAGTTCTTCCTTTAGGCATGTACCGGTCATGGGGTTCATAAGGATACTTCAAATTGATATATTAGCCCAAACTGAGACATTTTCTTAATGCCTTCTAGAACTTCACAAAAGGATGAATTTGCTAGCATTTTCAAAGTGACATCATTTCGGATCCTTATGATATTAAGGGACTCGATTCAAGATTAAGATAAGCATCATCATCAATATCATAAACACCAACATCACAATCATCCAAGTCAACCCTCTTGACCTATAACAATCATGGCATCCACTTAGTACATATGGTACAACATCCATATCAACTAATCACCATGATCTAGTCGGCACCTCAACCTCATTGTATCCAGACTAATCCTTGTTCACCATCACACAACTAGCGCACATAGTCTAGGTGAAATTCCAAATGGCCTCAACCCGAGCCGGATACCAAAACATGCTCTCTTTAAACAAAGACTAGAGTAATTCTCTTAGAGATCCGAGCAGCGCTCTCAGAGATCCGAACATCTCTCTAAATAGAGATCTGAGCTGCTCTCTCAGAGATCCGAGCAGGATGTTGGGACACACCAACTAGACTCTACTGGACCATTATCCCTAATTTTGGTCATTATACTTGACACAGGGATACCTTCCGTAATTTCGGTCACAGTACTTGACACGGGGAGAATGTTTGTCCAGGATGATATTTCATCAGCACTCCCTCTAAATGAGAGGCATTCTCAACAAGTCCAAACTTGTCCCTAAAGTATATATACAGACTTCACCCAGAGACAGAAGCTTTGCCAGCGATTTGCTATATTGTAGAGTAATATTGAAGCCACTCTATTTCTTCTTGTACCATATCTCAGTACTAAATCTCACGGTGCTTCGACCTGTCATCATGGTCGTCACCTGCCCCTGATCAAGACAATCCTGCAAGTAGCCTCTAAAGCCAAACTGCTTCTCAACTTACCAATCCAGCTGCAATATACTCAGCCACTGCAATACAGAGTGTGATAGATGTCTGCTTCATCCTCATGTTCATAATGGAGCCTAGACTAAAACAATATCCTGATGAACTCTTTTTATCTTCAACACTCTTTACCCAATCTGAATTTTCAATTGTACTTCACTATTTGAGACAAATATCAAAACATCGCTGACTTTGCCATGACCAACTATACCATGTGGGTACACTAACCCTTTTACTAGGTCTATCACCACAATTACTTTCTTGTCATCCCGACTAGGTGATCCCTCTCACACTAAGACATATCCTGCTATTGCAATTTTGGCTCCTCCCTCTACCACTTCAGCCATTCGGCATATCAGCTATCTAGCCTGACAATGTCAATGATAGTCCATAATTTCGAACTCGGAGATCTACTCTCTCTTAAGCTAATCTGATGCTCTTTGACTTCTCTCAAGGCAAGTCTTTTTGCCACAACTGCTCCCTCTGACACAAGTCCTTCAACTTTTTTCAAAGACAAATCGCATTAGATCAACCAAGCCTAGGATGTCTTGCTTGTAATAGCCTTCTTGTGAACTTGTGTCCTTGACATCAAACCACAAGTAATTGTAAGTTGGCCCCTTATTATCACCATTCTACATTTTGAGGCCATAACTTTTGGAACAAAATAACTTGTTTATGTTGGATCCAAGCCCTAATATAAGGTGTCGCAATCTTTAGCTTCACCAAACCTCTGATGCCATGTTGGAAAAAATAGTGTGCAAAGGATGCAAGCCCTATTTTTGAATTATGGTAATTACTTGTGAATAAATATTAGTTCTTTATCCTTCATCATGCAATCACACTTCATAAATTCAACCAATAACCATGAAAGGAAAGTAGAGATCACAATGTTGAAACTTAGGATATGTGAGATCACATGTATAGAGATATGTGAGTGATAAGTGAATGTATAAAATGAAAAGTTTCAAGTGTATTTTATACTCAAGATACCCAAGAGACATGTCTCTTTGTAAATTGAATTCTAGTAAGTTTGCACATTTACATTTTTAGCTATATTTGTTGAAGTGTTGAACACATAAATAATGGTGGGCAGTGGCTCCTGAAAAGTATATTTATTTGCAACTTGTTCCTTATCCCATCTTTTACGCAAGTACTTTCTTAAATTATGGTCGGTAGTAACTTATGGTAAATATGTTATTTACACGAGTATGAGCTATTTTCAAGGATCTTTATTTTAGGTGGTTTTGTTGATTTCTTTTCTTTTAATTTTCTTTTAATTCTCTCGCGTTTTTACATAGTATTATAAATACATCAAGGATTATGAAGACCGCCCATAGCTACATTCTTCAACATAATGATCCATGTCGCCTTTGTGGGATTTTTCAAGGTGATATAACTTAATGATGTAACATTTTCTAGACATCACCTTGCAGCAAATGTATCTGATGATGTTAAGACTCTGTGTTATTTCCTAAGTTTGAGCTAAAGTGGTGGTACTACATATGATTTGGTGGTGATCTAACCTTCTTCTATGGTTCGACAAAGAATTTTGATATGATAATCCCTTGGTGGTGGTGCATCATAGCTTGAGCTTTCTGTTTTGTTCTTATCATCATGGCCCTTTAATAGGGAGAACATCTTCTATTTACATGGCACAACACTTTATTAGAGTGCACCCTTCATTGGCATACATGTTCATTGTGATTTAATCAGTGGATGACTATTTGGAGGGGGACTACAATTTCATTCAACGCTAACCTTTGTGCAGACATATTGAGGCTGATTTAACTAAACAATAGTTTCATTAATTTAATTTATCCAGATTAAGGTCAATAGCTAGGGTGCTCTACTTCATCAACTGCCAATGATAGTTGGAGTTGGATGAGGTTTTCTAGTGGTATGCCCCCCTTCTTAGGCACAATTACCAAGGCATACATTATTTTACTATTTCTTGGAGAGGTTGGCACACTTCTATAGGGCACACTCTCTTGGACTGGATAGGCATCTTTATGACATGGCATATGGAGTAATATTTTATTAAGGCCTTGTTACCCACCACCTGTGGGTAGTATCCATAGGAGAAAAAAATTTCCTAGATGGTCATCAGCCGACAGCGCCTTGCAGCCACCAAATAGCTCAATGTGCGACTATCTCCGCCACCTAAGCCAACTATGTGGCCCCTCGTCCATCTGTTATGATTGTATGTTTGAAGGTGGGCCTCCCTACCCCGAAGGTATGACTTTTCATTAGTGTAGTTGAGTAATTTTGTTTACTTATCATGGACACTTTTGGGCATGAATTGGTGGGTGATTTGGCGAAAAGAGTGGGCTAGGTCTATACCTTGTCTCCTCTGCCTGATTTGGTGGTTAGCCTTGTATCCTAGTCATGTGTGATCTCCTTTAGTGGCTATTAGCTTTAGGGCTAGTACTACATGGGAAATCCCGATTTTGGTTGCGTGCTGTCACTTCCCAATGCCATATACATCACTCCCCTCTACTCATTTTAACCCCATTTATCACTTTTCCCATCTGGATCCACATTTGTCCACTGGGTCCACAAAGGGTTAGCCTCCCCCTCCCCTTGCCCACACCTTGGGTCAGCCTAGAACAATGCCCCGGAGGTTGATGCAACTAAAAAGAAAAAAAAAAGCATAATTTGGCCACTTTCAACAGGAAATGCGCCACAAAATGCAAAAGATGGTTAGGACATACAAATTTAGCACGTGAGCAAAAGCCAAACATGAGCTCTACCCCTTATCTATGGCCATCACCCTAGTTCCTATGGACCCTAGATGAGCCCCCTCCACATTAAGGAACCCATGATTATCCCAACCCCTGGTGGGCAATGAACTGCCCCACCTTAAAGGGGGTATTTACTATTGTATCCTACACATCATGCTCTCATCCCCTGGAGCCCCGAGCAGTTATGAAGAAAAATCAATCAAAGGCAAAAGGCATATGAAGAAGGATGGAAAAATAAAGCCCTGAGTAACTCATGTACGACTGTTGCTCCCTTCTATACTCATATACCCAAGTCTAGGCTTCCCCTATTAGAGCTACCCTTGTACCATGGCATGTGGCTTGGAGCCTTCCCTTGATCCCTACTCCATTCCATCATTATATCACATGCCACCTACCACTTGATGGATGTACCACAAACATGTCACCCCCTTTAAAGGCTAAAAACACCTAATAGGGTCTTTGATTAACCTCCTTATTGAGCTTGGAGACACCTGTACATGACAACACCCACAATGGAAGGGCATGCCACCATGAAGTGTCCATTTGATTCCATGATTTGTAATCAAGGGAACGCATTTGATTCCATGATTTGACTAGAGGGCAAGGGAACGCATTGGATCTTATGCAACATTACAGGTGGGTCTCCATTTGGGGTTTGGTCTCCCTATACAGGGTCCAAGCCCTCCAAAGGGCCACATTGGCACTTGTAGGGTGAGTGTTGAGAGCCATGGGCCTCCACAATATCAAAAAGCACTTCATGGATCCCCAACACCATTCATTGACTACTCATGTTCCACCTTTTGGATGAGGATGATGCACCTAGATCACCACGCCCAACCAACTTCACAATTGTACCATACACTTGGCAGACGTTCTAGGACCCAGATGAGGATGTGACTCACCATGGGTGACAAAGGGAGGACTTATGTCATCATTTTAGCCCTTACAAATGGTTTACAGGCATTGTCGATCTACCTAGAGACCCATGAGGATGTCATTGTGTCCCCACACCTACTTGGGGACACCACATGTGACTTGCATGGATATCAAGGGTCCAACCCCTTGATCACTGTGTTTGGAGTCCATTCTCCCAACTTGGCACACTTTAGAATCCTTTAGGCCTTCACAATGGCCCAACGACTCATCATGTTTACTATTTTGCCCTCTTGAGAGGCTTATTCTTGTATTATGGGTCTATCTTGGTGGGATTGTCACCAAGGAATGTTATTATTTGCACATTATTTTATCATTTGGGGCTTAATTAGGCCTAATTAGGCAAATCGAATTCTTTAGGAAGGATATAAATAGATGAGAGGCTCATTCATTCCTCTTATCATCACTTCGATTAGATTAGTAGCTCTTGTGAGAATTTTGCATTCCCTTTTGGAGGGCGAGCTTCAAATTTGTCTTGAATTGATGATTGGATATACTCATTGTACATGCAAGTGCTCTTTTTCATATCTATTCTTTACATTTATCTTGTCACATGAATAATGTATAGGATTTTCGTTCTCTAGATCTGAAATTTGCCCTAATTTATGTGAAATTGTGGAAATTTTGGATTTTTGAAGTGTTTTATATGTTACATGTGTCATGTATGATGAATAAATGTTCCTAGAGGTCTAATTTCATTGAATACACCTTCATAAGTCATCAATTCTTGCACATTGAAGTATAAAATCCTTTGGTAACTGAGTTCATGCCCTAATTTGCCATGCGAAGTTGCTTGAGGATTCCTTGATTGGGCAAAAGACTCTCCAAATTTCAAAATCACCTTGAATTCATCTCTCACAGGGCACGACATTGATCTGGCCTCTTGGTGGTCACCCAAATGAATATTTTTCTCGCCTTTTTCCCCTCTTTCTAGGACTAACCCTAGTAGGTCATCTAGGGCATCAAGCGAAATTCTTTGTAGCCATCCAAAACCGTTGAATTTTGGTCCACAACTGCGCTAGGGTTTTCTCAAGGGTCCTCCAAATTTGAGCTCAATCCAACAATGTAACCCTGAGATATTGCAAACCCTAGCTGAAGGATCATTCTTCTCCCTAGGTTGCTTTGGGTTAGTGTCCTCATTTGGATCATTGCATTAGAATTTTAAAACAAAATTACTCCTTTGATCCTATTCTCCTCCCAAACTTGGTCAAGCCCCTCCAATGTTGATCAAATCCACCACCTTGACTTAGTTTGGGCCCACTTTGGTTCTTTGTGGTCCCATAACTTTATGACTCACATTCCACAAATATTAAATAGAAACCATTATTTATTTAGGATTCTTGTCCCTAGGATACACCTTTCCAAGTATTAACCCCCAAACCTAGGTCTAAGTGTCCTCATAGCACTTCTAAGTGAGCCATTTATCTCGCTTTCATAGCAAGCAAGCACATTATCTAAGCCTCTCTTTTGAATAGGCTTTTGGAATCACCTCTTATCCCATCATTGATCTATTATTCCTAGTGATCCCTTTCATATCGGGACTCCTCCCATCGGTGAAAGTTCGTAAAGAGCGGGGAGCTTTAGTTGAGATGATTGTGGGTTATTGCTCCATTGTTGCCACTTGACCTAGAAGTTGCTCTATAGGATCCCCTCCTAGGACCCCTACTAGTTTGAGCGGTAACAGGCCTAACCAATTGGTACATTCTGCAAGGGCGCACTTCATCAGAGAAGATTTGATTATTTGTGAGTGGCTAAAGTAGCTACAAGGCACACTTTTCTAGAGCACACCTCCCCTAAGTTCTCTCTCATCTTAATACAAGGATTATTCTGCTACACTTGTCATCATTCGACTTTCATTGGACAATGCCCTCACCTCTTTGACCTAGCATATATATTATTTTATTGGAGGTAGTTATGGTGGAGTTTTGTGGAGGGACATGTAGCATAGCCACACGTGGCTTTTGCATGAACTATTTGGTACTATAAATATTTTGGGGCATATCCTTGGAGGGTGCACTAATGGAGACACTTCTTGCTATCCTTGGAAATATATATTTGATTATTTCATGGATTTTCGGCATGGTCAAAACCCTAATTTGCCCTTATCTCCTTGGATTTGTCTTAGGAGATGGTCCACTAATTGTTTTGGAGTTTAACTACTTCATATTGCACATTCATCCACAGAGTTGGCTATTTTGGAATTTACACATGTGAATTTGTTGCACACGTCTTTTAGACCTCTTCTTGTTTTTAAAGGGGGTTGTTGTGGACCATTTTCTAGGAGGATTATTATATTATTTATTCATATGCATCTTGGAAGGCACAATTAGTGAGTTCTCGTAGGTGGACCTTAAAGCACATCCCCCTCCGTGGAGAATTTTTGTTATATCTTTCATGCATGTATTCATGGAGGGCACATTCCATGTGAACACTTGGCATTTGACTTGCTTTGGTGCCTATTTTTAGTGATATGACCCCTTTCATGAACATTATAATGTTATTTCACTACTACTTTTGGATGGGGTGAGTTGTCCTTTAGATCTTTTTGTCCACGTGATTTGACATGGTGCATCAACCTTTTGCAATAAGCATCAAAATCTTTGGAGGTGTATTCTTCTCCATTAATTGATCAAAGAACCTTGATACTCTACATATGGTTTTCAACCAGGGCTCTAAATCCTTTGAATTTACTAAGCACTCCATCCTTACTTTTCAAAAGTAATATTTTGAGAGGAATCATCAATGAAGGAAACATAATGAAGATTACTTTTTAAAAAAAGAGGAAGTCATAGGCCCACACATATCTAAGTGTATCAACTCAAGGATCTCTCTTAAACTATGCTCACGAAATGGAAAATTTGCCTTGGAGTGCTTAATAAGTGCACATGCTTTACAAAAAATGTGTTGCTCTATATTGAAATCTGGCAATTTGTACATCTCCCTAGAGCAGAAAAGTTGCATGGTGCAAGTGACCAAAATACTAGTGTCATGGCTCGCACAACTTGCCACAATCATTTACCGAAGCCTCATGCTTTGTAGTATCAACAAAAGCCTAGAAACACCTCCTTCACAAACTCCTTAGAGCAAGAACTAGGGGTGTTCTTGGCTTAAATATCTTATTACACATGGCTGATCATAAATTCAACTTTATATCTTAGATACGTAATTGCTAAAGATAGATTAGAGAATCTTTGTTAAACCAAGCACAAAAGAACATCAGCTAAAGGCATCCTGAAAGAGTTGGCATTGATTCTAGCCATTGGAGAGGTAGAACGATCACTTAATTCCACATGTATACCCAATTCTTTTCATGAAGCTTACAAAAAAAATTCTATTAGGACACTCCACTATCCACATGGCAACTGTTGGACTCCTAATCCCTGGGATTGTGGTATTTATAAATAGTGTTTTAAATATTAAATGAGGAATATGAAGAATCATGGGCAAAGGTCAAGAGTCAGTAAAGCTCTCAAAAGATGAAACCAAGAGACATCTCATCAATGTATTTATGAATGGCTCACATTAATAAAAAACACAATCTATGTTGTTATCCAATCCCCATGCCTAACAATGGCATCAGAATGGGTTGTTTCTTGATACCTCCATGACCTAAAGATGCTTCCATTCTCCCTAATTGTTTCCTTCGATAGTTTCAAAACGTGGAGCCTTGCTTCATGCTAGATAACAGGCAGAGGCCACAAATCCAAGTTCACTGCAAAGGTCATATGAGTGTGATTATTCAAACCACAAAACCCTCAATGTAGGGATGATGTCATCTCTTATACTAGTCATGCTCCAATATTTCTTCCACAGAATCTAGGTGGGTAGTTGTGACCAATTTTTAAACTATTTGCTGATAAGTAGAGTGGTGCTGGTGGAAGAAAATATGTTTTGAAGCATCTTTGAAGAAGATCCATCCTTAAGACTCCACAACAATTTCAAAGATTGGTGGTCGTTCAGCCCTAACTTAGGTAAAGAATGTGATAACAACCATCTTGGAGATACAAACCCACGATTATACCATCCATGCTTCTTCTTCTTCGTGACTTAAATCTTCGCAAATTTGATATATACACTCATTTGACCAAATTGGTGTGAGGGCCCAAATCATCAATCACAAAACGATATTTTTTTATTACAACCTTTCTCCTACTTTTTGCTTCGTTGGTTTCTTCAGTCATTAAATATCTCCAGTGACTCAATCCCAAGCAAAGATTTCAACATAAGCAGCAAACAAAGTGGCAGGTACTTGCAATTGTTTACAAAAGATATCCGCTTGTCCAACAACATGTTGCTTGGATTGTTATTGCCTCGAAGCATTTGGTCATCACTGCCTATTGCAAATATGGCTTCATGACTATATTGTTGGAATTGTTATGTATTTTGTATTGGGCGGCCTTTGGTCCTTTTATATTAATTACTAGAAACACAACATCTACATCCCTACAGATAATACAAATTTAGAAGAACCAATCTTCTTGTTAACGGTGACTATGAAAGCCATGTCTTTGTATGCTTCTCTTCCTACGTTGTTAGAATATATGATTAAGAATGGTTGGACAAAGTGTTAGACCAATATAAGTGAAGTTGGGTGGCTTTCTTATATTTTATTAACTATTCTATACTTGGTGTTGGTTGAGTTTGGGATTTACTACATGCATAGAGAGTTACATGATATAAATACCATTTTAATGAATGAAGCTAAGTTTCAAGGTCACTAGCAAAAGGTAGTTGCTAAAAGAACAAATGTAACTAAAATGAAGCATTTCAATGTTAGGGGTAGGCATAATCCCTGTGAGAAATTACACCTTCATTACGTCCATTGTCGGAAGAATGGATATGAAGCAAAAACTTGTAGGATCCCATGGGGGAAGATCAAAGGCAAACGAAAACAAAAGGAAGGAAAACACAAAACTCCAAAACCCACTCAAGCTATTATTTCTCATTGCAATACAAGCATAAAAGAAAACTTGTTCAAAGCTTCATTTACCTCTTGGCAAGATGCCTGGTTGCTAGGCATTGGTGCAACTTTCCACATCACGTTCTGAAGAGATTTCATTGAAGAATTGAATGACAATGTTAAAGGTGCAGTGAACTTTGTAGATGATTCCAATCTTAAAACCTATCAAAATTGGCACTATCATGCTCAAATTGCGTGGAATCCCAAGCTTCCTTTTGTTGTGCATATTGCATTCACTTATTCGATGGAAAAGTTGAAGTAAGGAGGTCTTCCAACAATAAGGTTGTCACAACAAGAGGGGAGGATGAGAAACAACAAATGAACAGGACAACTTCTCAAGCACAAAATTCAGCAAAACTTCCTCACCATGATGAAGGCACATTGCCATCTAGTTTCGTGGCATGCTACATTTGGGCACATTAATTATGACAATCTACATGTGTTGAATGAAAATGGTGTTTCTAGTTTGCCCACCATTTCAAGGAACTTGAAACAATGTGAGGCACTTGGAAAACATAGCAAGCAGCCATTTCATGATTCTACTCCAAGATGATGTAGAAAGCTAGAGTTGATACAATGGTGTCACCCCATGCTTATTCCATCTACATTTCGTAATAAAACATATCATGATTTCTATTGATGACTGCACCACGACGTGTTTGGTTTATTTGTTGAAAGAGAAATCTCAAGCATTTGAAACATTCTAAAGTTTTCATTTGTGCATTGAAAATGAAACTCAATCTCATATTGACATGCCTTGTGCTAATAATGGAGGATAATATACCTCAAATAAGGTTGAATGTTATCTTTGCCAACATGTGATCAAGCATCAAACCACTATGCCATACAATCCTCTTTAGAATGGTGTAGCAAAAAGAATGAAGAAGACATTCTTGAACATGCTACATTCAATATTATTTTTCAAGATTGTGAAGATGATGTTTTAGGCTAATGCAAATCTACGTGCAATATATGTGAATTACAAGTGTCCATCTCATGCTCTTGGAAACAAGACTCCATATGAAATGTGGTATGGTCATATTTCTTTGATGAGAAATCTTACAGTCTTCGGTTCCACCTACTATGCCTTAATTCCCAAGAAGCAAAGAAACAAGCTTAATGCAAGGAATTGAAAGTGCTTCTCCTTGGGGTACTCAAATATCAACAAGTTATATCATCATTATGATGATGTAAAAAAAAGTTAATTTTTTTAGAGATGGTTGTCTTGAATCAACTTGGAACAACAAGGATGTAAAGAGATATCATGAGTTTGATGATGAGATTCCACATCCTGAATGGGAGAATCCCTATCTTGGATCAATCTTTGGAATCTCCTTTTGAAGTTCATGATGAGATTCCACATCCTGAATGGCGGAATCCCTATCTTGGATCAATCTTTAGAATCTCCTTTTGAAGTTCCATTTTTCCCTCATTGAGAAGATGTAGCCACCTCATCAAAACTGAAGGTTCAAATGAACGATGTGAATGTGAAAATTGAAAGGTTGAACTTTGATGAGAATTCAACACCATTTCAATCTATGGAGCAACCAAGACCATCTCAAAAAGGCCCACCAAAGTGACTCATAAAGACACTTGAAAGTGTTCATGTTGATGAGGTTGAAAAAACAAAAACTAGAAGTTCTACAAATGATGGAGGTGATATAGATAATTCAGATTCATGTGATGTAAATGATATGGATGTTACACGACTGTGAATTGAATTTATCTACTAGCATTGAACCAACTTCATTTGAAGAAGTTGCTTCTCATGATGAGTGGAAAGAAGCCATGCAGAAGGAGTATGATGCTCTCATGAAGAATGTGACATGAAAGTTGGTGGGTCCTCCACTTGAAACAAAACCAATTGGCTGCAAGTGGGTCTACAAGAACAAGTATAAATTAGATGGATCACTTGACAAGCATAAAGTGAGGCTTGTGTCAAAAGGATTTGATCAGAAAGAAGGCAAGAACTATGACGAGAATTTTGCCCCCAAAGCAAAATGGGCTACCATTCATGTGTTATTGGCTTTGGCAACAAAGAATAGGTGGAAGAAACACCACATGGATGTGAAGATGACCATCTTAAATGAAGAATTGTAAGAGAATATCTGCATGTCTCAACCATAAGGGCTTGTTGTGAAGGGTCAAGAACAAAACATATGCAAGATCATCAAGTCTTTGTATGGCATAAAGAACCTTGCACATGGTACAAAAAGTTAGCTAAGCATCCCTTGAAAATCAATTTCAAGCATTTTAATCTTGATGGTGCAACTTTGTTTGTCAAGAAAGTTGGAAAAATTGTTGTACACTTTGTGTTGTATGTACATGACCTTTTTATTACAGGGAGCAACAAAGCATATATTGCATCCATAAAGAATTGAAGAAGGGTGTGAGATGACACACATGGGATATCTCCACTACTACAAGGGTATTGAAGTAATTGAGAATCCAAAGCATGTATTCATTTCCAAAAAGTTCATTGGAGAATTGTTGACCAAATGTCGCATCACAACTTGTAATCTTCTTTCTACTCCAATGGGTCAAAATCTAAAGCTTACATCAAGAGAAGGGAATGAAATTCAGGATGCAACTATGTATATACAACTTGTGGAGAACCTTATCTATTTTACTATGACTAGACTGAATATTTAATTGCAGTTGGGATTCTTTCTAAGTTCATGCAAAACCCTATGAAGGTCATTGGTGTGCTACACAGAGAGGTCTAAAGTACTTGAAAGAAACTAAAGCTCAAATACTCTAAGGTGGATGACTTCAAGCTAGTTGGGCATTCATATTCAGACTTTGTTGGGGAAAAGGAGAATGGAGTGTCTACTTCAAGATACCTCATGAGCCTTCGATCCGAATTTATCTCTTGGAGATCACTCAAACAAGTTGTTCTAGTAGATTCCATTGCATAGGCAAAGTATGTGATTGTTGCAGAGGCAACAAAGGAGATTGTGTGGCTCAAGAAGATACTAGAGCTTTTGCAAGAGAAGCAAATGAATGTTACTCCACTTTTGATTAATAACACTTTTGCAATCAAGTTGGCCAAGAATCCTAGATTCCTCGATTGAACCAAGCACATCAACACAGTACTATTCAATTCGACATCATGTAGAGGCCGAGACAATTTAGTTGATGCATTCTTCCATGAGTGTGCAAACAACAAACATCTTCACCAAAGCACTTGGAAGAGAAAATTTTGAAAAAGTCACAACAATGCTTGGAATTACAAACACCCCTTTGAATTAAGAGGAGGGGGTGGGGGTGGTGGGAAGGTTGGATACTTAATCTTTGGGATTATGGTATTTTGTAAATAGTGTTATAAATATTAAATTAGGAATATGAAGTCATAGGTGAACATCAAGTGTCATCAAACGTCTTCGAAGATGAAACCAAGAGACATCTCTTCAATATTTTAAGTATGGCTCAATAATGAAAAAAACAATCTGTGAAGCTATTGAATACTCATGCCTCACAATAACCAATGCCAAAAGGTGGTATTGTAAGCAAATTGAAAGCAAGGTCTTGGACCTTTTCTCTTCGAGCTAACATCATGTCACACATTTTTTCTTCTTGGAAAAAGATGTCTTCTCAACAAAGGCTTCCCAAACAAGAGAGAAACCATTTAGGGAAATAGGGAATAATTCCTCATCTTCAATCTTCATATTAATAGCAGAGAATTGATCTTTGAGCTCAATTATCTTCATGAGGTAATTCGCCATGATGTCTAAACTATCTATGCATGTTTGGGTAAAAGTTTGTTCTCATGAGCATCTTCCCAAAAAATGACAATTCCATAAAGAGTTGTTAATGCATCCAAAATCTCCTTCATTTATTCCCTTCTCATCTGAGGCATAAATTGTTGAGGATTAGGAGTTATTATTTTGTCCTACTCTATGCGCAGAGACAATCCTTTCCACAAGCATCTACAACCTTCACTTCAAAGGGATGAAATCAAAGCCCACTCTAATTGATCACCTTTCCCAAGACCTAACATTTTGAATTTCACCATCTCATTTATCACATTCCCCCAGACCTGACATTCCAAAGTTCACCATTCTTACAACCCTCTAGACCAAAATTTAAACATTACAATTCAACCAAAATAAATCAGCAGCCGGCAAGTCGGATGCATCTGGAGGCAACAACGGCATCGTGCATAAGGGTTTCGCTCTGCAACGATGAAGCAAACGCATCTGAGTGTTTAGAGAGTTACGATGATGGCTACCACCATTGTGTTGGGTATCAACATAGGTTTATCAAGCCACGAGGACAGTCTTGACGGCAATTGGATGTCTCAATCATGGAGGGAAAGATTTTAACAGTGTAACCAGAGGGTTTCAAAAATTTGGTGTTTTCCTTTTCGGTGACTCTCATTATGTGCTGGATATTCCACGATTTCAATCTGTCACTGTTTTTACCCACTTTAACTGTAGATCTGATATATCTTTTTTCATATTTGGCTCCCCCCCAACATAGATCTACCTCTCTTCTGGCCAAATCAGGGGTTTTTCATCTCTTTCGAGACGCCCTGTATGATCTGAATTTTTACATGAAGATCCCTGTTGTCAGGGTATTTTATATGCGGATCTATGCATTTTTGGTCTTCCATTTGTAGAACACGAAGGGTAGCGTTCTTTGTTGGCATATGCAGCGATGGAAGGGGCCTGGGATAAAGGGCAGTATGTTTTACACAATCTAGACCGATATACACCATATCTGCATCGCTCTTCACCAGATCTGGAGAGGTCTTGGGAAAAAGACAATCATTTTCAAATTTTTATTAAGAGCCTTAATGGCATGTCATTTGTTCTTTGGATCCAGGGTTTGGATCTAGTTAGTAATCTAAAGTAAGCGATCCAAAAGAGTTTGGGTATACCATTGTCGACCCAAGTCTTCTAATACGCGGGAAAGGTATTCAAAGACAATCATCGGTTGGAATTTTATGGTGTTACCAAAGATTCAACAATAATTTTAAATCTGAGGATGCGGGGAGGTTCTAGAAACCCAAATCAAAATGGAACCACATCATTCAAAGATGCGCTCAAAGGGAAGGTTGGCTCACAAGCAAAACAAACTCAAAATATGCCAAGTTTGTACATTATTGAGCAAATGGACAAGGTTCCAGAAATGGACATCAAAACCCCTAAAGGTAAAAACGTTGATGACCTACAACCATCAGCAGTAATATGTTGTTTTAATGGCTTTTGGCCAAAGACAGAAGATCTGTACAAGTGGGTACACTCCTCATGGACAGAATGTGTGATATC